>JAJAVP010000011.1:1216216-1390306 GCA_020740425.3 Heterorhabditis indica | reverse complement strand
TGCTGTTTGCATCCCATGGGCTGACTTCTACAATCTGCTCAATATACTTCAACCAACCTTACCGAGACTTCGCACGTAAATGCCTCAGACCAAACAATTATGATTTAGCAACATTACTAGACACTATGATCTCAAACCTTAATGCTGGGGAAACCGGCGTCGGTATGCCACCTCTACTCTATGCCGTATTCGACGCTGTTTCACTTTTCAGAACTGGCACGTGACCTATTGTAATTTAGCCGCACATCCCCTAGTGTAATCACTTATTTTTAATGTTTTATTAAATTCCGCATAATTCATTTTATTTCTCGAGCCGCTTAAAACGTTTCGTCTATCATCTTTTGAATTCTTCGAACGACGAAATTCTGTTTTTAGCGATATTTCTTAAAATTTAATCACGTTAGATGCTAATTGCGTAAATGAACACTCAGTTGTGTTTGTAGAGAAGAGAAAAAATAATGAAATAGCTTATATTGCATTAAATTTCTACACTACTTCTCTTGCAACTCTCCTTGTTTTGACACAACTTTCTAGAGCTCGCTTGAATTTCAAATTTCCTGTTCTGCCGGTAACGATTAAAACCAGTGGTATCGGAAAGTTTGAAAGCATAATTATATCGTGATTAAACTAGCTTTTTAGTGATTTTTTTGATTATTTGTGAACTGGGCGGTACTTCATTAACTATATAAAGGTTTCTGAAGCGTCATTACCAACAATAAGGAATAAATTATAAATTTGTCCACAAAGCTATTATTACACTATGACTCATTGTTATTTTCACAGAATCATTTTTTTAATGTGTAATTTGTTTCAATAAGTTGAATTTTTCTTTAAGTGACTTTCCTTTCTGATTATTGCATTTTACTTGAAGTGCTTATTATATTTTCAGCGGGTTTTTTAAATAAATTTCAGGTTATGATATTCCCATTGATTAGAAGGATTATGCATAATTACTCTAATGACCTTAGATATGTGCAAATGGGAACTTACCGATTTAATCCTTCTGTTTTGCGTTACTTCTCTACGAGATTGAAGGAACCTGAAAAACATTCTCAAACCCAAGAAGAACGTCAGGAAAAAGGTTTAGTCGTTCTTTAGGCTTTATTGGTAGTGTATTTGAGTTTTTTTTTAGCACTTTTTAAGCGAATAAACGTCGTGCATATGCGATTGGTGGCTGTACGTTATTTATGTGGACCTCGATGCATGGTATACTTTTGTATAAAAGAAGAAGAGAGTTTCGATCGCTAAATGAACGAACTCCTGCTATACCATGGAATCAATTTGTAGAGGAATATCTTGGTATTGGGAAGGTATTTTTCAATATTGTTAGTTCTCAAGATCTAGATTATAAATTAACTGCATTTTAGGTGAAGACCATCATTTACCAGCCCCTTTTTGAAACTGGAAATGTATATCTTCATTCTCCCACGAATACACAACTAGGGCATACTCTTACTGACTTTGTAAGTCAAAATCTTTAAAATAGTCAAGTCAAATGGTCTTGTAATTAATTTAATTCGTTGCTAGCTTACAACCGCACCAGACAAATACTTACGACCACCGGATGTTCGATTTATTTTTGATGGGAGTAAGGAAGACGTAAAACAAGCTTTAATTATTGCTCAGAAAGTTATAGCTGATGAAGGAATACAAGTTAAAGAGATAGAATTCGAACTGGACGAGTTCCCAAACTCTAAGTAAGTGTTTCAGATGAGTCATTTTATAATGATTAACTATTAATATATTTTGGTGGAATTTAGTTGAATTTGATTTAGGGAAATGTTGGTCATTGTGGGAGCCACTTTAGCTACTCTGGTCACACTCACTCTAGCATAGAAGCTAAAAAGATGTATTGTTAATCAATCAACCCACTCATTAAATACTTTTCTCATTTTATTATTTGTAATTCTTGAATGTAATATTATATATGTAGTAAACACTTACAAAATTTTTAATCTATTGTTACGTTATTATAACTTTAGTCTTTATACCTCCATAATTATAGTTACTAGATATAAGTACAGAACGGGGTACCCATTTGCGTAGTTAGATACATAGTGAAAGGTATTAGCTGTAACTACATATGTAACACCTAAGTCATTGAGAGAATTTATACATATATATATATATACTTAAAGTTATTACAAGTGGTTCATAAGTGCTAAAGGTATTTGCCAAAACAAATAATGGCTTAAGGATAGTCACTAAACATCATATATAATTTGCATTACTGGGATAAACCTTCCAAGAGAATTTGGTCTCAAACCCGATTTTCATTATTATATGATTATCATTGTAGTTTGATGGTTACTCATTTCATGGTCTTTGTACTCATCACCAAATGCTTTTGAAGAATACCATAAAACTCGTCGTCAGTGAAAATAGATCGAAGTGATTCAAAATTTAGAAGGCGATCGAACACTTTTTGCAGTGCCTGGAACAGTATTTCTAAACCAAGTGAAATGAAACCTAACTCAGCAAAGAATAACTCCATTAATTAATGTTTAAATAAATGAACTAATAAAAACTGACTAGTTTACGTCTTTTCGTGATCGCCTTTTTACATTTTCGAACACCAATTAATTGTCGTGACATATAATGAAGCCACATGCAATTCGTTTTAGGTGAAAATGATTGCCAATCACCACTAAAATAGATAAAAATGGGTCGTTATAACAATTAAAAACTTCTAAACGCACCCATTGTGTGCTCTCATCATCCGGTAAATATCAAATTGGTAATCATCTTTCCCCTGGAATAATTCTTCATCTGGTTCCAGGTCGCGGAAGATCGTAGTTCCACCTAGAGTATTCTGTATTTTGAATATGTAGACATAAAACTTGTTTAAAAATTACTGGATGATGAAGAAGTGCACCCTAAGAGCATACAAAATGTAGTCTTATTTTATAATGAAGTATATGCACTAATCATTTACTACCGTAAAACAAATTTTTGCTAACCTTTAGTCATTCTACTTAGGGTGAAGTCAATGATACTTATCTTACAGCCATATGATCGAAGTATAATATCCTTTCCAGCATAACGATATCTGAAGAAAAAATGTAAAAATGTAAAAATTCAAATAAATAAAGGGAAATTCCGTACAGAAGAACTGACTCAATATCTTCGTTGCTCTCCATAGCAAGCACGTTACCAATATGTAAATCTCGATGCTCAAATTGAATCATTTCTTCCGCTACTAGTAAAGACAGTGCCAGTTGCAACATAATAGATATAACCTCGTTCTCATTGTGCAACTATATTTTTAAAAATACTAATAATACTCAACCTATTAAATATAAACAAATATCATTCAAACAATTAGTATATTAAATAATTTCGAAGGAATTGTATATTTGTACAACCTGATACGACTCAAGATCTACTCCACCCATCGCCATTCCCATTATCAAGAATAACTGGTTGGGGCCATCGTACTCAGAAGGACGATCATTTTCTGATCCCATTTTTATGCTATATTCATCCCATGCAGAGAGAAACTCGACAGGATACGATCCTAAACAAGAAAGTGGTTAAATACTTGGCAGTTTTTACCAGCATATTTAACAATTGTAAAATCTAACCTCGTACGACATAAGCTTTAAGCAGACGGATGAAGTTTGGCGTAGTAAAGTTTGCCACTGGGTCACATAGAGAAGAGAGCTCACGATTGATTAGTATCTTGAACAGTTTTATATAAATTAAAGAATATTTATACAATTTATCTAAAAATAGCAATATTTGAGTATAAAAAGCAACCAAGTAAGAAAAATTATACTTCTGGAAGTATGCCTTCGGCATCCACAAGCAATTCTCCATTTACTTTGCCATCATAAGTAACTACATCACCATTAAACGGAATGATCTAAAATGTTATTTCTTATAAATTTGCAGGAATCACTCTCTAGCTTTATGTATTCACCTTTAAAGCAGTCAGATTACCATCAAAAAGTGTACCAAATACTTCACCATAAACACCTTCGCCCAATTTTCGTGGAGAATAGAACAAACTTGAAAAAATAGCATAACCTTAAAATCTAAATAAATTATAATTAATACAATCCCTATATTTCGTGGACATACTCCGAGGGTAGATCCATCCAGTCACATACTTTTGGTTGTCCAATAACGTAGAGAAGATCGGTAAGCGCCGAGCGATGGCCAGAGAATCCAGTGAGATAGAATGGCAACACAGCCAATAACAAAATAAATAAAAACAAATATATCCAACACATACCGAATTCCAACAATATTTTTCTAAGCATTGACTCACAAAAGATGTACCAGTCATTTGAGATATATTTCTTCTATTACGTGTAGCCAGTGATGTCAAATTACGATCTTCACATACCTAAATAACTGGAAAAAATATATAACAAATAAATCTAAAAATCATATTTAGTAATAAAATGTCTCAATATCATCGACTAAACAGTCATGTTTTCAGCATTTGAAAGCATCGAATATTCCATGCCCATGGTACACTGCAGTGTTCCATCTCGTTCACTTGTCTTTAAATTATTGGCCGATACTGTAGTATAAACTATTAAGAGCATTAGACCGAAAACACTGGGAACTTAAGTTTAAAAAGCATGTAACATTTCTAAAATTCTGCAAGACCAGACATACCTATATTTCTATCTTCAGAAACACTGAATGATTTGTTAAATATTTCATTCAGACTATCTTCTTTTAATACTCGGCTTTTATTACCTAAAAGTTTATCTCCAATTGTGTGTATAAAAATTCAAATAAATTTAGTTATATACCATACCATGCTTCTCATTTTCGTCTGTGCGTCGTTTCTTAAGTTTTTTGGTCTGAAGTTTCAAATTTTCATTGATTGATGACGATTCTACAGTCAATAAACATTCACTCTTACGGCGAAAACGTGACAATATTTCTAAGGGTGTCGAATGTGTTCGAGACTGACCAGCACTACTCTGAAACAATTTTTTACTTAAAATATACATGTAAAGAATTTACAGCTCAATATTAGAAAATAACCTACTGCGATAGGAGTACTAGTTAATCCAGGTGGTTGTAATAAAATATGCGATAAATCATTGAATGATAAGGAGAAATCCAGATCCGAGCGACGACACATCGAACTTATCTCTGCACTTTTCACGGCTAAATATGTATTTAGACTAAACTATCGTAGAAATGTCTTACATATATATATTTTAAAAAATAGCAATAATTTAAAAATTCACGCGAAATTTCTTTATCTAATATCCGTAAGGGTTTTTCATTCTCAAACTCCTTCAATTCTAGTCCATCAGGTGTGTTCATTGTTTCTATAAGGTTCACGCTGACACGTTTTTCCAATCTATTATCCACAGAAAAACAATGTCTTTCACTGCTATTTCTCAGATTTCCATTTTCTATTTCAGGCGAAGCATGGTGAGAATTAATATGATCAAACACTAGATCTGCTGCAGTATTCCCATCGCCTCCACTCATTCGTTTCTCACCTAAAAGTAATAACATTGAAATCAAAGTGGAGGGGTTTTCATTTCTCTTTAAAAGAATATATTTTAGCTTCAAATAATAGACTAAATTACCCTCAACATAGAACTATATTTGCAAGCCTATAAGAATTCCACATCGAATATAACGGAAAAATTGAAATTATTTCAACAGAATTACGTCTAATTTCAGGCAACTTTGACATCGACATCACATAAGACACACAGTACTCTCTTAGATCTTCTCCAGATGATGGAGAAGTCTTGGTTTCATTTAACCTCTCGGGTGAATTAGGATGAAGATCTTTAAAATTAAAATTCTTTAAGGCAAAAAAACCCGCAGAAAATCCATATACATACTAAGCTAAGAAGTAATAGTACACAACGTTGTTGCTTTTTCTGTTCTCATATTGATACGACTTTTTAGACATTTGAAATAAACTTGAAAGTCTGCAGTCAATTTTCGTACGAAAGCTGGACTTTCAGTATTATCAGAATGATTAATGTGGTATTTGTTTCAACACAGATGAATAGTTCGAAATACCAATGTGACAAGTCATCTAGTTTTGTATTTCTAAGTTTTCCAAGTGTTGTCTTCCCTTTCCAGCAAAATAATGACATTTAAACACCAGTTGATGTATTGAAAGTTGTTAAAATCATGTGAAGAAGGTACAATGATCCTTACGCTCTCAACTTAAATCTATCATAATGTTTGGCCAATCCTCATGTTGTCAACCATTAGCTTGGTGCCGTCAAAAAACTATTTGGTGATTAAGAACAGAATAAAGCAAAATACAATGTGTATTATCATTTTCCAATTATATATATATATATATGTATTTATTTGAAATTACAAACTCTTATAGAAAAATTACGCAGTAATCATTAACTAAATTATATACCTGATTTGATGTCAGCGCATCTAACTAAAATGTTGCCTACTGCTTTTACTGGAATCCCATCCTTTTCCAAGCATAGTGAGAATTCCTCTGCCGATTCAATATGAAAGACATCTCATTTTTAAAATATTTAAGAGGTAAATTATAACAAATAAGCCCATAATTACTTCCTATTAAGCAGAAAAAATATATGATCCAACCCTAAAAATAGTGAAAAAATACTGTTACTATCGCAATAATCACCTCCGCGTTGATTCTATTTCTCTCAGACACATCTGCCTGGCGAACTGTTTCTAGCATATCATCACTCTCGATTGTAGAGCTACATGCAATATTTCCTTCATCTATCTCCACGAAAGATTTGCGCAACTCAAAAATAAATAATACAGAGCTTTAATCGATTATACTATCGTATATCATTGTATAAACTGTATGAATTAAACAAAAGCCTACCAATCCCGCTGTTAAATTTTCTTTCTTTCTTCGCTTCACTGGTTCATCAAATACTTTTCTTGGATCAAACTCACAGTTGCATTGAATAATACTATCGTAAAGCTGAAAGTATGGCTGAAGTAAAAGCATTCAGTAGACTTACACCATAAATAGTCTAAACATACCGTAACCTTTTCTGAAGATTCAACATGAATCTTTACAATTTGAGTGGATGGTCGAGTACGAAACGTTCGTCGTAAATTCTTTGGTTTTACTCGTTGTTTTAAAACCATCTTTATCTAGGTACATTAAGATACTTCACGTTAAGTAAATTGCAGTTGTCAAGTAAACCTTAATTTTAATCAATCATCTAGCTCTCATTATAATAAATTTTTCACCAATTAAAATGTTATTTTCATACTTAAACTTAAATAAGCATGCTCCTTCAAATATACTATACAAATATAAATAATACACCTGGCTTGTAATTTCAATATGATAAAAACCAAACTTAAAGAAAACGAAACAACTATTATTTTCATCTCCATATGCGATTCTCAATCTTTACTTGAATTCAAATATTAAATGTTCGCGCCGAAGATAACCGAATTTGAGCGTTATTAGCTATTGTATTGCTCTTATATAGGAAACTTCTTTTTTAAAATTTGATAATTATGCCATATTTACTAGAAACTGTATCTAGACGTAACAATATTCCAAACATTTTAATAGTAAATGATTCTATTAAAATATATTAATGCAGCAGTAGGGTACAAAGCATTGATTAATCATTTATTGAATGGCCTATTTTTACATTGTCCTGTGATTCGTTATAAACACGATCAAATTCATCAAGTACTGTATTCAATTCTAAAGCCATATACATGTTGAATGCTTCCCTCTGATGTTCAGGGAGGCCGTTTTCATGGCGATCTGTCTGTGTTAAGAAGTCATATACGCTGTTTGACATGTTAGGAATTTGTGACATTATCTGAAAATGTCGATGTCATCATCTGAATTCGATATTTACTCAAGAAATCTTACCCGTTAGCTCCTATACTCTAATAATGGTTTTGCGTTGACCCGAAACTGTCACTATTCTATGTAACTTTAGCTGAATAAAATTATATCACAGACAAATTGAATTGATGATATGCAACATCTTTTATAAATAAAACATAAAGTAGAGTTATACGTGATCTTGTTTTCTTGAAAGTCGTTGCATGGATGTATGTTGCTTAAAGAATTATTCGACTATTCATAACTACTGATAAAAAGGTAAAATGAAATTATAACCAGGTGTGTAGTATGAAATATGATAACAAGAAAACAAATATGAAATGAATAATCATTCCTTCACATGAAAAGCGATGGGTGAGTTTGTATATTGGAGAGTTTGGCCATGGAGTTTCGGAAATTAGATTTAATTTGCTCAGCGGCTAGGAAATACAATGAGAGCGGCAGCAGGCTACCGATAAAATGTACAACTTTACTTTTTGAGCAAGATCAGAATTTGTTAAGAAAGTCAAAAATCCAGTACTTTGTAGTGCTTTTAGTATTCGAGAAGCGATTGGGCAATGAGTTCTAAAGTGAAATTGTTTGGAATCACGGAAGTATATACTCCGTACGATCAGTATTCTTTAGCAGAATTTCCTTTCTTCTCCGTCTCGTAATTGCTTTAGGTCGAGTCAATTAATATGGAGCAAGGACATCCGAGAGGAAACAGTATCTATTCCTGCGTTTTGTAGACTTTCATGTATATTCTACTCTTCTACATTATTTACTTTATGCCAGTCTATACGGAATCGTCAACAGCTTCACGTTAGTTAATATTTATAGTACAACATAAAACGATAATGGCAGTTATCACAGGTACAATATAAAGCTATTTTAAAGTATTAACATCTATTTCACTCTCATTTGATAAATTCTATATCATCGTAGTAGTCTTCTTTCTGTCCTTCTTCAGCTTTCCTTCTAGTCTCAAATTTTCGAGCTAAAAAGTCACATTAGTTAAACTATCTATATTATTAAAATACATAAATATTAGCGGATCCTAATCACTTTTTAAAATTCAGATAATACAGATGTACTATTCATGATCAGTGGTAAATACTGATAAAACTGACAAATATAACTAAATTCTAGAATCAACATTATAATTTATTTCTGTAATATATTGTAAACATATAGTCCTCTTCTTATTGATATTTTAAACATTGGAATACACTCCACAAAAAAGAGATTATTTGTCCCGTAAGTGATTTCGAAGAATTGCTGAGGGACCAACAATATGTAACGAATCTAGTGAATCTTAGTTTTATAGCCATGACACTTAGTTTGCGCCGAAACTTGCCATGTACCTTGAATTTATGCGATATAGTTATATGCTTACCTACCCGAGCATTTATTATGATAGAAGTGTCCTTTATTAAAAGGCAAAATCTGTGATTTATCATAGCCCTCTTCAAATAGCATGCAACCATTCGCCTCTGGAATCCAATTGACACCCGCACATGCGCGATGTCGACGCGTGAGCGACAGTGCACATTCTTTCATGCATTTTTCTAAAAAATTTTATATAGGCTTAGTCTTCATTACAATTACAACTAAATTTATTCTAGCTTTTTACAGAACATAATAAGATCATTCATTTAACTTACCCAGCGTGATTGCGTCTCTGATAACAGTTCCTTCTAAGCTAAGCAAAATATTATTTACTTTCTGTTCAAAGCATGTATCAAGAACATCATTGGTGCCTGGTAACATAGTGCTTCCTATAATAATTTTCAGGGAAATATTATATTTCCATTTTTTCGATTTTAATACAAACCTTCGACATTTACTTCATTTTCTCCAGGATTGCATGTGTTTTCATAATAATCCGATGCAGAAAAGATTAAGACGGCATGGTTCAAATGGAGATTTCCACCATTAAGAGTACATACCTAGATCACTTCAAATGTTATTAAAAATTACTTTAAAAATTATTATATCACATCAAATTATATTGAGTAGTTTTGAACAACCTTAGTTTTATAACTGTAGTTAATACTGGCGCAGAAAAAACTCTTCCCATGTAGACAGGAAAGGAGGCATGATTTTAGATCTATGTTCGCAACAGTTTTTTCCTCAAATCCAAGGAGAGACCGCTGACGAAAGCGTTTGAAACAAGGAGAACGTGACTCCAGAGATGTTGCTTTGATGGAATATTTACTTTTAAACTTAAACATATTTCATAACAGTCTAATACACTGTATAGACTTAAGAATATGAAGAAATAGTTGCCAATTTATCATACTTATTTCTGCTGCATTTCCACCATCAACTGTTGTTGAATATGACAGCTCATGAATATTCTTTTGTTCCATATGATTAAGCTAGAAATATTTTAATTTAGTTTCGTTTAATATTGTAAACATCTTGTTATACCTCAGTAGTGCTCAAAAAAGGAAGTGGGGTTGATGTCAAGTAGGTGATTTGAGTTTGAGCCTCATGTTGCTGAGATGATTCATGTGTATGTTTATCTGTTGAATAGAATTGTTGATATCAAAATAATTACTCTAGTTAGCTTTAAAGTAATAGAACTAGTTATATACCAACTATTGAAAATATTACTTGTGAATTTCGGATTGTAATTATGAGGAATAATCGGTCCAGGACGTATTGGTGATTGCATCCACGGTTCAAGCTGAAGATGTAGTTTGGAAAAAGATTGAGAATAAGGAGGATGATTTTGCTCTAGACGATCTGTTAAAGGCTTAGTTGTGGGGACATCAAAGGTTCGAGCTCCTTGATAACGGTTAAGTAGATCAGTATTTCCTCTATTATCATTGATAATACTCCATGTAGAGGATAAATGTTGATAAGAATGCCGATTTGGTATATCTGCAAAAACTGCCGGTGGATGTCTTTTAAATTGCGGATTTTGAAAATTCTGATATATGGCAGTAGAGACAGCAAAGGAAGGATGAAGAATTTGTTGTCTGGATGTATTCCGAGAGGAATATCGAGATGGGGGCTGAAGGATTATACCATTTTCAGCCTGCACAGTCGGAAGTGAGTGGATGACTCTAAAAAACTTAAATAATGTTTTAATTTTAATCCAGTTGCAATGTATAATGAATGCATTTTGTTATTTTGGCTATCTGTCATTGTATATTTATATATTAACTACATTAAAAAATAGCAAATTTAAATTTTTTGTTTAAACTCACTCTACTTTCCCTATTGTCCGAGTATCTTCCCTTATAACCCTAAATGGTACTTCAGTGATGTTTTTTTTCAACAGTGTACTGTCTGTTCTTTTAGCTGATATGCCGGAGGATGAGTAGTTCTCGATATTCCTATAATAACCAAGAATTCTGCAGAAGTAATAGCATTTTTGGAAAGAACTAATTTTATCTAAAAAAAAATTTCGTGTCAACCTTATCAAGGCTATGTTTTTCGTTAGTGTGTCCTTTTCCTTTGTCACATCCTTGCGAGTAGAACGATGAGGTCCCCGTAGAGGCATGGCGGTGGTAGTCCTTGTCATGTCACTATCGGAAGAGAAGTAAGCGGGAGCAGAAATCGTCGAGATGATCTGCATGAGATTTGGGGCTGTGACCGGCTATAGATGTTCTGGACCATGTATGTTAATTTCTTCTGCTCCAGTTTCCATCGCTTGTGGCAACTGTTAAATGGATATGACAAGTGATTCGAAAGAACACTACTGCTATGAATTAGATGTAAAATATGACGCACCGTATCTCTCTGAAGGCAAGAATTTTCGTATAGATCAATCTCCACGTTTCTCGCTACTCTGAATTGCTCTCTTCGTTCGCTTCGTACATATTTAGACAAAACACAGTGTTTGGTGTCTTTTTTCCACATAGCAGATCGGCATACGAAACCATGAGTGTTGTTAGTCTAAACAAAAGTATTTTCTAATACTCAAGCAAAATAATCGGGTTATTATATGATAGAGCAGTTGCCGGACCATATGCATAGATTTCATAGTTATACTAATATAACTTTTTTAAAATAAAATGCCTACGCTGGAATGTTACATCTGTTTATCAGTCAGGCTGCGTAGAACGAGTTTTTAACCGGCATCCGTTGCTAATCGGGTTGGATCAAGATAAGAGGTTCATTCTTAACACGATTCATCTGCTCACTTATTGGAGTTCTTGATCATTGAATGCGTTTAGTTCTCTTTGATAAATCTATTGGCAACTTCATTTAGTAATTTTGACAATTAATTTGTTCTATTTATCAAGTAGTTTCCAAAATATTATTATTTTTTTGGAAACTAATGGGAACATCACCCTGGATAAATGTCCTCGTGGTAGAATACCTGTCAAAAATAAAGATATGGTACATAAATAATATAGGTACGTATACTTACATGTAAGCATCTCTCAAGGCATGAAGACACATTGTGAAGTTCTCCGAGAAAAAGGGAACCAGATCTCTCTAAGTAGCGACTTGAATAGAGCGTGAAGCACGAGAAGATATCTGGTTCTGCTCTAGTACTGATAACTATTCTAAATATACAAAATAAATAGTAATTAATTTACCAACCAGTTTTATTTTAAACTAATTACTTATATATATATATATATACTTAAATGGCAAAAATATAGTGTTCTAGTTAGAATTCAGAACATCGACTGAATGTAAATTTATTGTGTAAAAACAATACGATCTGTTGCTTACATAATTAGCATTGTTGTGAGCATAATTTTCCCCCTATTTCACTCAGTTGATGAACTTCAATAGTCTGAAAGCGAATATACCATAATTATATAATACAAAAACGTATAGAACTAATAAAAATTGCAATTCATCCAGATATTTTTAAATTATGTATCCTAATTAGCAAAAAGATAGATGAAAACGTTTAAGAAATAAAATTGGAAAAATATTTAACTATTGATAGTGAATAATAGATAGGGGATATTCAAGTAAGATTTTCGTTATGTCTATTTTGATTTTACAAATAAAGTATCAATCAGAACAAGAAACTGGAAATTAGTTGTACTATTTACTAAAGAATCGTCGATGACAACATTAGACAGCGGATTCACTCTTGGTGAGGAACTAAAACGCTTATGACGCTACCATTAACTGATAAAGGACTGTTGCAGCTCACTATAAACAGGTCTTAATAATGAGTAATTCGTCGATTAGATAACCCGTTCCCCATTTTAGAAAGGGAATCTCGAGGTCAGTTGTGATTGAATAGCAAACGACTCAGTGACTCATTTCTTTAATGAAAGAATGAGCTACCATGCCTCATTTATTTTATTCTCTAAAACTAATGTATTTCGAAGAATTATGTAAATAGTTTCCTTTGAGACCTATCTTGTAAGCTCTTCGTTATGTAGTGCATAGAAAGTGGATGCCTCTAGATGACTAAATTTGATATTTAAAATCTGTACACTTATTCGCTATTAATGCACAAAAGTAAATTGCGTATATCATTGCCTAGTATAAGGGAGTGAACTGAGAAGTGCGTCATCAAACTGCACAATTCCTAGCTGGATGTAAGGCTAGCATGACAGATAGGAGAGAAAATATAAATCGCTAACAGAAATGCGTAAACAAAGATAAAAATCTAGAGAAATATGCCTCTGATTAAAAACGCGTTTTCCTTCGCTTAGCTATGAATAAACTATCAAGGGGAGCAAACTAGACAACTCCACTTGTGAAAATCGTTTATCAAGAAATAGGAAAGCGGGTGAAGTCATATACGGGAAAATCCGGCGAAATCGGTCTTTTGATTAATTATAATAGCAATACGGTTTTATTGACATTAACTAACGCCTTTATATCCATTATAGCATAACCAAACATCGATAAGAAGGACGTGGGAGCACGCAGCAAAACACTTTTAACTCAGTTGTGACAGTCTCCTTCAGGCACATTAAAGCAAATAATTTATGTCTAGGCCTATAGAGGATAATGCTTCAACTAAGCCAGTAAAAATCATAGTCCTACATTGAGTTTAAGCAGTTCTGATTTAATAAAATATTATAATTCCTCCCTTTTTCTTGTCCCAATCACATGGCTACTTACATAATACGGACTATGCGCGATTCCATCTGATGTTTGAAGAATTTATATAATTGAAAGTAAAAACGTTCTTATTATAGATTTATTTTGGCCACTAATTTTTTGTTAAAATGATTATAAAGTATTAGACATAATGTAGCCTCTTTGCTCCTCTCACTACACTCCTATGAAACATTTATCATGAAGATGTTTTCATTTAGAAAATGCTTGAATCAAACCTAATACACTATTTAATTCTTAACTAAACCATGTGCGTCACTCTGAGTATTAATAACACAATCATTTAGTTCTACTCACAGCAATAATAACAATAAATATCAGTTGCAAATGGCAGTGGCGAAATCGGAAAAGAACCTCCAAACGAATACCAATGAGACCCGAGCATGACGCATGAGCGCTTGAGATTGGTCCATTTCTGCACCTTTCTGTCGTCTCCCCTCCAACAGGATTTACCGTATTCTACAATAGTTCATTTATTGAATAGCTGGTTAATAAGTGTCTGTGAGAGGTATTAGCTCAAAAACAATAAGTGTGATTTGCGTTTAATCCATGGTTAGAAAATATGCAATTAACCGAGTTATATGATTAATAAATTTCTCTTCTTGTTATTTTGACTAAATGTTAAGCTTATACCCGATACTGTATAAACTACAATTTTCATTGAAAACTGTTGATTCGGTGGGAATGAAGAGAATACTAACAAATGTAAAATATAATACTACAAAGTATCTCTAAAAGATAAGGTAGAGAAGTGGGCTATCTGTCTTAGTTCACTGAGATACTTTCAGTACTGCTGACATACACAGGATCACACTTTGTTATGTCTACTCTAGATGAGTGGTGGGTACCATATCCACAGGCACCGCTTCGATGTGTAACTAAGAGAAATAGAACACTCTACGTGCAGCGAGAGGGAGGATGCATGGTAACTATCTTTGCTCACCACTCTTTTTCTACATTCTCTGCATTTACTTGATCTACAGTATTTTTGAATATTGATTATTTTAGTGTTATTCAACGGTTGTAAATTTACTGGTTTATTTAGAACAGCACCCATGACCTTGTTGTATCTTTACTTCCCTTCGGTCTCCTCACACAGGATAATGATATTGCTGTGATACCTTATCCATCAGACGGGAAGGACATAGATATTCGACATGAACGGTAAGTTTCCACTTAGAATTGTATTATTTCAATAACGTTTTTAGAAGTGTGATAAGAAAGATAGAAATATCAAAGCTACTGTACAAACCTTCTTGTATTAGCTTTGCGCCAAGTGAAGTAGAAGTTCAATTCTCAATGGGGATCGATAAGGTACAGAGAGTTGAAGTTTTGACGATGGGAAGAATAGTCGATGCGAATTATCTGGTGCCTACGGAATGTGCATTGATAAGTTATGGCTCTCCAGAATTGAAGATTTTAAAACTCAGTGATAAGGTATAACGAAATGGACGTATGCTGGATTTAACTAACAGAAGGTAAAAAAAAAGTACGAGTTTTGTTTTCAGAGCGGGTGTGTGTTGAATTCCATATTCTCTTCTTTCCAAAAGAGTTTTACTTCAACAGGAGTAACTTTCTCTGCTAGTCTAAACCTCTCCGTTTTCAATCACTTAGCCAGTCCTAGATTACAGTGTTCTCTTGTTCCATGTGGAGATAAGTGCCTTGAGGTGAGAGTATTAAACTATTACTAAACTTTTTAAAAACTAATTTTAGTAACCCTATATAACTTACAAAGTGGTAAAAATTTGGAAGATTAATAATAAAATATTCTCTTAATCGCGATAATCAGTTATAAATTTAAGAGAGAAAACTACGTAAATAACAATTCAAAATTTATTACTGGTTGGTATACATGAATAATAAGTGAAGCATTCTACACTGGGAACGGAAGAGTGCAAAGAAATGGGAGGCGGGGAGAGTTCATCCAAGAAGCTCGCGAACCCGTCCACGTCGTTCCCTGCTAAGCCGAAAGACCAAACCATTAAACATTGATGGGTCATCTTCACTAACATCTGGTTCGGCATACATTTTGTCCTCTAACATATCCATAGTCAACATGGGATCTGAACGTTTTCCTGAAATAAAACATGCTCGATTTAGTTACTTAAATTTTCCCATGGGAATGTTATCGGTTTTTGTCAATATATAGGCAGATAATAGTCAATCATACTATTACATATAAATAACAGTTACTTTATAAAAATATTGATCTTTGCTCTTAGGTTATTTTAGTCTGCTCCTTAATTCAAACGATTTTTTCCGCTCTTGTGATTTATCGAAATACGAGCTCTTTGTCAGACAGACGATTCTAATGGTGTGGAGTGGTTTTCTCATCACCCAGAATCTTAGAATTCTATCAAATGACACCTAAATTATCAGAATTTAAGCAAAAGACGAAGCACTAATGAGGCGTGCTATTTGTTATAAACAATCAAAAGTTTGTGTTGAAATGATAGTATCAAATAATTATTAGTTTTAGAAGATTTGCTTTAGACAGGTTGGTAGGAGAACAGACTACAATCCATTTATTTTCCCACAAAAATACTGGTTGCACCTGTTGCCACTGTATTGTTTATTTGTTTGTGGTTCGAGAAAACCTCTAATTTAAATAGTGGATATTAATTAAGAGCACTGCATTCAGTGCAGGAACGTCAAAAAATATTTAGAAGCACAGCAAAACAGCGCTTTTACGCGTTAACTATAACTGTTACTTTTTATTTGCTTCCTTAGAGGGATTGGAGATTAAATTTATTGGTTGAAAAGTAATGGTAGCATTTTAATGAACATATAAGGTCATTTTAGCAGTGTTATAGTCTGGCTTACTTATACTATGTGAAACTATTCTAGAGAAATATATAGATAATGAAGGTTCAACATGCTGAGCAATAATAGAAGAACTTACCGAATAATTCCCTTCCCCTTCTTTTCTGAGCGATATCGATGTAATCATTTCTTCTTCCGAAGAATTCACGGCCCTTCTTGATAGGCATTTCTATCCATCCGTTCCCTGCAGAACTATGTTGGTAGATTACTACATTAGTGTATCATTAGATTTAACTCAAATATTTAGTCTGACGGGTAACACCTAGTCTCCGGTCAAATAATAGTAAGACTAGAATATTTGAAATAGTTAAAAATAATTACAATATAAATGCGTCGCTGACAGCATTTGCAAGCCTCAGTCAACTCATCTATTCAAGCGTTTTGTTTGCAGGAAGTAGCATGGCTACTTTTATAAATGGAAGCCGTAATGGAGACGTAATCCGTTGTGTACAGAAAATGTGCTACCATAATAGTATGGAAGAGCAGCGATTTACGTAAAACAGTGGTATTTGTAATAAAATAGGAAATAAACAGATAAGCCACCTGACAAGAAATAAAAGCGTTGTTTTATATGAAAATATGATTTAAAAGACTATTCATCATACTTCTGTATTAGGGGATTTTTTTTGGCAGCTAAGCCAGTTACTAGAAGCTATTTAAGAAAATGTTTGGTGAAGTAAAAATTTATACTTTAACAAAAATAACAAAAAGAAAATCAATATGAGTGAATGAAGAAGTAAATACCTCTTTTCCCAAACAGTTCACGCACTCTCCCTCTTTTGGCAACATCATCACCAATGGTATAGCGAAGTCTACGAAGAGGTTCTGCTATCACAGCCACTGTCCCAACTGTACAAAGTAGAAGAAACGCATTCATACTTACAGTAAGCCCTTGAATGGGGCGGGATTAGCCGTTGGCTAGTAGTAGATGCGCTGACGGAAATAAGTTTATATTATAAGGGAAGGGCGGAGTCCAACGACGTCATCCATAGTGTGGTGTGGGGGTGGTGGTATACGTCGTTTCCAATGCTATATACAAGAAAAATTGTAAATAGAATAAGAAATTCAATTTTTGAATTAAAGCCTAAAAGTATAATGATTACTATACACCGTAGTTTACATGCAACAGAAAAATCATGAACTTTGAAACTCTAGAAGAGGTTATGTAGAAATTAGTAGAAAATCTTGAGGATGAAGAAATTTGATACATTTGCACGTCTTATTTAACCAGTATTTAAAATATATTGTAAATATTTGTTTAAAACCTATAGAATAAACTGTATTTTGATAACTGTAACAATTTAATGTTTTAGTGGTTTTCTATGATTACTTTTACATACGTCATGAAGTATATCGTCATAAGTTGTATAGATTCCTTGAAATGTTGGACCTAATGGAGTCTCCAATTTCTTGATTTTGCGCATCTTTCGGTGTCTAATTTCGCACTGAACATATCTGTTAAATAAGACTTACGGATACTATAGATAATTGAAAAAGAAATTTCAGAATGGAGAATTTTGTCGATCAGTGCCAATGTCTTTTACTAACAAAATGCTCATCTTACATCGTATAGAAGACAGGGTATTAAACAGAGCGCTCATGGAAAAAGGTATGAGTGGAATAGACAGTCTTCAACATTCTATTGAAAAAAAGGATAGTGATACAATTATAGTTTCCCTCAATTGCCAATTTTTGCGGGAGCGCTTGTTCCTAGCTGTCTCCTGCTTCCTACTCTTATGTACAACATCTGCATCATGGTACATTTCCAACAAACTAATCTCTTGCAACAACTGGTTGATGAAGGTGGCTCACTTACACTTTGACATTTTCTTTTCCTAAATTTATCATCTTTCTTCCTATGCAGTCTCATTATTACTCTCTCTATATATATACTAGGGTCGTCCATATGGTATGTGGTAATTACATCGTTAATGCTACTATTTCAAGAGGTCATTCATAAGCACCTGCTCTTCATTTCGCTATCCTACCTATTGTAACCATTTTCAGTTTCAAATTTAACGAATTTTGGTTCATTTTATTTTATAGGTATCTAAATTTAAAAATGTGAATTCTGAGTATCAAAATTTTGCGACTCCCATTATAGACTTCTGTTTGCTGTGCAAGAATACGGGATCAGATTCGGATGTTTAAACATAAACATTTTCATTCTCGAACGGACACCACAAGGGTTCAGATTATTCACGTTAGAGACTTTAAAGCATATATTTGTTTTTTGAAGATTTATTGCTTTTATTACACTTTGTCTCCCTTTAAAGCCGATTGACACTTTTAATTGTCCTCCAACTGTTACCTCTGATTCCGTCACTTCAATTAGAAGAAAGTTCTCGAAATCAATAGAATCCAGTAAAAATCCATCTGATAGGTTAATTCGTACCTTTTTTGCTTGTTTTAATAATTTGCCTTATTTAGATTATAGAATTTCAGAACAAATGATTTTTTGCTCACATGTGATTCACCTACGGCTGTTGAACACCTAGATGTAAACGAATTGCAGTGTAATATTTCCCTCAGGTTACAATAAAATAACTTTTGATTTGTAAATCACTTTTATAATATAATAGTAACTAAAAGTTATTTGATAATATAATTTATTTTTAGTTCACATTATATATGCTCTTCCCTGATTGATTCTTTGCCTGACCCTCCTCGGCTCTCTGTACAGGAACTAGTTGACATGCATAAAAAAATGACCAATACGAAATCTAAAAAGGTGTGGAAATTGAAAAGAGCGCAAAACCGCTGATTTAAAAGTAAATAATTTCAAGCAATTTCAGGAAGATGACAATTTAATTACCAGCAAGAGCATCTCTAAGGAGAAATACTTGCGGAGTTCATCTTTACGCAACAAAAGCGAACAACATCAAAATGATCTTTTAACGTATGCTTCTCTTCCGCCAATTCCCCCGCGTGATAGTTCCATAACACTTGTTGCTCCAACACCCACACCCAGATCTCTGTCAAGTAGTGATCCTGGTTAGTTTTTCAGCACTCACTAAAAGATTTCTGAAAATTATTTCAGATAAGTTGGTTGTATTGTAAGATAAATGCTAAAACTCGTGATCGTAATTCTATGTGAACAAATAATCAAGAAATGACTTTTCCCTTTTTTTATTTTAGAAACTCCAATTCTTGCTAAATGTGAATTATTAGAATCAGGCACGGAAGACTTACCAGTCAGTTCAAGACTTCTGAGGGAAAAAAAACTATATATGGCAAACATAATTTTAGGCTATTAGAAAATATATTATCACATTATATTATTTTACTACGAAATCCGCATTTTATTATTAAAACGCTTAAAATGATGTGGGGGGAGTGGTGTTAGGTCCTTTTTCATGAATTTTCCATACATGCAGAAGCAGATTTAGCTCTGGCTTATACAAATACAAAGCAGTTTGACCATAATTCGACCTCTGATGACTAATCTTAGCAAATACATGATCTTTATTTTATTTGACTTCTTATGTGAACTTGGAAAGATCAATGACCTGTTTTGTGATAAATCAAGTAAAATATTCTTTTTCACTAAAATCATTTCCTCATTAGTTCTTCAGCATAAAAACTTGGAGTTCTCAAAACTACGCGAGAATTGTAGTGCCATTTCATTGTTATTTTATCCTATAGTGTACACTTGTTATGCATGAAAATTTAAATATAAATTTACAGGAAGAGGAAATTCACGTAAAAACGAAACCAATCTCCACTTACCCAAGAGCCTTCCAGCACTTCATTCCGATCATATTCCTATTGAAGAAGAGTGTGAATTTAATACTCTAGATAGACCTTTGGCAAAATATATATCAGCTGGGCTACGCGAAAGGTATAAATTAAAAAAATAAGGTAGAAGAGGAAAATTGAAGCCCATAAATCATTCTAGATTGAGTCAATCCAACAAAAGTTCAGCAGTATCGATTAGATGCAATGAGTTGGAGATGTAAACTCGACCACAGAAATGTGTCTGTTTTTTCTAATTGATTTATTCATAAATAGAAATTTTTGCCAACCCATATTTACAACATGACTTTGTATGACAACAATATATTGAAATTCAAATATTCTTTCTCCAGGCTAACACTAAAGCCTCTCCCTGTTAGCTTTAAAAATTTTGCCAAATACTATTAAATAATTGAAGTTTTAAAAATTTGCGCAGAAATAGAATTGTTTCTAAAATCAAGAATTTACACCTATGTACTCATACTCTTTCTGAGATTCCTAATGTATATGAAACTTCGGACATACGAGTAGACAACGATTGTATCGATCAAGGTGCTAATGCCCAAACCAACCCTATAAAGAGACATTTATAAATATAAATACTCGGTTCCAATATTTCCATCTAATAAACGGTGAAATAGTGATTTCTCGTCTATACGCTTCTTAAGTTACAAGATCAATATTTTTACTTATTATTTTTAGAATAAGTGGAAAAAGTATTTAATCCTATTTTGCGACAATAATAACGATAAGCCTAAAGATAAATATCGTTTTGTATTAGTGAATAACATGTCACTTGATACACCAGTCTGTCCCACCTGAACAGCACCAAATCAATAATTGTGGCACTTTCGTCCTTCGCAACTTCGTTGCTCAGTTCTCCGCCCGTTGTTACGATTGTGGCTATCATGGTGCCTAAGCATAGACAACAGATATTGTTTAAAACAGAATAACTTGCGCATAAATATATTGAATTTTGGCAGTTAACTTTAGTAAGTAAAGTTTTAAATTAACACATTCAGCACTCACCAACTAAAGCAAATAGTAGGAAAAAGGAGAGTGCAGTAAATGGTAGCAGAAACCGGGGTCGAGTGGTGAAGATACCCCAGATAAACAGGATCGAAAACATCAAGATAACCGAGATGGATATAGAGAGAAGAGCTGCCAAATGAAGAATTTAATTTCACAAAACCACTTTCTCTCAGTTCGTATTTACAGATGGCGGTGATAGCTCAATTACTATTTCATGGTTAATACCATACCTATCATTCGCGGAGAGTTAATTTTCTCTGATGGGTGTTGTAAAAGCTTGATTATACAGTAGATGTAAGTGGCAGTAGACAAAATACATGTTGCCGTTACTCCAAATATCGACACTAAAATTTTCGGCTCTTTAATTTTATTTAACAACTTCCCACTTCCGCAATTCAGTGTTTCACTATTATTGTTAGTTAAATCAAACCCTTAATAGAATACCAGCATTGACAGGTAGTACGCAGCAAATTCGCGGAACAACTGGCTTTCTTCTTCTGAATAGTGACACATCGTCAGTGGAGAGATTGGTAGATATTGTTGAGATTGTGATCACACTTGGTTGCTCTGGGAACTCTTATTTCAGCATATGGATTTCTTCCAATTTAAAATACCAAAATTGATGTGTAACTGAATATTTTTTGGAATTACTTATTTAGTACCTTTCTTATGTTGTGTAGTACCACGACACGATACATTACTATCACAAGAGAGGAAATGATCAGCCATCTTAAATAAAATAAGTTTAAAAATCTCACCAATAAAAAGACGAATAACGATTAAATAGACGAAGCTGTGAGAATATGGTTAGAAAAGCTAGTGAAACGTCGATGATCGATTTTTAAATAAAACTGTTAATATCTTCGAAAATTTTTGATTACTATTTCTGCGAACCATTACACCTCAAATTCATATATTTATACCGTACTGGGTTTAGCAAAGTTTGATCAGTATGAAGGACAGAGTTGGCAAACAAAATCCAATGGGTTACATCGCTCAATAGAAGCCTTTGGATGAAAACATAAGAATCAAATAAGGAAAGTCAACAAAAACAGAATAAGGTAATAGTAAAGCATGGTGCTTCGGGGTCTGCGGTACGCAGTATTGTCTTCTGAGGTCAATTTGAGATAAAGATAGTTCGTGTCGCGCTTCCTTGTGACTCATCGATTATCTCTGTTTTCTCACGCTGGTAGTTTTTATCCAACCTTATTTCTTTCTATCTAAATATTTAATAAAATGCATTTAATTTCAACTGAACAGGGAATCAATATTAGTGTTTGAAGTCAGCAAGAACCGTAAGATCTTTCAATTAATCTAAAGAGAAAAATGAAGCGTTACATAGCCATAACCTAATCTAGTAGGAACATCTTATCGTCTAGAGGTAATAAATATTTTTCACAATGCATCTCTATAATTTTCTTCTAAACTAACTTTTCTTAGTTTTTATGATTGAGTAAGAAAAGTCAATAACTCCATCTGTTTATTCTTTCTAAGTCTTTGATTGCTCTAAGGCTTTTTACTACAATTGATCTAATTTTTCCTTTTTCTTTTGATATAGGAAAGCTCTATTAATATTAGTTTCCACTTTATTATTCCACCATCTACAAAACAACGATGGCTCGCAAATGTTACAGAAACGTTACGTTCCAAAAGAATCAGTTCTGTTTTACTCTTGCATTTAAAATTTTCCGAGGATATGATCGTCAAGTTTCATTGAACTGCGAAACGAAATCTTCACTGAGATATTAGTCAAATCTTGTAGCTGAATGAAGTGTAGTAACAAAGTATATACATTTTATGAAGACTTATTTATCTAAATGAAATTAATTGAAATCAAATTATCTTAACACGCGATTCCTTGTACTTCTTATTGATTAATATGAAAACCAGTTACTAAGCAATGACTTTTCACAAGATTAAGCGCTACTATCTGAAGTTTACAAATGTATAGCATTTTTTAGTCAAAAGATAGGCTTTTTTTGATAGAATGGTTCACATGGTTTAAGGGTGAATTATTAAAACGGCTAAATGCAGACATTACAACACAATTGTGAATGTATAAACAAATCGGCAGTAACTTTCTGCTCAGTCAACTTCAAAGTTCAGAAAGAGATTACGAGTTAGAATTAACTGAGACATGTCAAACATGGCATTCTAGTTTTCCAAAGGCAAAATCACTTTTTTTGGGTTCAGTTACAAGTAGTAACGCTAGAGAGCAACAACATAATCAATGTAGATAAGCAATGACAGAATCTTGGTTGACATAGAAAGGTTATTTTTGCTCGAGAAATTAGAGAGCTAGAAAATCGAATATTATATTTTTTTGAAATTTTTAATGTGGTCATTCGATGCGAAGAGCTGTTTGAAGAGGATAGTCAACACTCACAACTTGCGGAACCGGATGGATTAGCATCACACATGAACAGTCTTGTATTGAATGCCTTTTTCTTCTTCTCTTATCCTTGGTTTTTATTTTATAATTCCCCTTTTAACTTATTCATTTGCAATTATTCTTATCTTTACGTCTTGCCTACATTAATTACATTTAGTTTTAAATAACTGATTTTGGTCTTATATGTTAAATAGTGCTTGCATCTTGTGTTAAAAATATACAGAAAAAAATCAATCCCATTAAACTAGACAGAATGAAAGATATGTCCATGAAAAATGGAATTATATAAAATGTAAGGTAAAAAAATAACCCGTTGAAGAATTAATTCAGATGACGATATCCCATTGGATAGATATAAATAGAGTGAAAGGACAAAAAGCATTCTTGTTTACATATAATACAAAAGTAGAAAATAATGAAAACGGTTAGAGGTACTTATATAAATATGAAAATATTTGTGAACAAAAAAATAGTGAAATAACGAGATTAGGTTTGGTTTGTTAAAAGTGATTGGGCTATGAGTTGTAGATGGTGGTCTTCTGCTGTTGACTGGACAAACAAGACTGGCTAAATGTACGCCACCATTGCACAGCTGAGTAATACAGGCTATAAATGACCCTCAGTGCAGTGCTCATAAATCGTTGCGATAGGGAACGAGTAGGAATTCTATTCAGAATCACTTGATGGTGTCTAGCGCACTATTTACAGTGGTAGCCAAATTCCTAAGGTACTTCTTGTTCAGGTCTAATGACGTATTTTAGTAATTGCATCCGTTTGAGTGACACAAAAATGGAGCAAAGTGAGATTCTTCCTAGTATCGATTAATTAAAAATTAATGGCCCAGTTTGTAAAGTACATAATAGAATTAAGAAGCAAAATTAAGAATTCGGCCGCTACTGTAAATATGGCATCTACAGTTCTAGTGATCTATTTCTAATCAACATTATCGACACTAAGTAATCCAAGCCGGCTGTTATTTAGTGAATGCATGTTGTTATTATGGTCGAGCTGCGTTATCTTTACAGCAAACAGCTCAGCAGCATCGGAAAACGAACCGACAGAGTAACAGAGGAACAAGTGCTTGTGAAAATTCAGATGGTAGGATTGTAATGAAAAATATGCCTATCTCAAAATGACTGCTAGCAGGAGTATTCCAGCAAAGGAAATAAACAATACTTTAGTGTAAAATCGATTGACTAATGTTTTTCACAGAAAACAAATTTGAACTGATCACTTTCGAGTCCAAAGCTTCATCCATAACGTGTTCGACTGAAAAAACGTAAATGGTAAATCGTAATATGGAAGGAACAACATATAATGACATGCATCTATAATGTTCCGTTAGAAAAGTGAAGATTAATACCTTTCTTTTCAATCTTAATGGATTTCAATTCTAAACTGGTTTGATTCTTCTGAAGCTGAAACATTGAATTTACTTTTACTTTTACGTTATTTCAAGGCTTGTTTTAGGGTTAATGGAAGAAATGTTTCTAAAATCTCAGTAATAAAATTTTATCTAACTTTTGACTTGCTGTCACCACTTTTTAAGGCCATATTTTTCCTTAGGATTTCATCACAACACAAATTTAGTGCATTTTTTGTGTCCATGAGACTTGCCAAGTCTTGACTGCTATGATGGGAGTCACTAAAATCAACAATAATCACTTTCAAAATACCAATAATCATAAAATGTATTAATATTTTGTTCATTTTAAAATAATTAAATTTAAATGAAAACCTTACAGAGCATTTCGAATATCATTTGCTGTAATGCACTCAGAAACAAGGTGTCCATTGGAGCGCCTTGTCCCTTCCCTATACCAATTAAAAAATTATTCGCATCAAAATGCATGCAAAGACTGTAAAAATATACAAAACCTAAGTATGTTTTCAAAAATAGAGTCTTTAAGGAGCGCTTTTCCACTAAGCCTGTTTTGAGGACTATAAACGAGTACCCTTGCTAGAAAGTCGAGTATATCAGGAGGTGCTTTTGGAATCAGCTAAAATATTATTTTAACGACTTTCCTTCTCCCTCTTCTTCATTATTCTTATATTCTATTCAGTTTTCTCACTCTGATTAGTCCATAGCCAACAATCATTTTCCCTTCCAATTGAATGGGAGTTTTCATAGATTTAATTTCGTCTCTTGTAGGCGAACCAAAACAATTGAAAATTAGTCTTAATTGCTCCTTCCTATTCTTCCCAGGAAAGAGTACACTTCGTCGCAACATCTCACCTACTACACATCCAGCAGACCATAAGTCTGTAATAATCTTCTTTTTGGTTCTTTTTCAAAACTTCTTCCTACTAAATATGGCAACTAACCAGTGGTCCAGTTATAATACTGGGATTCTAAAAGTAACTCCGGTGGACGATAAAAGCGAGTTACCTGAAAAAATATTGAAAAAAATCATTAAAGGCTTATTGTTGTTTTAAAATTATGAGAAATCACCATCACCATAACATTTAAATATATGGTTTTATTATGAATGATGAAACAAATACTTGATAAGATGTTGATTTAACATTCTTTTGAATGATCTTAGCCGATCCAAAATCTCCTATCTTTAGTAAACCGATTTGATGATCTATAAGAATATTGACTGGCTTGATGTCCCGATGAACAATATGATGCTGGAAGGACAGTTCATTTAGAACAACTGAATGTGTTTGATTTTATCTTTCTTTATGAATTTGATGAAGCCTAACTATCGCATATTAACTCTTGAATTAAAAATAACCTTAAAACTACGATTTCTGAATATACTTACATTGGACAAATAAAGAAGACCATTAAATAATTGCCAGGTATACAACTTAATATCGGTGATATTTAGTAGATCCTTCTTGATCATGGAAGCCAATGTATCCGGCATAAAATCAAAGACAAATGATTCACATATCTAAAACTTTATCATAAACCCTTAAAAAATAGCTTTTATACATTTACCAATCATTTACTACTAGCCTTGCCTCATTCTTTCCCAGTATGTTGGTAAAGGCGAACAGCATTTGCATGATATTTTTGTGTTTTTTTCGATTGATTCCTGTTAGAAATATCATTTCGAAATTTCTCTCCTTATTTTCTATAATGAATTTGTATTTAAGATATTACTGAACTTTATTATCTACATTTCACAATATGTAAATCTAAGAATAAATACTCTCATTTCACCTCTTGGCCAAGTTTTTTTAATAGCGATTTCTCTTTTATGGCCTGGAGAAAGTAGAATTCCTCTGAAATCGAAAAATTTACTTCATTAACTTCTTTCTTTTGTTCTTCAGAAACCTGTATACATTGCTGAAGACACCATTAGCATGAAGATGTAAACCTGTCATGCGTAGCTGAACCTCTTGCATTTCTGGCATTTTCTTGGCAGACTAAATTATAAGACTTTTAGGGAAATATAAAGACTCAATAAAATTGAAAAAGTATAGAACATTATTTAATAATACCTGCTCAATTACTTTCGAATAATCTCCCATAGCGCGTTGTATCTTTGGCCTATTAAACCTAGAATAATTAATCTGAGATGCTTTTAGTACAATTTTCCTGGAACTGCTCACTTCAGTAGTATTCATTTATGGTATAATAATATTGTAGTTAAAATAATCATAGGAAAGTGCATGGGCCTTAGATTTACCTTTCTCAGTAGAGGTTTCCATTGGTTTTTTGAAAACTAGCTAGTTTAACCCTGCTACGTATTTTAAGTTTTAATTATTGTAAACTACCGAGCTTGAGAAAAGTGTACCAACATGGTTCTAAGTTGTTTACTAAGATCTAATTTTATAAGTCTACTGTTGAGATTTTCAAACCAACCTCTCATTTTACAATTAATACTTCAATTTATAAATATAAAATTACCACTCAGAATTCAATTGCTATCGAGGTAGTTACTTAAATACAGCCGGTCAGGTTATTCAATTCAGAAACAATTGCACTGAATTCACATTAATGTTTTGATATGTTTTTAGGCAAAAAATTTCCAGAGGATATGTATACACATTTCAAAATACTGTCGGGTTATCGTAGTTCAATCATACATCTTCATATTTTACTGAAGTAGTTGTGTAACTTCCTAAATGAAAACCGCATTTCCGTAAATAAAATTGCAAACAACTATAATTAATCTCGACGTTCACCTCTAATCACAAATGCTTACTCTAAATCCATTTCTCATCATCTATAAATCCAACGACACATTAAGAGCACGTTGGTAAAAATCGCGAATTATGGAAACAAATATGGCATAATTGTTTTATAAAAATAAAAAATGAGGTGACTTTCAGTCCGATCAGTGTTTTTGTTGTTATTGTAACTATACCTTGGAAAGATATCCAGCTTGTTCATAATTCCCTAGTTTATATTTATACTACTGATATTTCATTTTTTATCTTGAAGTCTTAAACTGAAAATGTATCTATGTTTTTGGCTTACTAATTTTATTTTTATAATACCATTGTATCAAATCTATATTACATCTTAAAGAAATTGATAATTCATAGTTTTAGGACTACTAAGATGTCAGAAACATCGAAATACGCATCTCCAGCACCACATGATTTTTCTGATTATAAGCAACATATGAAATGGCAGGTATACCAATATCGTTTATTAGCAGCTTTACAAAGTTATTACAAACTAGTTCTAACTAGTAAATTAAATTTTATTGGGATAATCGCATTGTACATCTAAAATATTACATGTTTGTTTTAGCAGGAACGCGCAACACATTCGTCAGTAATTCCTTTAATTCCTAAAGATTTATCAGGTAAGACGACTTGTATTTTCAGTGTTGCAAGAATTATCACTCTATTACATTTAATATTATTTATGCTTATACAAACATATGAGCATATTATTTTATGTACAGAAGTTTTAGATGGATCGCAAAGCAGCTCGAATTCTCCCTTGCTACTTCAGAAGATAATCAGTAATCCTTTTGTTCCACTGGGAATGATTGCTACTGTTGGTTGTCTTATAGGTTAGTTTATTTTTTAAAAAGAACTGGATGTCAACCTGCTAATTGTTACTTGCACAAAGATCAAAGGACTTTTCAATACATCTTTCTTATTAATTAGTATTTTCACTTGACGTTCCAACAATATTTTATATGTATATATGTGGCATATGATATGGTAGTTCTAAAACAACCCATATTTTTTAACTGATATGCGTAAATTGCTTCTACCTAATACAAGACAAATAATAGAACGATTTATCTAAGTTTACGCGAAAAGCTAGTGAAGTAGGAATAATTACTTAATGAAATTTTACCCTTATCATTAATTAAAAATCAAACAATTGAAATTATAGGACTCTTTGGTAATTACTTGTTAGCAGTTGCATTTTTTATCCTTATACCTATGCTAATTCTGTTCTGTCAATAATTATGGAAAAATTCTGAATGTTTGTATAACAGTTTTGTAAAGGAGTATTGAACTATAACCCATCATATGACTTAATCAAGTTGAGTAAAGGCAAAACTGCAATAAAATATATCAACACTGCTATTACTTGGGATAACATTTATAACTACCTATATCTTATTATTGATAGATAAATGTAGCAATTGTTATTTCTTATACCAGTTATTTCTGAAGCGTATGACTGGGTTTATTCAGGAATAATGAGGTCTACATTGAAATATAATTCAAATCGAGCCCAGTTTTACATGCGTGGACGTTGTTTAGCACAAGGTTTAACTGTGGTGTCCATAGTTTGTGGAGCAGTTTTATTTGGTATGCTTTCTACTTGTTACATTTTTAAATGTATGTACTTATACGGCAATTATTGGTCAGTACTTGTTCCTAATATAAGTTTAATCTTTTTTTTAGATGTCAAACCAAAGCAAATGGGTACTCAGGATTCTACTTTCAGCGGTTATCGCAAATATTAAATAAATTGACTAGATTTAGGGAGGCAAATTTTCGAATAGCTTGTATTTATATCGGGTAGAGTTGATTCTAGTTCGTACTGTTCGAAATAATTATTAATTATCCCAATTTAGCGTTTCTAAGAAGTGTAACGTATATTGACTTTTACCTTAATTATACATCCAGTCAGAGTGAATAATATATTCAGTTGTATATTGTTTTTTGTTATTTAGTATTAAATGATAAAATAATTATGGATTTTTAACTGTACTTACTGAGGTTTTTGATCCAAATTATGCTATCTTTAAAACTTATCTGTTATTTAAATACCTAGCGATTTAAAGAGGTTATTGCGCGTTATTTTCTTTTATATGCTTGTAGAATACTGGGTAAGATCATGCCTTTCCAATTTCCTCTTTTCTGGACGAATAAACTTTATTCCTCTAATCCATGTAGTGTGTGTAATATTTCTTTATTATTCATTACTTTACCGCCTTTTCCCACGTAGAATAGGGACTTAGGTATTTTACCATGTATTTTGTTCGCCAGGTATCGGTGTAATAGTTTTCAGTGGTAGTTTCTGACACATGAAGGCGAATACGGTGTGTGGAGATTCGATACAGTTCAGTTTACCGAAATTGACCCATATACTGTGATTACACTCTTAACAGTTAGCTTTAAATACAATTAGAGATGCCTATCTTTGTTAGTTCATATAATTATGACATAAGCTTGTATTTGTGTGCACTCTCATGCAGATCCATTTGCTTATTTTTCTTTGCAAATTATGGTCTCGGGATATTAAGCATCCTTCCGATTATTATGCCATAAAAGTACTATAATGCCGTCGATCATTATTTTCAAACCTATGTACTAGTAAACATTCAATTCTTTTTAAACTAGTCTTCTTTTATTCTTTTGCATTATATTAGGAACCTTTGTGCTGGATCCCTTCATGTGGTTTGAACGTATGACCTTGCAACTCCTTTCGAAGGGTAATAGCCCCAGCCCCATGACCCCACCCACTTTGTTTTATGTTTGTTGGTCATTTACACTTTAGGTTTCCTGTACCTGGCTCCTGGTTACAATTTCCACATTTTAATTTAAGAATTAAAAATTATTATTTTATTGCTGACGGAGAATTAATAAGGAATGACGAGCTGTTGATTGCTAGTCAACCGCTCCGTGCATTCGGACATTCGGCTTCGTTCTCCTCCCCGTTGGAATCGATTCCCTCCCTTCGTTGTCTCCACACTTAATCCATGCGACATAAGCGCGCATAGTTTTATAGCTGTCTATTGTGTATCCTATTTGTTATTCCTGTAGCGTGCGTATATGATGCATCTGTCATGTTAACTCTACCTACTATTTTAATTGTTTTAAATTTATTAATTATTTTTTGATAGGTGAAAAATGTGTTTTTGTAGACTGGGTAAAGATGTTTAACTGTGTGGATTGTGATGTTTTTAGTCGTTTGTCAATTCGTTTCTAGTTTCATTGCGTTCAACAAATCCGGCTGTACAGCAAACACTGTTTCAACTATGCATGCGCAGCACCTGTTGTTTTGCAACGGTTTTGAATGCTCACTTTCAATTATTAATTTAGTTTCAACACTCGTGTTACCACTGTAAATTAATACTGAAAGCACATCATTAGTTAGAAATGCTAGTCATTGATTGCTATTTAAGGTCTTTGCTTTATAACGAATGTAGTTGTGAATGATTCATCTAAAGTATATGACTTCAGTTGAATTGGCACGGTCGATGCTTTCCTTTCGTGGCGCAACAAACCGATTTCTCATCGATCGATAATTGAGGGAAGATAGCGGCCGAGACCCGTCCGGTGTCAGGACTGTCGAGCACCGGTCATACTAGGTGGCCTTCTTCCAGTCTGTTTATCTATGTTTATTAATCATTAGCGTTTATCAGTATACTTAAATCACTTACAATGTTTTTATTTTAGCCTTAAAATAGTTTATATGGCGTGAGTTTATAGTAAGCATCATAGTTTTTTTTAAAATTTTAAATGTATCTGTACTTCTTCCAAAGTTAATTTATGTGTACTAGTATAAACTGGGGTCTTTTTTATTTATCCATTAATTATCTTTATTTAATATCAACACGAAGCCAAATCTACAATAGATTAATTCGGACATTCCATATATTTCTGCATAGTGACCGGTATTGGAACACATTTCCTTAATTATATCTATTTCCAAAATCCTGCTCGATCGTATTGTTTTGCGATTCTATTATCTTAATTCTTATGTTGCTTTCGCGATTGTTATCCATGCGCTCCAGATTTAAATTCGTGAGTAAATTGTACTATTTATTTTAAACTTCTGTAGTATATGGGAATCCAAGCAAATAGATACATTTTAATATTGGTTTTATTATATAACGTATTTTAAACAAAAAGTCTTTTTCTTGTTATTTCCTTGCATATATTTTCATGTGAAATTATTGTATTTCGTTTTTATTATGTCATCTTAGCAGTATTTCCATAAAAAGTTACACATTCTGTGGCATATTCATTCTCCGTATTGTCTTACTTAAAACGATTAGGACAAGGGATTCCTCCTTAATCTCGGATTATCTCATTCGTGTCTTTGCTGCTGTCTACTAATTCTCACTGTTGACGTTGCAATATTAAGGAATTCTCACTGTTTAAAAGTCGTTTTTTTAAAATTATTTTGTTTTACTTATTTATTATTAAACTTGTTATTACTATCTTGTTTAGGGCATTGTTTTTCATGTTAAGTTGAGCCCACAGTGCAAATTTGTTATTGTATCATCATAATGTTCTTCAGGTTTACTTTTGAAGCCTCAAAGGCCATGCGTGAATACAAGATCGTCGTTCTCGGCAGCGGAGGAGTGGGAAAATCTGCACTGGTTTGGTTTATTTTAATCTGTTTCTTTTAGGTTAAGCCTGACACAAAAATTGATATATTTTGTTGATGAAATTCTATCTTATAATTTTTTTATTGGAGTATGTATAATATTTTATATTATAGTATATTAGGTTTTAAGTATCCAAATTTAATTCATTTGTTCAGACAGTTCAATTCGTACAAGGGATTTTCGTGGAAAAATATGATCCTACCATTGAAGATAGTTATAGAAAGGTGCTTTCAATTATTATGTATTTACGCTTTTTAAATGTTGGTTTTATTCTAGTACTTAACTATTGTATTTTATTTATTTATTGTAGCAAGTGGAAGTAGATGGCCAGCAATGTATGCTAGAAATTCTTGACACTGCCGGAACAGTGAGTTGATGTATATTTCTTTACCTAAATATTTTTTATGTCTGTATATTTTGAAGTATATTGTGAAGTCTGCATTTTAGATCTCTTTGCTACTACTTAAATTTTGTCTTCTCTGTATTTAGGAGCAGTTTACGGCCATGCGTGATTTATATATGAAGAATGGACAGGGGTTTGTTCTGGTCTATTCAATTACAGCTCAATCAACATTTAATGATCTGATGGATCTCAGGGATCAAATACTGAGGGTAAAGGACACTGATGAGGTATGTTAAAATTGTCCCCATACATTTATTGATATTAAGAGGTGATATTTAGGTGCCAATGATTTTGGTAGGAAATAAATGTGATTTGGAAGATGAACGGGTCGTAGGAAAAGATCAAGGGCAGAATCTAGCGCGTCAGTTCGGTTCGGCTTTTCTTGAAACATCAGCCAAAGCTAAAATCAACGTAAATGAGGTCAGCATGATACCTAGTTTTTACTAGTATCTATTTAATTGAACCACAAGTTCCTACCCTACAATTATTTTTAAGGTTTTTTACGACTTGGTACGACAAATCAATCGCCGCTTCCCTGAGTCAGGCAAACGACAGGGTCATGGTTCGAAAAAATGCTGTGGTTGCAGTATTATGTAAGAACCTCTGGTTTTCATCAATCATCAGCAGTACTAGAGGTCTGTCACGTTAGCTGATAATTTTATCATGCACTTATAGCATATTTTTTTTCGCCTGTTCTCGCCTAATTGACTACACATTTGCATATTATTCATAATCTATTAATTAGTGGAATTTATGTTTCCTAGTTATTCCCTATCTTGTGAATTGTTTTCATTTTCCATATCGAGCGTTGCCTGTTTTAATTTTCTCTGCTACACTTTTGTTGTATTTATTAATTATTGATTCTTTGGCGTTCCGTGTTACGGCTCCTGTGAGTTCTCTGTCTCTGATATTCAATGACATGTCCTGAAATCACTGATGTGTCCCTAATCCCGCTATGAGTCCTTTCCTTTTACCCGCCACTATTTTATATCTACGTGTTGTTGTGCCTTGGTTGAATAGTTGGCCGACAACCGCCTCCTTCATAATATTATCCTATACTTTTCATAGGAGCTCTACATTGTGTACAATGCTACTTTTGATTATGACCATTTGAAAGACATAAATATCCAGTCGCTATGGTACATTTTTTAAATGTAGTGCACATCATTTTCTAAGTTGATGAGTTATGATTTGTATATTTCACTGTAATAATCTAGATAGTGGCATTTCGTAAATTATAGATTAAAGATATTTCAGAAGACTCAATTATATTCAGTACTGAATTCTTATTTTTTGCACCCCCTTTATAAGTGAGAAAAGTATTTACACCATTTATATGATTCCAAACAACCAACATTCTTAAACCAAGCCGAGCTAAGTACTGGTCAAATTAAACATTAGTATTGAGCTTGCAAGAGTTTAGTCCTTTCTCTGGTAAGTCTATATTACAATTTAAAATCTAAATATAAGAAAAATTTATTCACTATGCAATGAAGTCTGGCAGGTTTTTGGTAATTTTCACAATAAAACTAGTGTTTAGGTGTTGCTTGTTCTTTTTTTAAATAACTAGTCTGTTTTCCAGTTGAATTCTTCCTTGTTAAAGTATTATTACGAGGCATGATTAGCATGTTGAATAAGCCTGATCATATAAGAATGTCATAGTTGTGCTTTCGTCTTGTTTCGTTTTGCTACATCTACCCAAAATTCGGCTCTTCTACCCTGGTAGTTATCTGCCATCTCACAGTTCGGTAGTTTGATCCGAAAATGACGGTAAGGACGTGATTTATTGTGAGGTTTCCACTCGCCATCCAATATTCCATTTGGATTACTTAATAGAACATTTTAAAATATCTAAGGTTTTCAGCAAGAACTTTCCGAAATTTCCTTACCCATATTTAGCAAAATTGGTGAAGTAGGTAGTCATAATTTCGATCATCTTGTGATCATCTTCATTCGGATGAAACTTAGAAATAATTCCCTTTCCTAGGATGTACCGTATCTCTGTGCAATGGGTTGCACCTAGAATATAGTTAGTTTTATGCGTTGTTTTCACTATTCATAACGTTTTACCTCTGAATGGAAGCAAGAACCGTACTAGACCAAATCCATTAGGGTTGAAGTATTCGAAGGAATAAAAGTAGACTTCATGCCCGTAATTTGCCATTGTATTGACGTAGTTGAAAATTCCCACATTGATCGCGTAATCTCCAAGTAACTAGAAAATGGGATAAATTATTTTCGGTCTAATTGAAGTACTTTACTTTGCCTATAAGATGCCTGTTCTCAAAAACTTCGGACTTACGTAAATGAATCGCTCAAGAAATCTTTCTCTGTCCTTCGGGTTCACATCTTTCATGTAATATTCATATATATCCTTCTGCACAGTTTCAGCTTCGATACCATAGTCACATTCCTTGAAGATTTTCTTACAAAACTTCTTCATTCCATCCGTCGATTTCTGGTAGCCCGCGAATGCTACTAAAACATTGAAATGTATACATGAAATTTTCTCCGGTCATCAATATCTTCATATCGTGATGAACTACGGTTATGATACCCACCAATTTAATTTAAGGTAAAGTACTACTATTTAGAAACAAGCAACAGAAAGGCGTATGACTAATATAGTTGGTGGTATTAGAAATTAACATTTTATAAAGAAATTAACGAAAAATTGTGTAATTACTTATACATTTAAACGTATATGAACATACCAAAGAAAAGCCCTTCCCACTGAGTGGTGCCGGTCATTACCGATTTGTGAGGCGCCTCCTTTCGTAATTCTGATATAGGTCTAGGAAAAAAATCGCCGTCGTAGTTTGGAACAAAGTAGAGATTTCCTGATTGAGAATGCTCGAATCCCTCAAAAGTAATCCATTAATAATTTCTCTTAGTTTCAATATAGTTTTTAGCCTACGGGTTTTCCATAAAGTTTGAGTTTGCACCTTTTTGGGGCTTATTCCAACTTCAAGACGGGATGATGGTTGGTCAACCATCCAATTAAATAGATGTTCTGTATCTGATTCTGAAATAGGATCTGTTAAACTTTATTATTATGACAATTAAAACAATGTATAATTTGGAACATGTAGAAAATGAAAATGTCTCGAAATAGCTGCTTGTACCATCTCCGTTCCAACCAAGAAAACGAGCAAATTCTAGACTTAGTTGAGCTTGTGCCTCATTCGTGCGCACAGCAAAGTCATTTTCACCACATCCAGCCATGGGAATCACACGGTGGAACAAGTCTACAAAAATTTAACTCATTTTTACTAATACTCCTGCTTCCTTTCACTCTCTACATAGCAAATTATATTTATTATTATTGTTTTAAATCTATTTTGATATATTACCTCTTGAATGTGGACTAAGAGAAAGGAGATCCACACTAGCACCTCCAGCACTCTGTCCAAACAAAGTCACATTCTTTGGGTTACCTCCAAATTTTTCTATATTTTTGTTCACCCAGTGAAGTGCCATTGTTTGATCCCACAGTCCCATATTTCCTAAAATTACCGAGTTAATCAATCATATACAATAATATTATTTATCTTCCTATCAATTAATGAAAACCTCACCTCTGCACTTATTATCGCCAGTTGTGAAGAATCCAAATGCTCCAAGGCGGTAGTTGATAGAAACCACCACCACATCTTTCGAGCAAAGGTTTCTACAGAGAATCGGCTAAAGGAAGCAACACTCACCCAATAATTCATTTACGACTTTTACCCCCAAATTCACCTAGCTAGTGTACTATCTCCGTAGTTACTGCTAGAATGGACAGCAAATCCTCCGCCATGAATCCATACCATAACTGGAAGTCCATCTCTCTAAACATGTTTAAATGGATATCTCTGTTTTAGATCGTTTTAAGATAACAGTAATCAATTTACCCATTGGTCACACTTCCATCTTGGAGCAAATACATTGAGAGTAAGACAGTTTTCTTCATCCTTTCCCACAATATTTAAATACTGTAAAAATAGATCAGTATAAAGCAGCAATATATTGCAAATAAAAGTCCTTTAAACCAATTAGGCTACTATTTTATAGAAAAAAAATAACGCTTATTCTAGGTAATAAAATCATTTTTATTACATTTGATAATTTAATCTCTTTTTTTACCAGGATTGAAAGAACAACATAGGGAGTAAGAAAAGCGGATTTATTTAGTTGTTACTTGCATACCTGTGCAAAGTATTCATCTATTTGTGGACATCTGGGACCAAATTGTATGCAGTCAAGAACTTCAGACCAAACCGAAACATGCTCTGGTTTCTATAAAATGTAATGTTTTAGAGGTATATTTTAGTTACACTCAAAAACTATTCTATATTTTGTTGAATTAATAATTGTTTCTATTCACCTTAAACCTTTTATTTCCAATTGGTGCTTCAGCATAAGGTATTCCAAGAAATAAGTCAACTACTTTACCATCACTTAGAGAGTACTCTCGCCCCCGAACTGGACCACTTGCAGTCTCTACTACAGGAGAAAATATAGGGGTAGACCAACGCCCTCCCATTTTGTCTTGAAGTTAATAAATGTGATCTGTTATAGATCGAATATTAGTTGGATAATACCACCTAGCTCAAAAACATTCGTTGTTGTCATGGTGATCCACATAACAACTAACTTTTATTACAGACTAAATTATAATTTGGTGTCCGATAGAAAATAACGAGGTCACATGGAAACGTTTTATTGATAACAAAAGCACGTCGATCAATGTCTAGAATATCATGTGAAAGTTTCAATGAGATAGGACATGTATCAATAATTTAAATTACTAAACTAAATAAACTTTTCTAAGAGTTACTGCCTGAAAATAACTAGTTAATATATTTGTAAAATTTATTACTTTACATTCACTAAACATTGATCAGGGGTCGCTGCAATAGCTAATAAGCAGGTGTGCATAACATTTTTCGTAGAAATAGGGCGGAACCGATGATCCGCCAATAATTCAATAGATTCAGTCGAATTCAAAAGATTGTGTCTTATACCGTCTCAAGGACAAATAGTAGGAAAACAAGTACTAGGAAAGAGGATATATATGTAACAAATGTTAAAATAGAGAAGAGTATAAAGACGGAGAGGTTTTAAAAGAGTCTGATTTTACATGCTAAAAATATATGGTAGTTTGTTCCCTAATCGAAAACTATATGGTACAAATTAACTAGTTTTTGTCGTTTGTGAAATAATTACTTTAACGATGGCATAATCCAAGTGCAGGCAATATAAACTTGTAAAGAATAAAATTTGATATAAATCTGAGGATAAAAATTTTGCTAGTCAAATAAAAATAATGAGTGCATAAAACAGCGGCAATCAAATTATTTATAAGGAATTCTTGAAGCTTAATCTAGTTAATTACATTCTAGCCCTTGAGAAAATTGTTAGCGCCTTTCCAGTAGATACAAAACAGAAAAAGTAGCTGAATAATCAATATTCCATAAAGACATTTCGATTTAAAATATTAAATTAGCATCTTTCACATAATTGTCATGATATCCTGCAACTGATGCTAATTTATATTTAAATTAACAGCATACACGAGTTAATCCTAACATTAGTTCCTATACTACTTGAATCTAGCAATAATTAGTTTTGCTCGCATGGATAAAAACGGAAGAATCGAGAAATGCCCTAATGGTCTTCCAGATACCACAAATTGTTGGTACTATTATGTATTTAATATGAAAAAACAGTGTCATTTGTTTTCAGAAATTCTAATATTGAAGCGAGTTATTCTAAAATAAGCAAAATAACTCTTAGAATATATAAGTGGTTTTAAGTTGGTAGATAAGTAAATAAGTACCACAATGGTATAATTTGATGAGGAAACATAATTACTCATATTTTATGAATTTTTTTTCTTATTTGTCGTTCTGAAAAGTATTTAATAGGAATCTTATGGTTAAATAGTGAATGACACTTGTTTTACGAAAGTTATAAAATAGAACAAAATCGCCTTTGATAAGACATCATATCAAGTAGACTACAAATATGAAAACTCTTATCAAAATATATTTTAAGTGATCAAGGAGGAATCCTAATGATTTTTCAATGTTGGTAATAACAAGGTAAAACTATGACGATTATTGTATCTTCTTGATTACACACTCTGCTCCAGTTATATTTCATAATCCGCTTTCATCCGAGACGTGTTTACGATGATTTTTTTTAAAACGGAAAGCATGAAGTCATATTTAAAATTAGTAGTACTAATACGATAAAGGATCTTGAAGCAGTGTTAATATAAAGCCCTTATTTTTAAATTAGCTAGCATTTTCTATGTGGTATATGAGAAAAAGTATTCTCACAGTTTTAAATACTTACCTTTTTTTGCTACTGATTTGTCGGGGTTAATTATGTACGATCTAATTCAAAAGAAATCCAAATATTTAATCACGTATTACTTATTTGATTGTTAGTTAATGTTTCCGTTCAGAAATGAGATTCGACAATTCCACAAATTAGCACAAAATTACAAATTCTCACTGGGAAAAACCACGGTTAGCTTATGAATATTTCCTAGATCTACAGTTAGTAGTAAGGCCAATGAGATCCGTGGTGTAGTCAATTTTGAAAATATTTGATCCATATAGGTGACGTAAATGTAATAGAATTTTGGCTAGTTCACTCAAATATAACGTGTAGTGCAGTGTAATCAAATAGGGATGGATTAATTGGTAGTGACGGTAACTACGTTAGAACACTGAGCGTTCAATCGTATTAATTTGTGGCCAAATACCCCAAATTAAAATATACTTGTTCTGAATATTTGTACAAATTGTCTTCAATATCAATACATTCTTTTGAAGGAAGATTGGAATTTTCAAACTTGTTATATCAGGAGTACTGGATACCTTATGGACGAATTACAATAATAGATGGAACAGAAATATTCTAAAGTAAAAACAGTTTTAGTGGCAATTTTGTATGCAGTGCTTTCAAATATTGATATTGGAGATAGGATTTCAAAGCACTATCGATTATAGTTAATATAATATTTGAAACTAGGAGTTTTTGTTCATATGCTAATAATTAAATATGTAATACCTGATATAGATATCCACATTGATGTTAAGGAGATTTTAAATTCCTCTTAGTAATTGTTTTTTTCACCTATAAAAATAATTTGAATTGCATGAAAATTAATGATTAATCAACTAAGGACACTGATGTAATACTGAATTTCTTTACTTGGTGTTCGTATTCTTTTGCTTGTACATTAATGGTTGCTTTACTGTTGATAATTAGTGGATACGGAAAAAAAGGTCTTTCATATGAAATAATTACTGACTATTTGTAATTTATTGTTTACTATGGTAATAACATAAAAATATAATTTTATATTTAAGGAATGAGATTTAGTTGTTGTTACCGAGTAAATGCTCCACAGTTGCTCAGGTTTTTCGAATCAAAATTGGTTTCACAGTTAATTACACAAGGTTGGTTAGAGCTTTTTTCTTATAAACTAGACTAATGTCTAGTGTATACTTGTTCTTTTAGAGCGAGGAAATGCATGGCGCGCTTGTCTTGGGAAAGTGAGTCGAACTCAGTATCTGCGCCGATATCCGGTTCGCATCATCCAGCCAGATGGATCCTCAATTGAAATAATGGCAATGGAACCAAGAAAAGTAATATATTTAAGCTTCCATTTATTTCTCCGTCTTAATTGATTTGCATATGGTTTAAAAGGTTTTAAAAGATCAAAAGTTTAGATTGTACAGCTTGCTGTTGATCTTAAAGCTTTAAGCGATGAGGAGAGGAGACAAAGATTAGCAGCCAGGAAACCAAAAGTAAAGAAAATCCAAGAGGTACAGTCTAAAATATTTTAGGAAAGCTTGTTATTAGGATAGTTAGTGGTACCTAATTTTTAGGAGGTGATCGATGACAATTTCGACGTAAATGACTACATGAAGTACTGGTCTTCAGGACGACCTTGACATTAAAAGAAAGCTGCCATAAATGACATCTGTACAAGTTTCCATTTTAGGATATAAAATTGATAATTGTTTTGCTACTGATTTATCGTGGTTAAATTCGTGTAATTGGTTTCATATGTGATAACATATAGTGGACAGGGTAAATCCCGCGTTACATTATCACTTATTGTGCAGTAAGCTTTATTTCTCACTTCTTAGATTTTAGAATGAATCCTGAGTACTCTATTCTTCTACCTACATACAATGAAAAAGAAAATCTACCTATCTGTGTCTGGCTCATAGAGAAATATCTGAAGAATATAAATTATGAAGTTTGAAGATGATCCTTTTTGACTTCTGTTCATTTTAAGTACGTGGGGTTTCGAAGATTACCTTTTAGGTAATAATTATTGATGATGGAAGTCCTGATGGCACCATAAATGTGGCTGAACGTCTAAAGGAGGTGTTTGGTGAAGAAAAAATAGTTGTGAAGTCACGATCTGAGAAACTTGGACTTGGTACAGCATATATGTATGGACTCAAATATGCTCGAGGACAGTGAGTTTTTAATAAGATTTTTCTTAATATAAGATTACTATGATAACATTGTTTCAGATTCATTATTTTAATGGATGCAGATCTTTCTCACCATCCGAAGTTTATCCCCGAAATGATCAAACTACAAAAACAGAATAATGTTACTTACTTCATTAAATGTTTGTCTTTATAAAATCGAGATTACGCAAACCAATGATATATTTTAGCTGGACATTGTAACTGGTACTAGATATGCGATTGGAGGTGGTGTATCTGGTTGGAATGCTAAACGAAAGATAATTAGTAAAGGAGCTAACTTTCTCGCTCAAGTGGGTTACTTATTTAAAATTTATGTTGAAAAAACTGTTTTCCTATTTAAATACACTAAAAGAAATGTATAAATAAGTTGTCACTTTCAAGCTAAATTGAAGAATTTCAGTTTCTTCTTCAACCAGATGTTTCTGATTTAACTGGGTCTTTTCGTTTGTATCGGAAAGATGTACTTGTAACTCTTATTGCAGATAGTGTAAGCAAAGGATATGTTTTCCAGGTCTTGATTTATTTCTTGATTTTATGTAGTTCTTTAATTTTGGTTTTTTTTAGAATGCCTAAGTTTTCTTTTATTAAAGAAAATTGTGTTACTTATCTCACAAAGCATATTTATTACGCATAAGAACTTCAGATGGAAATGATGTTTCGTGCACGAAAACTTGGATTCAAAATCGGAGAGATACCAATAACTTTTGTTGATCGATTCTTTGGAGAATCGAAGCTAGGTAGCCAGGAAATTATAGACTATACGAAGGGTTTACTTTATCTATTTGTAACTATTTGGTGATTTTTGAAAATTTAATATTATCTATTTTTTCACTTGTTCTCCATGCTTTAAGAGTAGTTTATTATCGTATAAGGTATGGATTCTTTTATTATAAATATCAAACACATGGTATAAATATGGAATTATGTAATGTGCTCCTTTTTCGGAAAATTGGCAATAGATAATTTATTATTTAATAAGAAAAGACGTTTAGATTTGTCTGTTTATTATGCGATAAGCTTTCAGTTTTGAACTGACTAGAGACCTAATTATAGTTGGCTTGTAGGTTCGATTCTACAATGATAAAATAGGGAGCTTAACTGTGTTCTGTTATAGATAAGATTTAATCAATAGTACGCATATGAACAATCAACTTGACAGAGATAAGACTGGAAGTGGAATCACTAATTCACTGCAGTTTTACCAAGAATTATTTTTTGATCTTATTAGAATACCTTCATCAAATTTGTCATCGTATAGTGGAACTAGAGCAGTGCTTGATATAAATCGTGATGTTCTTGCTTTACGTTTTTACTAATTATCTTGGATTCTGCGATGAATGTAAACACCATCAGATGCTTACCATTTTACTATTCACACTTATCGGGTCTTCTGTTGCTTTGCCTAACGAGGTGTCTCTTGAGTGTGCAGCTTGTCAACTATTCGCTTACGCTCTAACGAAGGAGAACACCACGTCATATGGTATGATGTCTAAAAATTATATTATTAAAGTGAAATTGAGTTCTTTTAACCAGCACATATCGTTCCTCAATCATCTGTCACTTTCCACTGCTCAAACATTCCGCAGTGTGCCACGTCTCTCACTCATTGCGAAGTAAGGTCATCATTTTCTTTGCATGTTTAAACAAAATATTCTTTTTTCTTTCACCTCAGATTCTAAAACGTCTAGCCATAGAAAAGGCAAACTATATTGCTGGTAAGAACGACACTAAGATTGGAGAATTATTGTCTGCTATCGCAAATGATGTATCCATTTGCCACCAAGGTAATGAACTGTTTCGATATGGAAAGGGATATTACTTCATTAACTAGTGTTTAGATCCTCACAACGCTATCCTCATCCGTCAAAAAGAGACTACAAAATGTACAATGTGTCTTCTCATATACCACTTCTTTGAATTCATGAGCAATGGTAGGCACTTTTTTCAACTTTGTTTGGGTTTTATAAAACTAAGCCTAAGCTTATTAAACACTTTATTTAGGAATTACGGAACTTCCCCTAGTCCAGCTAATCCCAACCATTCTAGGCTTTACGTGTAATAAATTATATATCATAAACAAGAACAATACACCAGCAGTGGTAAGTCAGGTCCACTATTTATACACGTAGAATTGCTTGTGTACACTACTCCCATAACGGTATTAGTGAAATACGAATTCTCTACTTTAAGTGCGCTGCTCTTCTTGGCGAAGGGACAGCAGAAGCCATTCTACATGCGTTTTCTGAGTCAATGGGATCGTTCTACAACTTAATTGCTGTCCAGACAATTGGTTGTCCTCCTTACACAACTCTCTTCACACAGTGTAAAAGCTAGATTAATGAAATTTTATTATGTGTGCGACATAACAACATGATAGTTAAAGAGAATTCATAACAACAACCCATTGCAACAAAACAGAATAAAACCACGGTTATACTTTAACAAAGATGAACGTAACAAATTATGGGAATTATCTAAAAGAATTAATGATTTCTACAGGAGTATTAAACATGAAGAACTTTCCTATTTCAACAAATAAGGCACTTAATCAAACCTCATTTTCTTATTCAAATTGTTTCCACCACTTCCTCCATCAAATGGGCGTTTATTAAAGTTTCCACCTATATCACAAATAAAATTAAGCCTCAGGTAATTATTATAAGTATACGCAAACCTTTACCTGATCCACGTGACCCATAGCCTCTCCCACCACGGTCACTGAAACCTCTTCCACCACGGTCACTGAAACCTCTTCCACCACGATCACCGAAACCGCGTCCACCACGATCACCGAAACCGCGTCCACCACGATCACCGAAACCGCGTCCACCACGATCACCGAAACCACGTCCAGCACCACGTCCACCACCTCTACCACCCCTATCGCCGCCAAAACCACCACGAAATCCTGCAATCTACATTATTACAAGAAAATAATTAGGTATACCTTATGTGAGCAAAGTAGAAACTACCTCCACGTCCCCTATCGCCTCTTCCACTGCCACCACCTCTTCCTCTATCTCCTCTACCACGACCTGAACCTCGTCCGCGTCCACCTCCTTGAGAAAGAAACCTAAAAAACATAAGTTTTAGCAATATAGATAAATACTATTACAAATATTACCTTTCAACGGGAAGCAATTTGGCGGGATCAATGTATAGAACCTGGCCTTCCTTGAAAGAAGAGGCCTTTATTCCATTTTGTAACGTAACCGAAAATCCCTTAAAAATATAACAAACACATTTCGTGAATTTAACTATTTTAAGAATAAGAATCCATAAATTAGTAGACCTGAAACCTCGACAAGTTATATTAAATCCTGATTACCACAAATCATACCAATTTATAACATGAGTGTAAATTATTTGCGTTAATAGGTAAAGACCATGAATACAACATACGAATTTCTCACGTTATCCATGGGTGAGCCAAATATTTCATCTATTTTTCCTATTTGTTCCTTATTTTCAAAGTAGACAGGTGCATTAAAGTAGGGGATTTTTCCACACGTGGACTGACACACAATATCATCTTCACAACAATGAGTGAAGTGGCCAACTTCGATAATCTAAAATATAACATTTATTCCAATAATATATAACTGAAGTAAGGACTCACTTCTTCAGGCGGACCCTGATCATATCCGCGACCGCCACCGCCACGTCCTCCACGAAAACCACCACCGCCGCCGCCACCACCTCCTCCACGTCCTCGTCCCCCACGACCACCACGGAATGACATCTATAAATACCTTTTGCAAACATACTTTGATGGCCTGGATAAAAAATACTTGCTTAAACTCTACCTTATCATTCTAAACTATAAGCAATACAATAATATAAAACGACAAATCATGGGTCACAGTGCACAATCCACACGAAAATTAATAATTAATATATGTTCATAAGTAAAAGCTAAGTAGTTTCCATTAAACCAGTAACCGTAATAAACCGAAAATCAGCGGTCGTAAAAATAATGTAAAGTTTAGACTATCTCATCTCAACAACCATTAATGGAATTGAAAACTATAGGTATAAATCTTACGTAACACTATGTGGGTAGCATGTATTCAAAATCCTATAGTTACTACATAAAATCCTTATGCACTTGTGATTTACTTTAATATTCTTTAAAAAAATTACACTGCATAGGATATAACTACTTAAAAGGATGAAATACTAGTTCAATCAATACTGAATAAATATTACTATTAAAAACAGAGCATAAGAGTATAATTTCGTTACATTATAGGGGCACGATTACCTGGTAATTACTAATATATACAATTATCTTGAACATTTTTTTTACATTGAAAATGCATTCAATTGTTTTAGAAATTTAAAAATTAAAATTTTTTGCTTAAAGATTAGGCACTGTGTTTACTAGCAAAAGTTCGTTTTGGGGTTTTTTTCAAAAGAAGCGCTTCGTCCTTTATTACGCAAAGTTCTTCAGATTCTGTCAGAGCGGTCTATTTGTGTTGTGTGCCCTCGCAGTATCTTGGTTGTAATTTTCTATGAGGGTTTATAGACTCTAAAATATTTCAAGTTTTTCATGTCCTTCGTTAGCATCCTAGTTATATTAGTAGATATAGTAGTATATGCTAATCACTGATTCCCCTAAACTTGTCATGAAAGAATTGAGAGTAGGAACAGAGTTTAGGTGAAGGTTAACCGATCAATGATTTCTTTAATTCATAACTGGCTACTCTATATATTTCAACAAACTAAGTTTAGATATTTCGCTAACTGACTAAAATTATTGACTAAAATGTGAAATGTATAAACAATTGCTAATGTGGTAGGCCAATAATCTCTGGGTGCACGTACATCGTGATATAAGGGATAATTATAATTTTTTTGTCCAGTTAATTCTTGAAGTTTTATATGAATACAGATGTTTATAAAAAATTGAGCGATATTTGTTGTAAGAAGCTTGAAATTCTGTGAAGTTACAAGTCTTATTCATAATTTTAGTTTACATGTGAGTCTCCAGTTTGCCTGATACTGTTAGGTTGAGCACTACATTTTACTGTAGTGCGATTTATTTGTGCGAATACCATATTAAAACAATATCTGCTAAAGAAGTAAAATTATATTCATTTTTACTAAATTCAAAGATATTTGTATATAATTTAAAGCTGAAGCGATTCTAAGGGAAATATACAATTAGTTGGCCTACTGGTGATATAGTTAAAGAAATGTTAATTTTCCTTAGGTCTCCTTAATTTAACTGCTTTGAAGTATTTATGTGAACAACAATGCTTGAGTTATTTTTCATATATTTACGAGATAGAAATAGCCTCCGATCTAACAAGTAAAGTGTCATTTAAGCTAAGTTACATTATCTAGAGTGCTCCTCCGGGTTCTCTGCTATGGGCGGGGTTCTAGGCTCGGCGCTCCTCGTCTAGTTTCTCTAGTGTCTGCCGAGCATCCACCTATCTATCGTACATTACTGGTTTTGAAGGTAATGTTTGTGAGGTGTTGCGTCTAACGTGTTTCGAGGGACGTTTCGAGCAGGATTATTTTGGGATTTTAGCTTTTATACTTGCAAATACCAAGTATTTAGGGCACAAATGTAAGTTTTAAGTTCATGTTAGAAGAGTTTAGTGATACCTTTATTTCCATTTTGCGCATCGTTTATTGTATTTTTTGTAGCGATCGCTGTTTAAAGTTTTAAGGGATGCTAACATCTTTGGTTTGTTGTAGAGAATAGAAGTACTTAAGTTTATTAGTAAAAAATTGGGGAACATCCTGATTTAACATGGTTTTCATTGGGAATCCATCTCTTTCATCTATCGATATTCTTCTACTGGATTCCACATACTAGATGCAGTCGAATGGCTGATTAATCCGCTCTTATCACAGGAGCTAATCCTCGTGAGGAAGATATATCAGTTTTGCGATAATCTCTTCTAATTAACCTAATTGAATCTTAACGTAAACTTGGCTTTGAAACTATGGAAATATTTGGGTTTGATAATGTTCTAAATTTTTGCAAATATTTGGAGGGAGTTTACTGTACTTACCAAATTAGCAATTATTCACCTATTTTATGTGATGGTCTTCATCGAAGAGCATTTTGCAACATAAGCGCATGAATATTTCTCGAGTCTATGTAATCTGTTCACATCGATGGTTGATTAGCTTATGTACGTCATGTTCCAATTTCTATCTAGTAATATCAAGTTATATACGCAGTAAATCATGTATTCTTTTGTTTTTATATTAATATCCTTTAGATTGTGACGATGTATAGCACTAAGAAAACCTTTGTACAAGCAGTTCACTACATAACTACCTACGTTTTTATCAGACTTATGTAATTTTTTGCATAGATTTCTTGATATCTTCAGAGGTATTTAATTAAGTAATATATTCCAGTAGCTGATTGGTTAGTGCAGGCGGTGATCTGTAGACCTTTATTTATGTTATGGTCTTGATTCTGTTTTGAATAAGGAAGACGTACAGTTAAATTCCGGTACGAAAATGCGCGAAATACGTGCAGTGACACAACCTTCCGATGGCAATACCACTGCGAAGAAGTGTAGGTTAGTCGACAAATTTGATTTTTGTATTTTTTATCTAATCAAAACTTACTTGCCAGTTACGGACAAATCATTTAAAAAAATCTTATAGTACCTCTTCTGGTGATGCTACTTTGTCAACTGGGGAGGGTACGTCGTTTGCTGCTGTTGTGACAGGAATTACTACTAGTCCTGGAGTTATTAGGACAACTTCTAGCACTTGTCCTACTTCTTGTGAGCAGCGTTCTATTGAGGAACGAAATGCTGCTTTTCATCAAATTCAGGTTGTCTGATATGGATTTGCCATTTGTTAAAATTTTTATTTTAGCTGCTTATTCTAGGAAGTTGCGAGTCAGTTGATTTGTAATCCCCTACGTAACATGGTTAGTCAAAATCGACGAAGGTATAGACAAGACGGATTTGATTTAGATCTAACATGTGAGTTCTTGGAGATATTTGTACTATAGTTTTGTTTGAGAACAATATTTTTCTTGTGAAATAGCGGAATTGTTTTTTTTAGATATAACAGATCGCATAATTGCAATGGGATATCCTGCTGACACGAAAGAAGCTCTATATAGGAACAGTATGAGCCACATTGTAAGATTCCTTGAAAAAAACCATCCCGGTCATTATAAAGTTTTCAATTTGTAAGTTATATATATATATATATATAGATATAGATATTCTGTTTGGACATTATCCTTACTTTTTCTATATGCTAAACAAATCTGCGTTTTACTTCAATATTCTAGGCGTGGTCAGTATGTTTATGACACAAGCAAGTTTCATAACCGTGTTGTATCTTTTGAAATGACGGATCACCATCCACCAAGGCTCGAATTGATGGCACCATTCTGTAGAGAGGTAAGTAGTTTACTCGATTGTAGTAAATTATTTCTAGTATAATGTGATTTAGGTTCATGACTACTTGGAAGCAGATGCTAAGAATGTTGTTGCCGTACACTGTAAGGCTGGGAAGGTGGATAGATTAATTTTTGCTACCTTTACCGATGTCTTAACAATTTACTACATATTTGCACTTTCTTTTATTATATTCAGGGTCGTACTGGTGTTATGATTTGTGCGTATTTGGTGTATATAAATTTCTATCTTTCTCCAAGGCAAAATATGGATTACTATTCAATTGTACGCACTAGGAATAATAAGGTAAAAATTGTTTTGAAAGGGCGTCATATAATTTATGATAATATACAAAAAAGACGTTTTAGTTTGGAACTTCATGAAAAAAGAAAAAGAAAGTGTTCTTAAAAACATCTTTCTTATTTCTATTGTTGAGCTACTGCCAAATATTGCATATGTAAATTGGTTAGTGTGCACGATTATGAGGAACGTGTAGATTGTTTTGATATTTTGATTTATTGCAAATAAGTTGGATTTTTTTGTTCTGAACTTAGGACATTTTAGGGTGTGACAATTCCGTCACAACGCAGATATGTCTACTACTTCTCTCATTTACGAACTCACGGTTTGAACTACATGCCACTCAGAATCGAATTAGTTGGGGTGTTTTTAGAAAGACCACCAAAACTAGGAGGTGTGTTTAGTCTGGGTGGGCAACGTCACTGAAAGATTATATTTTTCTTTAGGGACTGTAGTGAAAGGAGCTTTGAATGTTCGTGTTGCAAATGGCGATGTGGACGTTTTTTTGGGCGAAGATATGTGGATTTCGAATGAAGAATGGTAGGGACCTCACTAACTATTTATTGGGTGTAATATCTTATGATAATACAAATGTTATAGTTTTAAGAAACTTCAGGACTGCAGAAGAGGAACTCTGGTCTGGAAATGTGGTTGCAAATGGGGAGGATAGTTATGATCCTTGTAATCCCCAACCTGGGCGAGATTGTATCTCTCGGTTAGTTGCGAGATTTTCTCTGAATTGTAATTGTCATTATAGGTTATATTTCAGACGCGCGTGGGGATGGCGGGTACCAGCAGATCGTAGAGTTTTTTTGGAAGGAGATGTACGAGTTGACTTGTTTTCTAAACAAAAACTGCTCGGCTTTAACCAAGATCGTAAAAAGGTTGGACTTTATATTATTGCATACAATACTAAAATTATTTATTTGTAACTGGCAGGTTATCTTGTTTAGCTCGGTCATGTTTGGTTTAACACTATGTTCGCTTGTGCGGGATTCTGTGGTGGCGTTTACCGTCATGGCGATGAGGCTCATCCGTATCCTGAAGGTGCTACAACTATTGCTGAACGTCGTTCAACTCCTTTACGTCCGAAGACTGGAAGTGCTAGTTTGCCGTCTTCACCACCGGGAACGCCAAAAACTCGCACATCTGGTAGTGTATCTGGAACGACGAGAGCTGCAGCACGTGCACCATCGTTTGATGCACGAAAGTCAGGCTCTACCTCAGCTTCAACATCAGCACGCACACCAAGGTTCCAAATAAACCACGTGGTTAAAAAATGTTAGTTATATAAAATATTTTTGTCATTATTTATATTATTTAAATGAAACGATGTGACTGTAATTTTAATTTCTAGTAGCGGATGCAGCCTCGCGTAATAGTGAACCACATATTGATAGGAACACTGAAGAACACGCTAGTGGAAGGCGACCGGATAGGAAAATTACTAAGGATAAAGAACGGCCAGTAATATGGGATGATGATATGGAGGTTTGTACCGTTAATAGTGTGCCAGTTTATTAAAATAATAATATTATATACAGTTGATGCGTCCACCTGGTCTAGATAGACACTGCCCGTCTGAAACATTAGCTTCATTATACGGTCAAGAAAGATTAGCGTAAGCATATTTAATTTATTTTTGCTATATTGGGTGTTTAATCAATGTTATTCTTTATAAAGACCTCGTTGGGGTATAGAAGAAATGTTACGGGATGCTCATAGAAATAATTTGATTGAAGATGTTTATAATCAACGGAGACTAAGTGTACCACAAGGTAAGTTGATATTAGTTATTCCCCTTATACAGGTATAGTATAGAATCAAAAGGTTTTCATATTTAGAAGGTCAACCGGTAGAACCAGCTACCGAAAGTCGTCCAGATGCAGGTGGACCTGCTTTGATTCGGAGAGCTCCTGATGAGCACGTTCAAGTGTTCTCCGTTCTTGAGATCGACCGTGCATTTAAAAATAAGAATATAGGGGAAGGATTTAAAGTAAATTTAATTGACTTAGATTCTAACTTTCCAGTGTACTGTGTATTAATTTATTTCAATAATATTCAGCTAATAATTGTAACACGGTGTGTACCAGCTGATAATGTGGCAAACCAACGATTGGCAGAAAGCTTTCTTCGAGTGACACATCAAAAACAATCTGCCAAAGATAGCATAAAACAGGAAAAAGTGAATTAGATTTATTGAGTTGTTTATTATATTCACATGCCTATTTGACAGGTGGAGAAGATGTTATTTTTCAGGTAAATGCTCGTCAGCGGAAGATCCAAGGAGTAGGTTCTGGAGTATCTTTAGGAGTATCGGATCCATCAGGAGACACACAGATGACTGGCGGTGATGCGACCCTTACAGATGATGCTTTTCGAGACGATCCACGTCTCGCAGATCCATTTATGTCACGTTTTTTCCATCGGCAAAGGGAGGATTCTGTGTCTGTTTACCCGAATGGTTCATACAGGTATAGAGCAGATACTTTCTTATCTATCAAACTTATTAAGTTATTTCAGGTAAATATAAGAAATATTCTTAATTAACTCTTTATCCGCACTTTAAAAATAATATTTTATGGAAATTATATAGCTTTTTTAATTTACTAGGTGTCCATTAATATCTAAGACACCTGATGATCATCTTAGTTCTAATTCGGTTGGTGCTTCTCGTCAATCAGATGAATTGCAAACAAATGTAGGAGGACTTGTGGCCTCATCAACGGTTCGTTCGATATTTTTATATTCTTAGCATTTACGTGTTACGAAATACGATGCTTTCAGGGAGTTGATTGGACTTCAGGGGGTGTTGTAGATTCACGATCTGATATGAGCGAACTGGATGTTGAGGTGCGCTCGTATCATCCGGATGACTCCAATTGGGCTCACTCTGCCAGCAGTCGAAGCTCAAGCAGTGTAATTACTTTGCTTCTTTTTCAGAGATCGTGCAGTTTCCTTTCCTGAAAATGTCATTATGCTGCAGAAGTGTTCAGTTGGTTTCCATGTTGCTGTAAGAAAGGTCATTCCTCTTGCATTGCAGAGCGATGGCAGTGCTGCGGTTACTGGTGTTTCATCTTTAAGTACTACCCAGCTACCTCCTTCATAACCGTGCTGTTTTTTATACCACCGGTTTATCCTGAGCTTAATCTCTAGTCTATCTGTTAGTGCTCGGCGGTTTTATATTTCCGTCTTGGTAAACTGTGTTTGCGGGAAATGTCTTATGTCGTTGATTAACTTAACTGTATTTTATTGCACCATAATCTTCTATTGTATTCCTTTTATATGCGTTGTTTTCTACTAGATTTAAGTACTACCCCGGTTGATCCGGTTTTTCTGATTCTACGTTATCAGGTGACTTCTGTTCTCGGTTTGATTCTAACATTGAAGACTAGGCTCAGAATGAAGAGGTGAGGCAAAATTGGAGCATAAAGATTCGAATTTGCCTGATGGAATTGATAAAGTTTTTAACCTTCACTAATATGGTTACTAGTTAACGTAGTTTGACCTATTGGGCAGCTTCGAATGGAAGAGGCCGGAACTTTGTTTCTGTGGGCCAACTTTGCTCATATTCTTCATGTTGAGTTTAGTTTTCGACTTTAGAAGTCGCTAGGCGAATGGATTTTGTTCATTAGTGGCCGCATCAATTGCCATATACGGTTATGATGATATTTTTCTTTCTTTTTTTAGGCCGTATTGACAGCGTCCATGAGGACCATTATCATCCGGTTCGTGGTCGGTGTTCTCATTATTTAATACATGCCCTTGTACGTTGATCTCATTGATTTCTCATGTTGTACATCCACTTATGAGCCCAATAATCATGTGCCGTCATCATTATTGCTGTATCAAAAAATCGCAGCGAATTAAAACCCGCCTCTGTAATTGCTGATATACTAGCAGGTTAACACTTATATCACTGTAGGAATTGCGATAATATTGTGGAATGATATTGTTGATCCTTCTATTTTTACAATATGTGTATCATTGTTCAATAGAGATTCTCGTTACATGTTTCCAAACAGGTTACTAGAAGAGGGGTTCATATTCTCAAATCTGGAAGGTTGTGTATTCTTATAGGGAAGAAATGCCTTTGTGTCCTGTTAGTACTCTAAGGTTAATAGGATTGAGAGATCGAGATTGTCGATCAATTAAATTATAATAGTGATTCTAGAAATAGTTGACGCATTAGATCCGGTTATTTAGTTCACCTTCATTCAAGTTACTGAGGGGCGTCATTAAATATTTAAAGTGCTTTATGATTTGTTTGTGCCATATACGTTTTCCTTGTGAATTTAACTGTATTCTATCAAAAACAAAGTACTAATCCTTCTAGCAGTCATTTTTGAGAAGGAGGCCACCGTTAGCCTGGGTTGCTGTGGCCATGGTGGAAACATGCGAATATACACGTGCTGATCAAGAAATTATTCTCATAAGGATGCTTTAATTTATTATTTTCCCCCTATATGATTTTGTGTAATCTAAAGTAGCATTAAGCTTGAATCTTATTACTCCGATAAGTCTTATGTGCATATAGTAAGCTAACCCAGTCTATGCGATAGTTAATGTGAAGTTGACCGTATGATGATTTATTAAAACTAAATATTTTTATGTAGGGTGATATTTATCTCAATCGCCTTACAGGTCAGCGGTTGAAAAGTGTAACGAAGTGATGGATTGTCCTCTTCTATGGGTAGCGTCAGACTTTGAAATTAATCCGAAAAGTGCTTAAGTAGATTTCTCGCGAGTAATAATGCTCTAATAAACTACCACTTTATCTCATGTTCATCTCTGATTTTGGTCATGTCTCGTTACTACATCTTTTTTCAACTTTTTTGAATTGAAAGAAATATTCAAAGTACCATTCATAATAGGTAGTTTGGAAAAAAAACTACTATCTTTATATCTTTGTGATGATTTGTAGACGGTTCATTCTAGATCTTCTTATTAATTACTATTTAGTGAAGGATAGAAGAGCTTTTTGTGTTATTTACCAATACTATCTTGTTTAGTGAAACTATTTAACAATAATTTAAAGTTACTTCAGGCGAGAGATAGCGTAATATCCTTTTAGGTGCATTATTTCAATTAAATAGTGGTTGCAACTTATAAGAAAGAACAAATATTTTTTTTATAGACATTGATTTAGACTGTTATAAAGTAGAGATTTCGGGATAATAGAATAAGCTAATTTTGGATGTGTACAGTGACCGATGTCATCTGGTCACTTGCCTAAAACTTTGAGGAATGATATTTATCTTTCAGATATTTAATAATTGGAAGATTGTAAGATACAAATAACTAACATCGGCATTATCGTCCTTATCTGAACAATTATACTGCAGAATTTCTAAATATCTTGGGAAGTCCTACAGGATGTTCGAAATGTCTTAATATAATGCTATTATAGATTAAGTGAGAAGATATGGAAACAAGATTCGTATAAAATTATAAATCTGTAACGCATTAGAGATATATTTTTCAGGTATAGCGACGATGGTGTCTAGCTAAAACACCACTCTTTCATCCAAACTCAGTACTAAGTAGAGCGGGGAGAACGCAGTCCCTCACGCAAAAATTTAGCCGTTGGCGAACTTCGGTTGGAGAAGTTAAGTACGCATATTAAAACATAATTGTATTAAACTATTTTTTTATTTTCATACGCAATCATAGGTATACAAGATTCGCTCTTGCATATACGTAAGTATATTAATTTTCTTTTAGTACAATGATTCTGAGATGGTTGAGAACTTTGAAAGACGTCACATAGCATTTTATATGAAGGACTAGTAGCTGATGAGATTATGGTAGTATTTTAAAGATGAGCATAATGGATCTAAAGGTTTGATATAACTATTAAACTATATGGATAAAGCTCCTTCCCTGAATATGCTAATAAGAATAAATAAAGATGGTACAGCTATATAAATAATACACCGATATATAGAAAGTGGAGCAAAGAGTTCTATACACTCGTATTTAACCCTAATACAGGAGTTTGTACGGGTCTGTGAACGTCCATGGGCGAAGAAACGGGCGAAAGCCTAAGATTTAGATGTAAGTAATTTAATTAGATATAGTGCGATTTTATTACCTCTGATGTTCTAAGGTAGCGGGGGTTCCTCTTGCTGGATACATCTGGGTATTTCTGGGAGCCTCACTTAAAGATCCAAGCGAAGCGACACGAGCTTTATTCGTGTATGCCTATAAATAGTATTTCGAAATCTATTTTGCTCCACCAATCAATTTTCAAGCAATATTTTTAGTTAAGTATGCCTCAAATTTTGGACTTCTTCGTTACTTACTGCATTAGAATACGCTCCGTATTGTTTTTGTTCTTGCAATCGCTTTTGTTTTACACACCAACAGCTGAGGAATATCACGATGATTGCCTGAACAGCTTTCAGATTAATTTGAATATAGAACAAACTATCAATTGACTATTTAAACAGTTTGCAAACCATTATTATTCCAACAATACTGAAGACTACGGCTAGCCACTTAAAGTAGTTTTCCTTAACTCTTGATCGACACCACGGCTGATCACCTTTATTCCATTCAAATCGGTAAGCATTTGGGTTGTTATAGTCAACAACAATTCCACCTATAAAATAATTTTTAACCAGGAATATTAAAAAAATATGTTATAATGTACAAGAAATAAAGCACATACATTTGTATTCATGATCACCCTTTACCCAGTGTGACTGGTAGCATTCAAATCGAGCAACGTCTCCTTGTAAGTACCCGGAAGCCAGTGCTGGTGTCTTCATCATATATTCAGGGTACTCAATATTAATAGCACCACAACTGTTGTCTAAATTACTAGTTTAGTTAATCATTTGTTAGTTACTGTATCGCGTATTTCATTTTCTAAGGCTTCAAAAATATGAAAATTGCATTTTTGAACTTATTTCCACGTGCATTGTCTGGTTGCTTCGATTCTTTCGCTAACAAAGCTGTTCCACGTATCCTGTTCTTCCAATGCTAGCACTTTTGAGTTAAGCATAGCATAGTTGTAAAGGCAAGGAACCTAAGAAAAGAGAATAATTAGAATAAAAGTACTAGTTACGATAGATTCTTTGTAAAAATTCCCTATTTTTCAATCAATGTTAAACATAAATATTGTAATGAACAATCTTTTCCTAAAAGGAAAAAGTATATTTTCAATTACATTGTCTCCACATTCGCTAATGATAGTTCCCGAGTCATCGGGACAGTTTCTAAGCCCATATTCGAGATTAATCCCACTTTGAAATGGTTGAAGATTTACTGTAATTTTAACAAAATTGCAAATGAAAAGTGGATATTATATTCTCTAAGCTATCTTTATTTTACTACAGTGTTGTATTTTAACTATCATGCAATGATATTTCTGTACCTGCTAGATTATCTTCTATATCCCTACAGTTATTCAATAATTGGTTGACATCTACTCCAGTTTTTGGATCAAATCGATGGGGTCCTCTAAAAAATATATATATATGGTAAAAAACTCTTATACCTCAAAATAAATTAATCACATCAGCAGATAATTTCTTAAGGCCACTATTAAGAATGATCTTGACTCACGTTTCATACATTGGAGCAGTCTTATAGATTGGTCCTGCACGCATGTTCGCCTCAGGAAATACATCGAACTGTTTGTCCTCATCCTTTGATGTGGTGAACATGTTTTCTGATGGCATATTCTGAGCTAAAGTTCCTGCTGTGTTCTGCTCAGATCCTGACTCACCAGTACCATGAATACGGTCTAGAAAGAAAAAAAACAGTTAAGTAACGAAACTAAAAATAATAAATATTGAAAATAACTTTAGCATTCACAGTTATTGACAATTTGCTGTCTATATGTCTCTGAGTTGACATCATTTAGTGTAAGGCCTTGAAGAAGTGATCCACTGGTCTGTTCTGGGAAAGGCCGCATTAAACCACTTATTCTAGGTAAATCATATCGCTGACGTTGCTCGGTCTCACGAGTTTTATCTCCATCTGGACGCTAAAAACAGAGTAAAACATACTATTTGTATTGAAAGAACGGAATTTATGAATGAAATAAAGTAGCCTTAAGCACTGACCACTCCATACTGCGGAGGAACGGAGAGTTGGATATCGAGCATACCCATCGACTCTTGGTACATTGGTAGACGGTCAATGTCAAGTGCATAAGATTCTCTAATGCGAACTCCAATTTGAGCTTCTTCCAGAACTACATAAATCTCTGGTTGACCGCGTTCTACGTTATTTACATATACCAACACTCCTGAATGCAAGTTAACAATTATTTGTAGAATGAAGATAATAGATGGAAAAAAAGAATAATCTGCAAAACTGTATTTAGTCTCTAAAACCAACCTTTAAATCTCTGTAGTCGAATAGTGTCAAAATATCTCAGAATATTTCCCACAATTATGTCTGTTCTGTAACGAAATCTTCTTGTATCTTTTCGTGAAAGAACGTGTACTCGATCCGTTCCAGTGGCTTCCAGGACAATACCTGGACGAAAATATAATCTTCAAATATATTAATCTCGAAACCATTGTGCTTACCAGTTATTACAGTAGCATTAGTAGGTTGAACAAGATCTGATTGTGGAATGTATCGCCCAAGGAGACCAAAGTCGATCTTCCTATTAGGGTATCTCTCCAGTCGAACCTGGATCTTCACTTCAGGGGTTCTCACTGTCTTAGGTATATATAGTAAGTTGTATACGCCAGGCTCGTTGAAAATGAACTTATCATTGTCTACAGTGTTAAAAGTACCTGCACCAGAAGCTTGTCCTGAAATAATTTCAATTAATTGCGTCGTTTTGTAAATATTTATGCGAGCTAGTGAACCTAAATAAATCAACGAACCAGTAGCAGAAGGTTGGTATTCCTGACATGCACTTGATGGCCTTCTCCAATAAAACATCTGACAGCGAAAATCGGCAAATTTACAGCATAAAAAATAAGGCATATAGTCGTGGTGAAACACTGATAATCCCGGCACCTACAAAAATTATTTACAAACGTTATAATCCTATATTACTTAAATAATAATCTATACATGGAATAATTACTGAATTGATTGAAATAACACCACCTAATTCACCTCAAACTGTCCCATGTACGGTGCTGTGCCAAATTCATACGCCCTAAGGGGATAACCTGGATTATAGAAGTAATCTTTCTGGGTTTTTATGACAGGCTGATAAGGTGTTTGCATTAAGTAACCAGCTTCATCATAGCAGCATACCTGTCCATAGTGAGTCATAAAACGACTGAAACATAAATAAGATATAAACCTTGGTTTTGAAAATGCTAAGACAGCAAAAAGGAACATGATACGAGTTAAAAACATTGTTGTTTTTAGCTATATTTTAAAATAAATTCTCAGGCTTGTTTTCCTCACGTCCTATTGAGTATATTCTTGATAAATTTATTATAAATTATTTTGCTAGTCAACTAATTCAAACTAGATAAATAAGCCTATTAAAAGTTATAGATTACAACTTGCAATTCGTATAGTGTTCATATATACATTACACATTAGAGAAAATATTTTGTAAGAACCTTGTATCCATGTTATTGAATGTATTCCCACTTCCAGCATAGGAACCATAAATATTCTGAGCTGACATATAACAATTTTTTGATCCAATCATAGAGGTGCACGTGATATCACGAAACATCTTTAAAAAAGGCTTCATAGTTGATTTAATATACTTTGAAATAATTAATAGCACATAGTGAGCATGTTCAGACCTGTGAGCAACGAGGATGAGGCATGTACCGCCCAAGATCGAGTCTGGCTTGTGTTTCAATGCAAGGGCAACTGGAGTTAGTTTCCGTGTCTCGAATGAAATTGAACAAAGCACCATCTTCATCATACCTTAAATGGACAGATCGATAGGTAATTACTAAGAATTTCATTTCGCTCTTTTATTTATTGTCTGTTTTAGCTTTAATCTATTAACGATGATTAATCGTTTCTAACTAAAAAATAAATACATTATATTTAGAGCAAATATACCCCAGAATTTTCTTAAAACTTTTACTCACAAGTGAATGAAATATTTTCACGAAACATATTTAAGTATATGAATTATAATATGTTTTAATCTAGAAAAATAAACAAACCAATCATGACACATATCCTTCGATTTTTCTCTGACGAACTCAACTCTTTGGTCTCTTTCCTGTTGAGAAAACGTTGATGACCCGAAACGATTATCTTCAGGAGACCATAACCAATGTAAGGAAATTGGAGCCGAAACCAAACTGAATTAATCTATTTATTCAGACTAAATGGACGTTTTTCCCTATTCATTTAAGCATACCCAGTTAATAATTCAGTGCCATTGAGATCGTTAGCCCTGATAGGAGCTAGCTTGAGGTAACCAATCCGATACGTGTATAGCATAGTCATTCTCTCCCAGTCAGTTAGATACCACTGTTGAATCTAAAAAGATTAGTTGTTTTTTCGTTTATACTCCTTTTTCAGTTATTGTTTGAAGCTGGTTACCTGGTTGAGGTTAATAACTTCTTCCTGTGGTCTCCACCGATAATCAATGCTATTCCTGTTCGTGTATGACGCCAGTCTTGCTATAGTTCTGTGCTCTGGGCGGAACTTCTTGATCTAAAATGGAGTTTTAATGAAGCCGTTCGTATTATGTAGTTAAGAAACCAATTAAGTCAACGAAAGTTAATTCAATTAACTGAAATGACTAAGATAAATTAAATTAAATTTTCATACATCATCGTCCTTGTACTCTCTGTACCCAATAACATATAGTCCCAGTTGTACTCCATACAAGGCATCATCTGATATTCTTGTTCCTATTTGATTTACATTATTTAAAAGTTCTGGATTCGTAAAATTGCGCGGATACCACGTCATTGGCATTAGCTAGAATTGAATATTTATTATTTGCTCATAAATGTGGTAATCGATTTCTGGTAGTTTTGTAAATAATAACACACATAGCTGAGCATAGGATTTTTAAACCATTCATAAATATTTCCAATGTCGAGACGCATTGGATCCAACGTTGGTGGAACTAAAATAATAGAATTTGGTAGTTTCCTATCAATAAATTTACATTTTGTGAAACATGGTTATCTAATACATTAAAAATCATCTAAATTGAACATGAAAACAAGCGATTATTAGGTACTAAAAACATACCGAAGTAAATATAGCCTACGAAAGCCTTCTCATCATTGGCTCCACGCGATTGTGGTTGAAAATAAACAGTCTTTGTCCCCCAATCATAAATCTTAGGCAAAGAACAACGAGCTATGGCAGCATTTAGTACAGTACAAGGAGCAACCTCAAATAAGCATTATGACACTATAATTTATTATACTATTCGTTAATATTCATACCTCCCTTTCCTCAATCATGAGTACATATGTCTGTGTTCGGTCCAAACAAAGAGCATTAATATCTACAGTCATCTCACCCAGCATATTCACAATATTTGGGTAAATCATAATTGGATCTAAATAAGCAATATAAAGTCCACTGTAATTTGAAAGTGTTTGAAGAACCAGGTAGAGAATGTAACCGACATGTGCCTCCAGTTTTATTACTACAGCCAGCAGGACGAACAACATCATCTACACGAAACATATATCGTCCACGTACAATGTGAGGAACTCCCGAACGTTGAGCAAGAACCTATCAAATTGACTATCTCTTAATATCATCGTGTTACCATCCTATAGATACGTTTTCCTTAGCATTAATTGACTCTTTTGCCCTACATTTCCATAGCTTTAAACCTACTTTTGGTGTATTTTTATATGCCTGCGTGGGATCAACATCGACAACTCCAGTATGATTTCCACCATTAAATACCGCCTAAAATCAGCATTATGAGAATTCACAATAAATAATAGTGCTATCTATAACATATTTCTTCTCTACAATTGTACTTCAAACTCACCCGGCATCTTCCACTCCTTGAATTTGCTCTAAAATCTTGAGCGTCGAATCCCAAACGGTCGTAATTAAATATGACATATGACAACCGACCAGGTTGGTCGGTTAGCCATATAGCCTTAAATAAAATAATAGTCAAAATAAAGCATACCTAGAAAGAGCAGTCGTCACCTGATAGGTTGCTGTTTGACCCGCATCAATGTCTGACCTTCCTGATATGGCAGATGCCGTGTTGTACCAAGTAACTACCAATGCAGCATCAGCACGGAACATAGAAGCACCAGCCACTCCCTCTGGAAAAAAATCTAACGCATAGATTAAAAGAAAAAATAAATATAAACAATTGCCTTTATAAAAAAAATGCATAGAAAAAGACAGAATGTCTATAAAATAATTTAAACGTATAGTTTAACAAAGGGTTGACATTTAAAATCGTACACCATTCGTGACATTTAATAACAATCATTGCTTATGACCAAATGTGGTAGCATTTAAGTATCTGAACTCACCTTGAAGCCATCTCATCATTTCATCAAGAAAGAAATCGCTTTGTGTATCACATCGAACATAAGAATCAGGAGTACCAGGACAGGCCTAAAGCAATTATTTGAGTTATTGATGGAGAACTAATGGAAATATTATACATATAATCACTACTCTTTATTGTTCCCAATTTTTATTCACCTGTGTGGCACTCTGTCCAAAGAAACTGCTAGGTTGTATTGTTCCTCCTAGATTTAAATTAGAGCCTGATTCACGCCCAAAAAGGGATTGTCGAAGTATTAGGCGGTAGAAGACACCAGCACGGAGTGCAGGATTTCCTGATTGAGGGACCTGAAGGAATAGATGGAAAACAAAATATTAAAGCAAAAATAGAGGTAGTTTTTTTAATGAGACCTTTTTAAAACTATCCTTACTTGCTGCTTGCATAGGTAAGGTGCTATCATTGCAGGGTCTTCCTGTCTTGGCCAGTCTGTAGTTTCTGGACCCACATTAATAGTAGGCCCTTGATCTAGGACAGTGGCGAATCCAATATAGCCATTTACTGACAGCTACAAAGAAGTAAATAGTCTAGCATAAATACAGCTTCAAAGCTTCCAAAGTTTTATAGAAATAATTATGTTTTGCCTTTAATTTTTTTGAGAAGAACTTTAATCAGAATTACCGTAGAGTAATTATACAATCCTCCATAAAAAGGAAAAAACATGTGTAGGTCAATAGTCTGTCCCGCTGTTAACATTCCAGGATTTACTTTTAAATCACCGGCTTCCGGCCCAAACGGCACGAGATTTACTGTAATGAATAATATTACTTTGTTATAACCCTAATTTTACTTTCCAAATGAACCATACTAAAACAGGCCATTTTTGTTTATTTTGTGAATTTCCCCGACATTAAATTGTAACTATTTGAAGTTTATTCTGTACTGCCCACAATGTCCCTTTTTATGTTGCGCACTACCACAGTCATTCCTAGTCCCCCGTCCAGCGTAAGCTGTGTTGACTGTTGCTCTCACGGCGACAGAGGTCCATTCCAGGTAGCATATGCAAACATCCCACCGATCAATGCATAGACCGTTTCGCAAAAATGTATGCTGGACCTAACAATTTATGCAATCCAAAATGATATATGTATAGTATACGATATTGATGATTACAGATCAAAAATTTGAGAGCTCCCTGACAGAACAAAAAAATCCAGGTAACAATATAGAGAAATATTTTTGAAAGCAATATTTCCATTTGATCTATTTGAAAGTCTACCGAAAAGTATTTGTACCTCCATAATAAGGATTCGTGCCTGTACCAGAAAAAAGAGTTCCTGGTACAGGTACGTTCTGCCCGGTAGGATTTCCAATATTCTGGTTGATTGCAGACTGGCTGTTTGCCCTACAGACAAGGGCTAAGACAACCAGTAGATACATTTGCCACAAGTCTGTAGATTAAAAGAAGTCAAAAGAACATGACGTAATTTAAGCAATGAACAACAGCAAAAAATATCTGCTTGAAGCGGATATGCTCAAACTAATATCAAATTAGACTTGAATAGGGGCTATAAGTGGTAATCATTCCGGCTACATTTTTCTTTGTGATTTTTCCTACTGTAAATATATTTACTTTATAGTAGATATTTAAATTATTAGGAAAAACAAATGATATTTGTAACAGTAATAATATTTATGATGGTGATGAAACGAACCAAGTCAAGATCAACCCTAAGTGTCTAAATTATTTAATGAACAGTGATTTAGTTATATACATTGCGTTTTTTATCTGCTATATCTAAATGTGCAATGGTAGTTACAAGACAAAGTGGTATTAAACAAAAGTTGTAAGCAGTGACAACTTGGACACTAGTTGTTAGGAAGCGAGTGGTTGATGCATTTCATACAGATAACTACAATTAATTGTAGCAGAAAAAGAAGGAGACGAGCGGGTGCTATAGCAAAAGGCAGAGGTTGAGCGGTCAGTCGGGCAGGACGAGAACAAACAAAGATCTACTCACTCATTACTCAAACATTACGGGTTCAAGCCCGTCAGTTGATGGCTACCAGGGAGGGAAAATATGATATAGATCAAGAGCAATATTGAAAACAAGACAAGAATTGCAAAAGTAACTGGAGAAAATTTGGATTAGCATATATCTACGATCAGATAGAATGTAAAAAAACATTATTAGTAAGCTTAGTATTAACTTAGAGGAATTATGAACTTTATAGAATAGCACAAGACAACAAATAAACAAGAAAAGTTGAATATTACAACACTTAACATTCGGTATGATTGAAACAGAAGCATAGTATTTGAGTTAACCGTTGTAAGTCCGAATGAGCGGCCTAAACACTTGAAAGCAAGAGACTAACAGTACGAGAGGTTTAACTAGGCCAGTGTAAGTGAAACAAGAAAAATTTGAAATCAATATTATATCTTTCTTTTAAACAATGAAGACGAAAATATTTTTTAGAACTCACAATTATGTGAATTTGATGAATTAGTTGACCAATGGTCATATCTTATGCGTTATATTTGGAAATAAAGTCTAAATTAAATTTAGTCACGTTAATTCAGACTTAGGTTGAATTTTATACGTAGATCTCAAGTAATGGCAGAATTATCTTGTTATATTTACCGAGAACCAACTATACACGAACAAATCTATGCACCCAATCAGAATCTGAGGTGTCCGGTCTAAAGTTAGTACTCATCAGGACTGCGACTAGTTAATAACTGAAATATCGCTTCCTATTGTATTTTCGGAATTTTTTTCATTATAATTGTTGTGCTCACATCATTGAAGATAATAATAAATTACGAATTTTGGTCGAAAATCCGTCCACCTAACATTGGTGCTAGCCTTATTTTAACTACAAATTAATAGAAACTCGGTCACGGCTGTAATCTTAGTGATTTTATCACCTATAGTGGAAGTCCCACAATTGTAAAATAAAACTGGAAAGGAAAAAAGTTCTTTCTACACTATACACTCGCTTCTAAGCCATCTCTAGGTTTTACTACAACAAACGTCCAGTAAGTTTTGAATATGTAGAAGCATATATTACTTAAATACAGCAAAAATAAGCCACCAAAGAACGAATGAGTATGATTTGCTTTGAAATCGGCTTAATTCCATAATTACTGTTAATAGTAAACTTGTTTGGATAGAATTGTGTATTTAAGCATGATCTGTTATGAATTTATTTAAATAAGGAGATTTCCTAGAAGAAAATCAAAAACACCAGAATTATTTAATATCCTTTAACGACGACTGTTTTCCATCAGAAAGAGACTTCCACACATCAATGTCGTTTCCTTATTTTTCTGCAGCTGCTGTCACATTGCGCCATTCTCATGTGCACGAGCACCTGCCCAGAACCATTCATGACATTTATCCATAAGCGGATTGTTAAGACATGTGACGTTGCCAACTCCTTTTCTAACAAATAAATCATCCTCGTTAAATAAATAATTGCCTTTTTAAGCTATCACGTTATCAAAAGAGGAAAACTGAAAGGCAGCTTCAGAAAAAAATACAGGTATGTTGATAAATACTATTTAGGTTAAATTCAGTATAAACCTATTTTACGGAGAAAGCAATTATATTCACAAAAAATCGTAAGTACTACCTACATCACAAGTATTTCGACAGAATGAGCCATTTGAGGTTTGTTAAATTATCCAATATTAAGCTCTAGAGTTTAGTGATTAACCTCAAATTCTTGTGATTGTTTATTTATTTGTATGTACAAAACGAAGTCGTTAATCAAGGTTACATATGAAAATAATATGGTATTCCACAAACATCACATTTACATAATACAAGGTATTAACCAGATTACTGAATAAACAAGCGATGATTATATCTTTCATTAGTACCCATGTGTCAACCACGACTAGGCCCTATCTATACCTAAACAAGTTCACGTCGTAACAGAAATAAAGGATAAACACGATAACTCATAAGGGATATACCAATATAATTTAGATTTAAAGTATAACCAATATTCTAAAGATGAAATAGCTTGTTTTTTAAGACAAGTACTAGTAATATTAAAATAAATTGAATTAATGAGTAAACAGTAAAACGAAGAATTATGATCCTGAGCAACATGAAGTAGCAGATGAGAGAAGGCATCAAGACCAATGGAAAGAAAAAAGGCAAAAAAGACCTGATGGCAAAGATAAAATTTCAGGAAATTCCTATGGGGGTATATATGGAGGAGGCATTCTCTGGTTAGGCAATGAACTGGTTGTAGAACCTACACGCGGAGAAGCTGTTGCTAATGGAGGAGGAGGCTTATATAATGGATTCTCATGCTGTGATACCTAAACCCATGAAATTAATGTTGGTTTATCATAACTTCTATTTCCACCCTGCTCATATTTATATTATGCTTTTACAATTACCTTTAATGGCGGTCTCTCTTCTTTAGTGAGCATGGGAGTGGTGGCATTTGCCATTTCATGATCCTCCCCCATTTCTTCGGGAAATACTACAGGCATTCCTTTCCCCATGTATTCAGATGGCTTGTCCTGAATTAAAGATAGAAAAATTCCGTGTCGTCTTAGATCCCAATCTAGAGTCATTTAAGACTGTTAACCTTATAATCATGTATTAAGTGCAAATGGTAAACAAACGTACCTTTTTGTTTCTCTTCATGGCACTACAGACTGCTAAAATTAGAATAACTAGGACTAAAACAAGAGCAAGCACTCCCACAAGAATAATCCAAGGGAATGAAGAATCACGTGTGGCTTCTACTGATGGTGCCATTGTTACAAGATGCTGTAATTTTAAATAAATCTCCGTTTTTTTCAGTCTTTGGTTTTTTTACGAACTTCATCTTTATGCAAACAATTTCCTTTAAGTTCCATGCTGGCCCTTCTCACGTGGAACTGTGATCCCATTGCTCTTATAAACTCTAGTTTAGTTTGAGCTCGTTGCTTTGTTAACATTGAGTGACGGATCCCATTAATCGCTGATAAGGAACAAATCTGTAATTCAACTATTTTAATTGTGCAGAATAATATTTTTTATTTATCTATATTTTCGAAGACTCTACCTTATGGGGAATAGTGTTGTTGCTCCAGACTACGACTGTTCTTGTACCATTTGCCATAAGTTCTCGAATAGTTATATCATCAGGTTTGGATTGAAGTGCCGAGCTCAATTGTTGTATAAATGCAGCCAAAAGTGTGGGACGAGTTTTAATTTTATCTATAGACAGTGTTTCCAATTCAAGATATACAAGGTGATTTGATGGAGGCGACGGTCGCACCATTACTTTAAATGGAGCAGACACCATCTGTAAAATAGATGTAATTATGCATAGAATGATAATATAGCCTTAAAAAATCACAAATGAATTGGTTGAAAGTCATGTATTAATTTCACTGTAATAATACTGCTTAAAACAAAAGATCAAACCTGTCCAGCCTTGTCACGTGCTTCGAGTCTAAATTCAAATTCTCCCTTTTCAAGTGGCACACCTTTAAGCTTTCTGTGCTCATAGAAGACCCAAGATTCGTTTTTAGTAATAGGCTCAACAGAAAGTTTTAATTTGAACGTATCACCATCCTCTGCATCTTTAAACGTCATTTCTGGCACGGTCATCTCACAGTATACACCCCTAAAAATGAATCTGTTCCCTAAGTGGGGCCAAAATATTTGTGTTTATCTCCATTCAAAAAGGAAAGATTTTAATTTCTTCTGGCCATATTAAAATTTTCCCATCGGCCATATTCCATTCTTCTCAAATGAATACAATCTGACCAGCTGCCCTGTTTCATGGCAAGATGGCATGCCATAGTGGCATGCGAGCCAAATTATTCAACAGATAGCCCATATAGAGGGTTGTCATCGTATAAACGATTAGTTTGGCAACTAAATCATTGAATCCTACCCCCATATATTTATATTACCCGGTATTACTTGATAACCGCGAAAATTAAACGATATTTGAGAAGTACTAATCGAGTGGTAAAAAAGTGACGATAAAAGCACTCAAAAAGCAAAAGTGATGCATTTGGACAATGTGTGAGAGGCCTCTAAGTATCATAATTGGAATGCACTACAGGCAGATCAGAATAACGAGCTACCTCTAGAAATACATGGGGACAGATTATAATAGTGATTTACCTAACACACTGAAATCCAGATAACGAGTTTAACTTTATTGGAGTATTGTCGACTCTTCGAGTGGTGCGATGTGTAGATAGCTCAGTTGTTGTAATAAAAATCTAGAATAAACGTACGAATTTAGTGGTATCAGATTTAAATATAATACAAATAGTAATAAATAATGAGCAAATACCTCTTCAGATATTTCTGGATCATTAGTGGAGAAAGATATCTCAGATAAAATATCTGCACCTTGATGGCGTTGTTTTCGAGGCAAAACACGACCTTTCGTTATCTTTAAAAAAACTGCTAAGTAAAGGACGCTAGCATAATCTTTATAAGAAACTATGTGAAAATAATGGACTTACAACAGCATTCTCATAATCCACATGTTCGGCATTTTCTATAAAAGTATCCAACTCATCAGCGGCTGTTTCCATGTCATCTCCACAGGCTACCTAAAACAAACTAAAGATACAAGTTAGAACTAATTAAAAACCCTAGTGATTATAGTCCACAATGTTATTACCCTTTTAATAATTGTAAAAGCACCATCAGCATCCCCTCCTATACTCTCAACACGGCGTATGGATCTTGAGTATTTAAACGAGTATATCTGAATTTCGAAAATATATTATAGATTGCTAATATCACTAGTTTTAATACTTGAAAGTTATTCGCTCGTTATATGACATCCAAAATCTACACAATAGTTTGAAGGTGTAGTGATGGCAACAAACCCGAAGATCATGAGGAGACACGTTGAGTGCTCTTGAAACTTCCATTACCGCGTTGAGTTTTTTTTCAACCTAATATAAAGAAAAGATGCGCCAAATGTTATGGGGAAAACATCAAATGAATATTTAATCAAACTAATAAACAAACAATCCAAAATAGTGACACAGAAAGAAACCTTTGCATCATTTTTAAAAATAGCTTCCACCCAATAAGTATCTTCATCTCCACAAGGATTTCGATCATCCTCTTCAACTATTAGTTCAATAATTTTAGCGCCAACACCAGGAGAATATACCTAAAAATTTTAGATAAAAGTAATCGAACTGTAAACAGAGTATCAAAACGTAACCCTCCAAATACCTACCCTAACAAAATGTTTCCCTTGATCTTCTTTGGCCGGAATGCCTTGCAGAATATTATTTTTATAAATCAACCATGAAGGCAAAGCTCCATTGTCTAGGTTCGAAACAGTTGTCTGAAAATATTCGTTTATTATGCTGACACCTCTATCCCTCAACATAATCACTTATAAAATGTATTTCCTAACCTTCATTGAAAGAGTAAGTTGATAGGCTTGTCCTACGTATACAGTTTCCTTAGTAGGAAGTGCCACCACCAATAATGGCATTAGTGAAAAGAGCAGCATGCTAAAAGTTACGTCTATAGTACTTTTAAGCTAAGTTTGTATTATATAAACATATTGCGAGGGATAAATATCCGGACATTGGAAGAAATAGTAAGAGAGCAACAACCTATTTGTTACCATATTGAGAAATGACCCTGGACCGTATGGAAGGGTCATAAAGGAGCACCGCACTAGTAAATGAGAGAACAGGTGGTCGCTGGGAATAGCAGAACATGGAAGACTAAATAATCTATGTGGCTCATTAGAGTAGGATCTTAACAATAATCACTATTATACTACCATGAACTGGCGGTTTTCATAGTTCATAGGAAAAAGGCCAGATTATACTGTGTGAACTGGTCCTAGCTGCGGATTATCACAGAATATAATCCATTACTAAAAGTGGTCGACGGTCAAAAATAAGTAGAATAAAGGATTTTAGGATACAATATGACAAATTTTTAAATATAAAAGGAGTAGGTATAAGAAATAAAGGAAAAGCAACTAATACGTCCTATGATGCGCGAACATTGAAATAATGGTCAAACTGAGGTCGAATGAACGGCACCCGCGGTATGGGATATAGAATAATTGAGGTAATTGCCATAGATATACGGCAATTTGAGGCACAGAAAGCACTAAATGGATCCATCAGAAGAGCAAGCAGAAATATGAAGCGTGAAATGGAATAATTGACATGGTAATTATTGTAAGAGACAAGTCAAAAGAGCTATTAGCAAATTTAAGTGCAAAATTAATAAGTTGACAGGGATAAGATAAGAACAGTCAAAGAATGTCTGAAATATTGGGAGGAAAATGAGGAGCGGATGATACGGTGGAGGGGCGGGGTTAGTCTTCTAACCAAGGGTCAATAAAACTACTGTATGGATCAATATCAGACAAATAATAATTGCGAGGTGTTACGCAGCGAACGTCTTCAATCCATAGATTAGACGCGCGAATGGCTGTAAAATATTATAATTATAGACGTTTAAATATATGGTAGGCGATTGGAGGGTACTCTAGGCCAATGACATATCAGTGCGTGTCCATTAAGGAGTAAACTTTAAAAAACCGGTTAATTTAATTCATATCCCACTGGATACCAGTGAAAATACGAATCATAGCTTTTAGAATAGTATGCAGTGAAAATAAAAGTGGTTATCATGAGGATAACATTATATCTACGTGCACTACACATGAATGGCATGACGACGCAGATGTTTTTTTTTCAACAGTTCTCCAGGGAAATCCCAACCAGCTCGACAGATGAATATTCAAATAGAGGTGCCAAAGAATACGAGGCTAAAGATATGATTGAAAGCTTTCAGATGAAAGGATAGCAATCCTGAATAGAAAAAAACCATAAGTAAACATGTATAGATGATAAGCGGGTTGTGCAAAGGGGTTGACTGCCAGTGACTCAGAAGGCATGTGAATAGGCGATAAAATACTATATAGAACACGGAGAGCGCAGGCATCAAGACAGAGAAAGAAAGAGGGACAAGCGTGTGAAATTAGCCCAGTTCAAATGGCTCTCATGCTATGTATCGAATGATATTGATCTAGCTGACCCTAATATAAGTGCTTAAAAAGGAAAGTAGTGTAATTAAAGAAATTTATTGCACTTACAAATATATATCAACCGTAACTATGGAAAGTGGTTCAAAAAACTTAGCAATATGTATTTTAAAAATTGCCAAACGTAATTTTATCATAATCAATTCACACTAGCTGCAAAACCAAAATACCTCTTAACTATAGCGACCAGCAAGGATGAACTGTAGTATACGAGAATTAGAGAATAATATAGTTGAATTCCTTCTCTCGAAATCACTGCAAATAAGTGGTTAATTGATAAACATGTGTGTCCCATTCAAGACAAGCGCCACACTATAAATAGATGCGTGTATATGGAAATGCACATGTTTCAGGAGAATAGAAGAGCCCATTTCCAGACGCTTCCCTTTCTTATAATGAAAGATAACTAAAATGAGGTACGGGAGAGATTTATCAATAAGAATTATCTGAAATCTAGACTGGTATGGCGTTTTATAATTTTCATTAAATAAGAGATCAAATTGGATGTACACAACGATAAAGTACTAAATAAAGTGCCTAAAAGTAGTTACAAGTGCTTAATATTCTACAGATATTCTTTTCAGCAAAATTATACTTCAAAGGAATAGTTTTATCCATTATTTCTATTTACAAATCATAAATCCTTCTAAAAAGAGTAAAACATGAAAAATAAATATCTAGTATATTTCTGCAGCTATGCATAGAATAAGGCTGGTTGACCAAACGAGATAATCGGATTGAGAGAAAGTAGTAACGAACACAGAATCTGCCAAATGGTTAGAATGCATATTTGTACAGATATTTATTCTTGTTTTAGAGGAGGGAAGGGAAAATGTGATAAATTTAGGGTGAAGTGGGGTGAGAATTGATGAAGTAAAAGCGATGAATACCAATCTAACAATAGCTGATGCAGGGAAGACTTGGAATGTGCATATAGGCAAAACCGCTTAAGAGAGCAAGATGTTAGGGTAAGATAAACAAATAAACACGGGCGGCGGAGGGCTAATCCATAGGGTGGTGGGCAAATTGCGCAAGATGCATGAAGTGGTCAGTGAAAAGTAGATTTATGAGAAAATAGATAAGTAGAAGGATGAAGATATAGAAAAAAATGATGAAAAGCGAAAATTATAACAAATAATTGAAATAGATGAAGACAGGAAGTTGAAGAAGGCAAAAAAACAGTTACGTGATACGGAGAATACCGTAGAATTACCTTAGTGAGTTAAAAAGTACTATATTACAAGAAGATTCCAAAGATTTTTAACCTAGTTAATGACAAAAGTATGTTGGATAAGTGACTAATTAGTTATTTATGTTCAAAATACTACAGTTCATTTTAACTTTCAAAGTAACAATAAAATTTACAAGTATCGTACAGCAATGTATAAGTTTAGATTACAAACGCCTTGGTAAGATTTTTCTCCATTTTGTTACCGATAGATGCATCAAAAACTTAGAATTGGTTCAGATAATAACATTTGTTGAATTAGATACAACCTACAAAGCTGAAGAAGACAGAAACAACTTCACCAGATGAGAATTGGAGACACAAGATAAAGGGCCAGTACCAAAGTGATATGGCTGTGACTAATTATGTCGGGACATCAAAAGGAAATGTTAAAAGCGGTTCAAACTATAAATGGGAGCGATTATTGACAAAAGCATGTACAGTCACGTAATCTATCATCGCAATGAAACAGAAAACGATACGAGATACAGCGGTACCCAAATAGAGATGTCTTCACAAGGTTTGTGTAGAAATCTAGTTTGGAGAACTAAGGTGCATTTGATAAGAGTAGCTTGCTTTTTGCTACACATTTCATGAGATTTTCAGCATTATCGTATAAGATAAGAACCGGAAGTGAGTCATCTTTGATTTGAGCGTATATTTGTTTTTCAGAATAAATAACTTTTGTTATTTCCCATATTAGTTCACAAAGTCAAAATTATATGTAAATTAACCATTTATCTTTATTGTTTAAATACATTTTGTAATTTACTAAAATCTTGCAAATATATAAGTAAACTAATTATCATACAAAAATTAGATAGAATTGGAAGTCTAGAAAAAGATATTATTCTATAAAATGATTAGACAAATTATGCGTTGAGCGTATTGCAAAAATGGAAGCCACATATGACAAACTGTTTTTTGCGAAGAAAACAAGATAAGCGCGAAGGGTGTATCCTCCCATAACGAAGGTCGTAGAGAACAACAATCGATATTAGATTTAAATTATCCTTGATATCTGAAATACGAGAATGCCACACATGCTTGTAATTTATATAGGGAGACATATGAGAGCAATAAGAGCACAATAAGAGGTGTTCCAATATGATAGTCAGTAATACGAACAGATTCGCGAAAGATGCGAAGTATGAGGACAAAGAATAGCAAGATGTAACGAATTACGAGATGCTGGACAGTAGAAATAATTACAACTTCCTCAATAAGTAAAAAAACTTTTTATATGGAAATCTCTTTGGAATTATTAACAGATTGCTGAATATTAATTTAAGTACTGTTTGTTTGAGTTAAAAATCAATTATAGAGAACTGAAGTGGCAAAATATAGAGTCAGCCAATAAATAACCTTATTCAAAATAGCACTGAAACAGATAGTAGAGAATATACTATAAAATGTAAGTAGAAATATATGAGACAAAGTTTGCAATGAAGCTGTGACTCATTCCATAATTTTATTTGACTATAAGACAAAACATTCAATGAATGTTCTAACTATCTTAACGTTTTGTTTAAAAAAACTCCTTCCAATGAACTTCGCTTAATATAGCTTCATTAGACATATCTTTAACTGGAAACAGAATAAGTTGTAATTTTATAAAATATCGCTAAAATCTGGGAATAATATAGGATTATAAAATTACAAAGTTAGTGCATTGTTATCGAACATAGTTCAGAATGGGATGCTGTTTGAATTATATATGAAATCAGCCACTTAGTTCAAAACCGCTCCGAATGGAATAAATTATTCAGACCAAGTAGCAATAGAAGGTGTGAAAAGCAATTAAGAGATTGATAGGAAGATAATACGCAAGAAAGAAGATAGCGGTACATCAAAGAAAGTGCAGGTGGTGAGAGATATGACAAATACCAAATAAGCGGGAAAATAAAAAAGAATATGAGAAAGAAATAGAATAGCAAATGTATAGAACAGAGTAGGAATAAGCAACCAACAACGTATTCTTTAATCTGTTACAAACAAACGCTTCCGATTTTTGCTAATTGCCGAGGTCTTCTGGCCTCTTCAACTTGCTGTCATGGTAAACTATAATTACAAAAACAGCCATTTATGAGAGATATGGGATTGAAAAACCAAAAGTAGAGATAGTAGAGTTTGCCCCAGCTTTTCTCAGTGGTAGTTTATGGAAGTTTATAATGTATGTTACATTCATTTTGGCGACTGTATAGATTACAAAAGTGGTGAGAATATTCAAGGCAAGAATAAATGAAAATGTGGCGAATGCGCGCGAGAAGCGGATTAAAAATGCAAAGCCGAATGAAGGTGCGATGGACAGCGGTGCATAGCTATAGTATACTGGGGAAACAATTGGATGCAGTCAAAATCCAGAAATCCTTACATAAATATGCAAATATATGAAGTGCACGTGCTCATTCGCAGTAATGTATCTCAAGCCTATCAGAATCCCTTGTTATTATGGCCTACTTTTTAAAAGTATATTCTTAAATGTTAACTATTGCAAATCTTATTTTTTTATTTTAATGGAAATTATTTCGAACTTCTCTCGACGCGGTCTATTAAGCACACTACTAGGCTTATATAGCATTAAAATGGAAGCATACAAGCTGAAAAAGATATTTGAAAATAAATCCCTCATATTTATCTATTTTATCGCTAAAAATGTTTCCTTACAACTTTCATATTATTATCTATAACTTGATCTATTAAGATTATTAATCAAAATGTATATCCTGATAATTACTTATGAGATTGAGATATGCATAGATAAAGTTGATAGGAGATAAAAGCGCACTTGGCAGATCGTTGAGTGTAAAACGCAAGCGTCATCGATCCAAGTCCTAATCAAATACACCATGAAAACGTTCACCACCACCGTTCCCTAAATTTGCCCTGCCACTTTATCAATAAATAATCACATGAAAATGAAAAGATAGATAAGGAAAGGCGAAGTATACAAGTTGCATAATTTAATTTTAAATTAACAAATTTTCATAAGTAATATAGATGGAGGAATGAACAACATACAAAATTACTGTGAGATAAGAGTATATAGATCACCCATAATTTAGTATATCAAAAAACAATTAATCAAATAGATAACATAGATTTTGGAACTACATCATTCTAGTTCATATTTACTGTTATAAAGTTATTCTTTTGATCTTTAGAGTTAAATAACCTTATAGGTCGGTCCATTACACTATATATTTATATAATCACTTATTTACATATTTAAGGTAAGAATGTTAAGAAAAGCAACAAATGGATTAAAGCATCTGGTTTATAAAAAATGTGCCCCACTTTTTTATATGAAAACATCGTATTTGATAGGTGGTGATGACATGATTCTACTTCCTTTCCAACTCGTAAAGATTTCTGTTGAACACTTATAGTATACATGCTCAAACACAAATTACAGAGTTCCAATTATTTCGTCGGCGACGCAACAATTTTGGAATGGTTCGCGAGCGGTTCATGTCGCACTGACAATTGAATTCAGTGACTTTCCTATCCTTAGTGTACAACATAGTTACGTGCAAGTTTTTTTGTCATGTTAATTGATTGACTAATACTAAAACCTTGATACACATAAAAAACTTTATATTGATGACGGAATTTTTTAAAAAGCACTTTTATTTAGATTGAAATACGAAAAGTGCTTATTTTAGTTGTTTTCCAATCTTGTATTTTCATAGGTGAATTTGAAACATAATTTATAATATTATATAGTTATTGAAGAGACGAACATTGTTTTAGGGAGTAAGGGCAGAACGGCTCTTCTTGAGCTTGTTGGTGTACCATCATCGTTGTGTTGAAAGAGGTTTGAAGGGTAATTAAAAAGAAGAAGTGCTAAAAATGTCGGACGGAAGCGTTGATCGCAATACAAAAAGAAATGAAGAGGAGCTAGCTAGTAAGCAGCTTAATATTCAGTATAAAAGGTACTATGTTGATGTCAAACAGAACAGTCGTGGAAGATTCATCAAGATTGCCGAGGTTTGCGTATATTTGAAGCATATAATTTATAGCATTAGTATATTTTAGTTATATACTACTTATTCAAAAAAATTTTATAGATGGGTTCCAACTACAAATCGCGCTTGGTTCTATCAATGGCAGCAGCACTTCAGCTATGTGATCAGTTATCAGAAATGATCAAATTTTCTGAAGGCGTTCCTGAAGAGGGTGATAATGCTGCTGAGGTGTATTTATTTGCATTTTAAATATAAGCATTGTTCTAATAGAAGCCGAGAAGTGCGAGCTTTCTAACATCTGGAGTTATATGTAGGTTGCTTGATCAATAAAAAATCCATAGTTGTAAAATTTCTAATTTCTATTTTAGAACGGCGCTCTAAAGTCTGAAACTCTGGTATTCGATTCTCGTCGCTATTATTTGGACCTGAAGGAAAATCAGCGTGGGCGCTATCTGCGTATTGCTCAGACAGTTGCTAATCCTCGTATGAGCAGGGCCCAGGTTTCAATAAATTGTCATTAATGGAATACTACTACTACTAATATAATAACATTATAGATAGCTATACCTGCACAAGGTATGGCAGAAATGCGTGATACGCTGACAGAGATGCTCGATAAATATTCTGAAGGCTATCTAACTGATGCAAATAACTCTGTGAGAATAGGTTTTTCTCGCGTCGTATACATTGTAATGATTTGTGCTTAAAGTAATTGAGTTTATTTTAGGAAGGATCGAAATCAAAACAATTGAATGCTGAGAACAATAAGACATTCTATTTTGATATTGGTAGAAACGACCGCGGTACTTTCGTGCGTGTGTCCGAGGTCCGTTTTTAATTATTGTATAATGTTTATAACAGGAAATTTTTCACTTTTAGGTAAAACAGTCTTCTGGTTTCCGTTCGTCTATTACCATTCCGCAATCGGCTTTGGAAAAATTCCGCCAATCACTGGATGACGTTATTGAAGAGATCGCCATCAACAAGGCCCCGGCAGGCGATGCTTGATTCGTCTGCTATCATGTTATTTACTGGCTAATATAGCCATTTTAAGGACACCTCTTTTTTTATCGTTTCGTAGCTGTAGGTCGAGGTTTGTCCTTGTGAAATTGTGAAATTTCATAGTAGATCTTTCTTGCATGATAACTAAGGTTTTGGTAATTCCTGCAGAAAGTTCGTTATTTTGTTGCAAATGACCGTCCATTATTTTCTTTCTTGCAAGTTCCGTATGATCTTCTCTCAATCTCTATCGGTACGAGTGTAAGATTACTTATTGTTGTCTATTCAGTATTCAGTTGTGTGTCTGTATAATACACAGCCGCTCGTACACCATTTGTTGTAAATCCCGGTAGTGTCTTTTTGCATTTTGTGTAGAGTAAATGAAATGAAGGACGTCTAACATGTATACTTTTTAAGAAGGCGTCTATACGTCTTGTATATTTCTCAACAACATGCTATCACGAACAATATGATTTATAAGTGACATTTTTATCCATACAACAGACAATAATCCAGCTATGATTTCTAATTGTCAGTGAGGGAAATGGTGGAATTTGCAAATGGTCAGTCTAATGGGGATTATGACCCGAGTTTTGATCGTGTAGTGGAAGGATGTCGTTTAATGGTTCGAATGTCTACGCAGAACGAGTACAGTAAGCTTATGATTAAATATTAATTTCGAGTTATATTAGCTACTGTTGCCGTTGCCTACCGTGCACGTGCACCGATGTCCGAGTGGTTAAGGAGTTTGACTCGAAATCAAATGGGCTATGCCCGCGTAGGTTCGAATCCTGCTCGGTGCGTAGTTTTGCATATTATTCACCACTATTGAATAGCTTTGAGATTGCACATTAGACACATTTGTTCAGGAGATGCTGAAGTGCTTTTGATCCGGCATGATCCAAAACATCGTTTCTATGTTCATTATATCGATTGCAATAGAAGGTATATGTATTTACTTATATTTCGGCATATGGAAGAAAAGCGTTTTTTCTTAAAAAGTTTATTTCAGATTAGATGAATGGGTCGGTCCAGAGAATTTGAATTTAGCATCGCTACGTATGCCTCAGAAGGGAAGCAGGAAAGGAACACATCAACCTATTGAAAGGTATTAGATTTATTTTATCTTGGGAAAGTTATTGTTTTGCATAATCTAATATATTTTACTGTTGCCTTCTACTGAATGATTTTTTATTACTTGCTTCTGCTTATACTTCTTATTTTTATTAATCTCTTATAGCACATCAACATCTGGATCTCCGGACAGAGAACTCAGTAAGAAAAATCCTGGAAGGAAACGTAAGCCCCCAGTTAATGATAGTGATATCAGAGGAAGTGAAGATGGACTTGAAAGTCCGGCTCAGAGTAATGGTATGTATATGATTATCTTTCATTTAGTTTTACATGTATTTTGGGGTTTGTAGTTAGTTTTTTTTTATAGCCCCAAGTCTTCGTGGCTCTATGTCTATGGTAGGACACAGTGAGGATGCACTTACTCGTATCCGAAACATAGAAATGATTGAATTAGGAAGGTAATCAACATTTGATCTAGTTTGAATTTCCAAGAATTATTCAGGAAAATTTTGAAATTTTAGGCATCGTATTCAACCCTGGTATTTCGCTCCATATCCACAACAACTGACTCATCTTTCTTGTATTTTTATATGCGAATTTTGTTTGAAATATGTAAAGAGTGAAACATGTCTTAAGCGACATATGGTGAGAAAGATTACAAACTGTGTATTACTAATAACATTATCACTATTGAGATTATACTTTTCTCGATAGTAACACCAATTATGCAAGTTTTTCAGTCAAAATGTCATTTAAAACACCCTCCTGGGAATGAAATATATCGATCACATCCCTTATCGTTTTTCGAGATAGATGGGAGGAAAAATAAGGTATTATTAATTGGAGATATTATCGAACAAAAGTGTATCATTAATTGAATTTTTATTTACAGTCATATGCACAAAATCTATGTCTACTAGCAAAGCTGTTTCTTGATCATAAGACTCTCTATTATGATACAGATCCTTTCCTGTTCTATGTAATGGCAGAGAGGGATGATCGTGGATTCCATATTGTTGGCTACTTTTCTAAAGTATATCTTAACTTTTTATAGATATGGCATATTATTAGATTGATGGAACAAAATTTCGTCTTTAGGAAAAAGAATCGGCAGAAGAGTACAATGTCGCTTGTATATTGGTGCTTCCTCCTTACCAAAAAATGGGATATGGTCGGCTATTGATTGAATTTAGGTAACTATTAGGATCTATTATGTGTATAAAATTCTAATGGCGATTTGTTTTTAATATTAAAAAATGGAATAGAATGCCTTTATAGCCAGAATTATCAAAAGAAAGGTTTAAGTGAGTTCGGCAATTTTCAGCTACGAATTATCTAAGGTGGAAGGCAAAACGGGCTCGCCTGAAAAGCCTCTCTCAGATCTAGGATTGGTTTGTATTTGGCTCGATTTTACATGAAGGATTTAAAAAAATTAGAATCCCAACAGTAATTTTCCTTAATATTAACTAATTAACGTGTAATAGAATGCTTAAAGTTGTTCAGAAACCATAATTATGGTATCATTACATTTACTCATACTTAAAGACAAAACCTACTTTTTTTTACTATAATAAATAAAGCAGGAAATAACAGTTGTATTCTCTATTATATTGTATTCAGCAGCTAATGCATTCTTCATGTATTGACTTCATAAAAATATTTGTAAGACCAGATTAGCAAAATAGGATCTTATTACCGTAAGGTGGTAAAAATTTCAAATGTTTGGGTAGTAGTATTTCAGTTATCATATCGAAGTTTCTGGTCAGCTACAATTATTGAGAAGTTGATGCGATTCAAAGCAGAGGAACAGAAGAATGGTGAGGAGAGAGCACTATCAGTTATGGATATATCTCAAATGACATCTATTAAAAGGGAAGACGTGATATCAACTCTACAGGTATGAGAGATTTATTTTGTATTAAATTATAATAGCATATATTAATAATCATTCCAGCATTTAAATCTCTACAAATACTACAAGGGTCAGTATGTTATCGTTATTACTGATGAGTTAAAAGATGCCTATCAGCGAATGTCTGCTAAAAACAAAATTCGAATTGATGCAAGTAAATTACGTTGGCAACCGAAGGACTGGAGTCGAAGAAAAATCTGATCGCACATTACCATTAGCGTAATCATTCGAGACCTACAGGCATTATAGACGTCATATTAATATTTTATAATATTCTTATTTGGTTATTTAATTTATGTAGCTAAATTGATCCTACTATTTATATGTAAAGAACTGATTGCCGTAGTTATTGTGTTACTAATAACTTTTGTTTTTATTTTATGCTGCTTGTTTCAATTGTTTATTTGATTTTTAATCCATGTATAGCACTTAAGCAATCACAAAATATAAAATATAAGTACTTAAACTAGTGTTACTTTATGAAACTGATGTGCATTCTATGGTTATCTACTTTTAAGTGGGTGATTAATGGAGTCTATTTTCTATCTGTTAACCAAACACTTTCGGCCATTGATAGATGAACCAAACGAGATTCTTCTATATTTTTCACCCAATTTGTTCCGTTTCACGTGCCTTGATGCTTATATTTTTCATAGGATTGCATTTACTCTAATTCATTTCCACGTACTTATTCTTCATTGAAATGCTTTGACATAAAATTTTTATATTGTCTATCAGGTTCTGGCTGCACTTATTGATATTCTTGACCTGAGTGCGCCTTTTTTCTGCCGTCGACTATTGAATTGGATTTGTTGAAAGCGCGCTGCTTTGAGGGCGCTATCCATATTCTCACTCCATTTCTCCATTCGGATTTTTCTAGGATGTCATACTAAATAAAGTTTTTATGTACTTAATTTCGTACCATAAGTATTCATGTCAATATATGTTGTGATTTAACGTTATGAGCCAAAATAATATTTGCATAAATTGCTACTGTTATCCAACATTTATTTGATAGATCCTTAAATCCTAATATGCATTTTACATAGTTTTCTTAGAAACTTTGGTTACATAGGCACTAATCAATTACTTCCAGAAAATTCGCATTGCTTTTGTTTTTTCTAGCTATCTATATACTCTTCATCGATTATTATTATTATTATCAATTATAGAATTATATTAACCTCAATGCTGAACGTTGTATATGTACTCTTAGTTTCGATATTTTTGTGTCTTTCGAAAAAAAACTATTGTTCTTTGATTTACATGAGTTACCATGTGTGCACTGTCATATCCATCACATTCTTTAAGTATCCATGTGTAAGTTTATATAAACTTAGAAAAATATTTTGCCTTTCCTTTACTTTATATTCTATTGAATAGTACTTGCTATCATTCTATATCCGGATTTTTCAAGAATATTTACTTTTAGATATAGGAATAACTGAAACGAAAATGAAATTTGATGACTTTCTTTTCACATATTTAGGAGAGATGGGCAAGTAAGTGATGCATAGTTTTAGTATTTTATTAATTTAAAGTATTTTACTGATTGTTTTACTAGGTATCAGAAGATTCAGTTTTTATTGGTGTGTATGCCTACCATAATCGTTTCTATGCACGCACTTAGCTGGACATTTGCTGCCGTTCAGGTGCCTTATAGGTGAGTTTAGAGTCAATATTAGTTTTTTTTTTTAAATGTCTTATTTAGGTGCGCTTTGCCGAATGAAGTAAACGAATCATATTTTTCAACTGATCCCCGTCTAAATGCAACGAAATGCATTAATAAATGGACGCATGAAGAAGTCTCCATAAAAGAAGGGGATCATCCAGATGTAACTGTTAGTAAACTTGATTTGCTTTGCCCATTAGCATTTTGCTTTTACTTTTCGTGTTGTGTTAATCTTGAGAATCAGAAAAGACAGTTGTTGTCATATTTCAGTGTTTTTATGATCAGTGTAATATAGATGGGATGGCCTGTGACCATTATATATTCGACAATTCCGAAGGCAGATATACCGCTAATGAACGAGTATGTGCAATATGATATTACATGAAGTTTATCAGAATTACACATATAGGGATTTTTAGTGGGATATCGTTTGTGCACGTGGTTGGATCAAAGCTACTATTCAAGCTTCATATTATCTTGGACAAATGGCTGGTTCTATGGTTTTTGGAGTTCTTGGAGATAGGTAATCTGCGCACACAAATTATTCGCTTAATTATCAATGCTCTATATATTTAATAATAGGTTTTGTGTTGCTCATATTTTAGAATAGGTCGGAAAAGGGTTTTCTTTTTGGCTATTCTCATTCAAATTATGTGCGGATTAGGCGTAGCAATAGCTCCAACTTGGTGGCTTTATGCTATTTTCCGGTTAGTTTCTTTTCTATTTTTTCAAAAAATTTCAAAAAATTTCTGTTGAATGTTAGTGCGGGTACGGGCTTTTCACATCCTGGCATCTTCGTCATAGCCGTAGTAATTGGTATGGAGTTAGTTGGACCACGGTATCGGAAGCTTGCTTCTGTGATAACTGGAGCATTCTTTGCAGTTGGACAGGTACTATTGATTTCGGTATTTTAGAACCAGTGTTATTAAATATAGTCATTACTCAGATTCTACTAGGCATTGAAGCGTACTTTATTCTTGATTATCGATGGCTTCACATCGTTATAGCATCACCAGCTCTATTATTTCTTAGTTATTGGTGGTGCGTTTCAAAACTTTGTTTTGTTAGCTCTCAACGGTTATTAATTTATGTATTTTATGCAGGATAGTTCCTGAAAGTGCTCGCTGGCTCATATCCCAGAAGAGATTTAATGAAGCTAACATTATACTTGAAAAAGCAGCTAAAATGAATGGGACTACTCTTCCAAATAAATGGTTAGAAAGGGACATGATACTTTTTTTTGGTGTTTATATTGTATTTTATAGGTGGGAACAGTTGGATAATGATAAAAATTCTGGTTTCTCTGATGCAAACGTAACATATGGTATGACTGATCTGTTCAAAACATCAGAATTGCGAAAAAGAAGTATTGTCGCCTTTTACCTGTGGTAAACTCTTTATCCTTTTATTTATCATTTGTATTAATTTTTGTCCAGTAATACTTTTAATAGGCCGGTGGTTTCAATGGTATACTATGGAATGGCGATGAAAGCCAATGTGCTAGGTGGAGATATCTACATAAATTTTATATTTGCCGCTGCTGTCGAGATACCAGCTTTGATTATCGTTTATTTGCTTATTGATAGGTATGTTATATAATGTAGATTTTATGGTCGTATATCAGGAAGGTATCATGCTAAAAAATTATTTTGAGTAAGCTAAAACACCTAATTACTTTTAAGTACATTGGGTCAGCAATGTTTCAGAATTGGACGTCGTTATATTCTAAGTGGCGGGTTTTTCATTGCAGGAGCGTGTTTAATCGCCAACTGGGCTATGGGAGAAACTGGTAGAAAAACCTTTTTTTTTCTTGACGTTGTAGATGGATGAACAATCTTGAAACATATTTTTAAACATTTTAGCTACTCCATTGGTGGCTATTATGCAGATGATGATAACGAAAGGTGCCATAACGGGTACATATGCTGCCATCTACACGTATTCACCTGAACTATTTCCTACAGTTATCCGTAATACTGCCATGGGCTGCTGCAGTACAATTGCCCGTATCGGAGCAATTTCTGCTAGCTATATCGCTATGTGGATTGTTAGTTTTCTTTTTCATTATTGTGATTTATTTAATTAATAAGTTCTTACAGGTGGAGTCGTTCGGAAAAGTATTCATGATTATCCCTTTTGGTATATTAGCGGTAACTGCCGGCATTGTTACGCTAATATTTTTACCAGAGACAATGGGTCATCCACTACCAGAAAGTATCTCGCAGATCGAAAATAGAGGAAATTTGACTGAACAGGAGATGCAGCCACTTAATCAAAAGGTTGAGACCGAGTTGCAGCAGTGATTAGGATTATTTAGGTATTCTTTTTTCACGTTTGCAGATTCATTCTCATTTAGAGTTTCTATTATATAATATTCCTTCAGGTGTAGTTTTATATACAATGTAGGCACCTGTAATATACTACTATGCAGTTTCTATTTTTACTTACTGCAATAAACTGGGTATAAAATTATTATACTTTAATAATAACTCATTAATTTGAAGCTTATTTGGTACCTTATAATATTTCAATACCAATCATGGATGTATTTTCATTTCATTATTCTATATGTCCATGTTATCACGTCTTTAAATACGAACTGTATATATCACTGATTTTGTAACGACTTTGAAAGTCTTAATGAACTTTTATAAATATAATATTTGGAATTCTATTTAGATGAGATTCATATATTATAGGAATTAATGTTCTAACATCTTCCCGCCTAGAGTTCGGAAATGATTATGCCCTCACCTTCCATGTTTATCAATCTCTCTGGTCTACTCTGTCTCTCGCGTCCATTCAGTTGATCTAATTATCAGACGGAATGGGGCGAATGTGGTAATTCGAGTGATGGCCGGTCGACCCCCTTCGAACTGGTTCGGACTGCCACTCAACTATCAATGCCTGGTACCCCAGCCATTGCTATAGTGACTGAGACATTAGGTGGCAAAATATTAATTTTGACTTAGGAGTTGAAACAACAGATGAACATAATTTTGGATTGGTCAACTCCATTTTTCTTATGAGGTAGAATGTGACTTGTACTTCCACTTTTTTAGTGCGTTATGCTATTGCTTCTGTTAATGTCTGAATGTAGATTGTACAAAGTTAACCAGCACATAATGGCACAGCTACAGTTCTCGGTCTAATCTGATAATACCGATTAGGAGTGATACTCGTCGATGAAATTGGTGCTACTAAGAAGGTTATTCAACGAAATGGTATACTACTCTTGAAGTTGATCTATTATTTGGGGGAAAAGATGTTTTAGTAAAATAGGTCTTACCAAATTCGTCTTCGATGGGATTCCTCGAGTGAAAAGTTCAAATGCCAGTTATTGGTTTGTGTGAATATATAGTAGTATTATTAGTATAAGTATGTGGAAAATCTTCATCAAAGATGTGAAATAAATCAGTTGACATTCTTCAGTGAATGTCACGCAAACTTAGTGAACGACATTCACGATAAAGGATTGGGTGACATGAGGGCAACTGTATAAGGATCCTCTGACCCCGACCGTTAAAATACGTACGTGTAATATACAGAGCATTATAAGTATGTTTTAAAATTGGTCTATTCTATTGAGTTAGTTAGAGATATAACAGATTAAATTGAAATATATTTAGGTATTTCATTAATCATAATTAAATATAATTTCTGTAAGTATGGTTTTGCACTTAGCAAAAATATTCCTGTGCGTTTCTTTGTTAGTCCCACTCAGTCATCATTGATTCGATCTAGCGAGGTATCGATCCGATCCTATTACGCCTTATCTTTAGCACCATCTCATAAAGCGTTTTGGTCATTCTTCCTTCCAAATCAATCAAATGAAACGTGAAATTATCATTTGGATGTGTTCATATGCAACGAAACCTGTAAACTGATGTTTTAATACTAAACCTGAGGTTGCCTTATTTTATAAGACTATGAGCATTCCTCTACCGTCATTACCATTCATCTCTGTTGCGTTTCGGCGGCCTTGCTAGGAGGCGGGGTCTGTTCATTCGCGCATACCCCTTTCCATGGGAAACCGCTCCTCCTCCCACTACCCACCGCCACCATGGATTCATGGTTCATATCCAGGTCTTTGCTCAGAAGGAAAACGCGGACTTAGTGGTACACCTGGTGCATATGCTGAACCTTATTTACCTCATCCTAATCTACATAGGTCTATGGTTTCTCTCAATGCCGATTCCGGATACTTGACAAGTCCGGGAGACTCAGATCGTATGCGTATGCGAGGATCCAGAATTTCCTTAAACCATATGGAATTGGATCGAGCTGTCGTAGTTCACGATGCAAAAACTCTCAAGAAATTGGAAAAGATAGAAAAGAAACAAAAGAAATTGTTCAAGAAAATGGGTGCACAGCTACCTCCTAGGGTACTACCAGTGGCATATGCTTTACATCCATCACACTATCCAGCTCCAGCTCAGATGTATGGAAGAGCGATTTCATACGATGATTTGCACAGGTAAGAAAATCTCCAATATATTATTTTTTAAATATGTCTTAGTAAGCTAGTTCTTAAGAAATCGTGAATGTTATATGTCCTTTTCTTATTCTTTTGCCTCCTTTTGTTCCTACTTTCCGCTGACCTCCTAATAATACAATACCGTCGCCTATATTCATGGTTAGTTAGGCGAATTGCCGTTTTTGTAGCGTTTTTTTTCGATGGTCAGCGTTTAGAAAGGTAAGTAAATTGATTCAGCATAAAAATATAGTTATTTTATGTTCTTGGAAAGAAATGTAATTACAGTTAATGATTCAAGGTTTAAAATTGTATATATCACCAAATACAGAAAATTATAAATATTGTATATCTAGAATATTAACATAATTTCTTGTATACATCAATATTTGGGTTATGGTTTTCACGGTTCATACTTAGACTTTTTATTTTGACTCGTGTAGTAAGTCACAGGTATTTTTATAAGACATTTTTATTAGTAGTAGTAAGCAATTAAAGCGCTTGCTTTTGTTACTTTCTGAAGCAAACAATCCTTTTCTCACTTAACCTTCACATTTGTCTTATTTTTTAACGGCTTGCGTCTACCGGATTTACACTTGCCCTTGACATTTCTTTATGCTCTTGGAGCGTGTATGCCTCAATGTATAATGATGGTTTAAGAAAAGAAATGAATTTAATAGATATCATTTCCTTATTAATCGTTAAATTTTATATCATCTCTTTAGGTTATAGGGTTATAGTTTATAGATTTCCTATAGTTTTTAAAGCATTCACCTTTGCCTTATATCATTTGCCTTATATCTTGCATATATATACCGACCGCCCACGTGCAACCTAACCTGTTTACAATAGCGCGAATACGAACTGGTGTGACCTTTTGAGGATGTCATAGTTCCTCAAGAAGTTCATGAAAACAAACATGTTCCACACCACTTATTGTTGAGCTCTTGAGCATGTTTGAGCTGAAAAGTATAGAAATTGGCACCTACGTTCTACTTTACCGTATGTTAATAGTCTATAGATTATAAGGTGCATTCTCCACTCTGCCCCTGGATAAATAAAGGGCATTCTGCGTTTATAAAAGAGGCGAGTCAAATACATTGACAGGGAATAATGGTGCGGGGTCAAAGTGGCTGTTGGCTAGAACGATCTTTTTTCATCTCTACTTCATGCATAATATATCTGGATAACTATCTTTCTGATTTCACCACTAATCTTAGGTGGCAAACCATACTATGTTTTTAATTAGCATGGAAATACGGAATCCTGTTTTCGTTTTTGATCTAGAAATAAAATCGAAATGTCTTTGTTAGCGGCTTGGGATATTGATATGCATCCGACGTGACAATCCGATCAGCACCATCAATCGTTTATCGAGTTTTCTGGTTTTTTTGCAGTTTGTACTCTGCTAATGAATGTTGAGAATGTTATCTAGCTAACAATATATGCGGCGGCAAAAAAATGCTTAGGACGCGTTATACTAGTTCTCTCCTTAAGGAAACAATCAATAATGCATCCCACTCAAGATTACAAGTGAGGCTGTCCGACTATTGTAATTAGAATGTAATAGCCACATCTGGACAAGTTGGCGTGGCGGGTAGCAATATGGAGGGAGGGAAACAATTGTAATGATTTAGTTGACTATAGACAAAGCTAGAGTTTATAATTATCTCATTAGAGATTAAATTTCAATTAAAGATTATACTAGAGATATACCATAATCCACACATCTTTTAGAGCACAACTACATATGCCAGATTTGCAAGTACGAGAGAAGTGGAGAGTGGCACCAGCAATGTGTCCACCAAATAACATTAATGGAAACAATAAGTCATCCATTAGGTATAATAATTTATTACCAACAAGCTTCTTCATCAAATTCATATTTTAAAAACTAGCTTTTTAAGTAGTAATCACAAGGCCTCGTTACGTCCAACGGGACGAGGTTCAGTTGCTTCTTCTCCAGTAACGTCGTCGTCGGAGGGATATACCGCAGATATGTGGAGAGATTCTCTGCCCCGTCATCAATCTAACGGATCAAGAAGTGGAGGTAATCAGAAAATTATTAGACTTTTAGCTTAAACTATTAATGAGTATTCTTTCAAAAAGCAAATACTGAGATGGCATCACGTTAAAATGAAACCTATGGTAAACTTTGGGGAATTAGTTGTATATATAACCCGTGATGATATTGCTGCATAATCTGAAGCTGTCTATTAGATCTTTTTTATGCTAAAATTATTTTAATAAATCTATTTTCAGAATCTGTCTTGCCGTTAGGAAATTCGACATGTTTATCGTCCACTCCTCAATTTCTACCCCGAAGATTGCCTGCTACTATTCAGTACAGTGTAACTCCCAATCAACGAAGAGTAGCTCCAATTCAAGAGGTTTTTACAAAAACCTGATAATTTTCCCCCTAGTTTAACGTGTATTTATACAAAGTGGCATGTGTGTAGAGTTATCAGTTCAATCAATATTTATAGGAAGTTGCAAAAACCGTAGAAGTAAAAGTGCAGAGATCAGAGAGGACGGAAAGAACAGAGAAGATGGAGAACAAGGAATGGGCTAATAGAAATGCTATGTATACAGAGCCTACCATACGGTAATTGTGGCAACTTCTACTCCATTAAATAATTTCGAAGAGGTCTAATGGATTTAATTATTTGGTAGAAACGGACTGCATGGAAACTTTATTGTATATACAAACAAAACTCTTACATATAAGTTAATTTTAGAGGACAACCGTCCTATGGTTCACGATCATCGTTAGCAACCTCGCACCTACGAGGAGAACCGAGTGAAATTGACTTCAGTTGGGTGCATGAGGAGGAAAACAGATTAAAGGATGAGCGTGGTTTGTAAGAGATTATATATATAGAGAGAAAGAGAAAGAGGGAGTATTAAAATATCTTACAGACAGGACGAAATCACTACCTGAGTGCTATTTCGGCATGGATCCTCCGCTTGTGGAGGATAATCAGGGACAATCACAAACAGAAGCTAGAGAACTAGAAGAGAAAGAGAACAAGGAAAGAGAAAGACTATGGAATATTCGTAATAAGACAGTTCTTCTTGAACATGAGACTATGAAAAAGAGAAAAGAACATGTAAGCATTAATTAATTCGAGCCTCATCTACTCATACAATAATACCAATTAGAAACGTTAATTAAATATTTTATAATATAATACTCCAATTTAAATTAACAGGCTCTTCGTGTTCGATCATCAACTCATTTTGAAGAGCCACAACCGGATTATTTTCCAATGGTGGAAAGAAGTGAAATGTCAGGTCCTGCTGAGAGAAGGCTTCAGAAAATGCAGGTAAAAGAAAGAAAACTAGGCATAGTAACAAAAGAACAACTATTAAGGTGAACGTAGATATGAGCAATTATTTATAACCAACTATTTAAGAAATGTAACACAGAATTTATAAAAGTACTGAAAATTTTCACTATTTAGCGGGAGGATAATTTACAAAAAGGTCGCATGTACGAGGTAAACCACCGCGATCGGGACCGACAGAGATGGAGAAGCAGTATTGCTTTCTAAGTCTGAGTGATTAATGGGTAATAGCCTTGCGACTTCATTAAATAGTTCTATTACCCTCTCTGTCGCGGGCCTTTTTAACGATCCTCCATATTTCCATCGACAGCATTTATTCCAATCAAATCGCTCAATGAACTTAGCATTCGAGTAGCATTAACTTTCCAAAATAAATATTTTTATGTATATATGATTGATAAATATTGGTTACAGTGTTCTACATAATAGATAATAAGAATTGAGGTAAAAAATAAATTTAAATGTGCTTATAATTTTTCGCTCCTAATTCATACGGACAGTTGACGCTATTCTGTTTTCATAGAATTGGAATTACACGTGATGCATGAATGGTCCAGACGATGTTGTAGTCGAGTGCAAGTTGCTCTAGACTGTTGATTTGAAGGCGCGCATGTGGTGAGATCATTCCGATCTTTACAGAACAACCCGCTATCACCACGTGCATTAGGCGCATGTCATTGGTAGTAAAATACACAACTGACTCTAAACAGGTATTACACACTATTCCCAAGTAATAATTCTCACGCGCAAGCACTTTCAGATCGAGTTTTGATCAGTAGTCTGTACTAGCACACATACATCCAACATCCCATAAAAATCGACAGTAAAAAATAGATATTTATTAAAATTTGTTAGTTCCAGGTAGCTCACAATCAATTAGTTATAAATTGAAAAATGGCTAACAAATTTGAGAACATTAATCTTTAGCCTGCAAATGAGTGGTGTACAGGAAAACAACAAAGCAACACAAATTCACTCAAGGATATGGATGACTGGTGATGATCTGACGTAGTTTATTTGAATTAATATCATCCACAACGTATCAAATATAATTTGAATTAGGAATATGAGAAACGGTGACAATATAGAAACACCCGTATTCTACTTAATGGGCAATAGCGCCAACATCCTCTGCACGGGCAGGACCCTTCGATTTGCACAGTAATTCATCAGAGATCTTTAGTTCCTTAGGATGTTCCCATGGAAACACCGCGTGGCCAAAGTGACCGTTTTCAGCAGTTGGTTCATATATAGGTCTCTTCAAATCAAGATCCCTAGAATAAATGAGATTATAATCAATAAAACTAGTAGCTAAAATGACTTACTTTATTATCATCCCTGGCCGGAGATCAAAATTGTCATTGACAACCTGGAGAAGCTCTGCTTCATTGAGAGCTGATGTACCGAAAGAGAACACCATAACGGACAGTGGTTTTGCAACGCCAATAGCATACGAAACTTGTACGAGGCATCGTCGACAAATACCAGCTTTAACCAGAGATTTAGCTACCCACCGAGCAGCATATGCAGCAGATCTGTCCACCTAATAATATATTAAATTAAATATCCTATAAAATAAGTGCTTAGGAATTAGTACTATAAATATACCAAACGAACACACCTTAGTAGGATCTTTTCCAGAAAAAGCACCACCTCCATGGGCTCCCCATCCACCATAGGTGTCAACAATAATCTTCCTACCAGTGAGACCAGCATCACCCATGGGACCTCCGATGACAAACGTTCCGCAAGGATTTAGATGAAGAACGGTGTTGGAATCAAGAAGATTTGCAGGAATTACAGTGCGAATAACCTTAAAGCATCAAAAGAGCAATTAATTGACATAATTATTGGCTTATCAACAAATACCTTTTCTTCCAGTTCTTTCCTGAGATGCTCCATAGTAATCTCAGGACCATGTTGGGTGGAAATAACTACAGTATGAACTCGGAGTGGAACACAAGCGCCTCCTTCGAATGCATATTCAATGGTTACCTTTAAGTTAAAAGGCTTTACAATAATCAACATAACTAATATTTATCATTGTAAAAATTCACCATTAAATTAAATTTTACGAACAACGTAATCTAAATTCCAACTTAATTAATGGAAAGTCAATAGTTAAAAAGTTTACCTGTGACTTTGAATCAGGTCGTACCCATGCAAGCTCCCCACTGCGTCGCATTTTGTGGAGTTTGGCATTGAGTTCATGAGCTAGTTGTAAAGTAAGTGGCATTGCCTCAGTCGTCTCATCTGTCGCATAGCCAAACATAAGGCCCTGTAAAATAAAAATAACGCACCTATTTAATAAAAAGAATACACAACTTACCTGATCTCCCGCTCCGACATCCTCATCACTCCTTTGAATATGCACTCCAGCAGCAATCTCAGGATTCTGTTGCTCAAGAGCAACTAATACATTGCACGTCTTATAGTCAAATCCTACAATATTATTAGAATGATGCAACACCACAACCATAATTTCATAGTATCATGACCTGTGCACATTGCGCCCTTGATTTCCTCAAGTAAAGTGTGCCGCGATATGCTGGACTGATAACTAAACAGACAATCACGCCATTTTCCCCCACCCCAAAAAAAAACAGATCATCCGGAGACCACTACGTATGAATAAACTCGAATTCTAGCAACTAAAGCGTTGCTATTTCAATAATTCCCTCCACGCCTTAAATAAGTGAAATATCTATAGTTCCACTTAGCAGTCATGATAGTGAACTCTATACTTTTATATTTAGGATCATATTTCAAACTATCTCGGCAGTATAAGAGATCTCATGAATGAGTTGTTTTCTTAATAAATTAAATCGATGCTGTCTTTTTTCCACATGAATCAAAAATTAGCACAAACCTTTACTGGAGTCATCATATCCTATTTTCTTTACAACATTTCTGACAAGGGTCTGATAATCGATGTTCGCCTTTGATGTGATCTCGCCGCACAACATGATCATACCAGTTTTAGCTACCGTTTCTGTAATCAAAGCAACTGTTAAACGTGGTAAGTCAGATGTGCGACAAGACCTGGGCCAATGAAGCTTTGAAGGCTGAAACATAGACATTAATACGTATTGGTAAACGGTTACAACACAAGGTTGCAGCTTACGGACTGGCGACATCCAGAGCTTCACAGCAAAGTAGTAGAATAAGCAAACATTGATACTTCTGACATAAACGACAACCTATTACCAGTGCAAACCGTAGAAATATATTGTAGGTAAAAGCCATAACATCTAACTTATAATTTTGTATGGATAAAATTAACGGAATTTTGTCTGAACCAAATGAAACACCGATGACTTCGTGTAAGTAAAAGCATGCTAAAATATTGATTACAGGGCAGTAAGCATTTTAATCGGCACACAGGAAATCAGAACTACTATTATCCCTACCACAAGCAACTTTTGCATTAGGATCCTGGGCGAGATGGGCGTCTAGGACGGCATCAGATATCTGAAATATTGCTAAATAATGATAAAATACGACTTAAGAAGTACCCGGAAGTAAATTTCAAAACATGCATTCTATTCATGACCACGGATAGTTCACACTGACTAAACCACTTCGATAAGAACACAGAACGTATAGGGTAAATGTACTAAAGATGTCGCATGCAACTGATAACAAAGTTATTTCGAAATTCGCATAAGGGAAAAAGTTGTTTACTATGCAAACAACAAATATCATAGAGGATTGTTAATCTTTTCAAATTAAATTTCCTAAGCGCATAATTTATCAATATACATAGGTTTTCGAACTAATTATAAGTAATGATATATGACAAAAGTCCGAACTCGCCGTTGAAAAACAAATTAACTAGTACTGAGTAGAATAAATTTTGCATTTATACTAGTTACGTACAAAAATAATTAATTAAATAAAAATATTTTGACGTTACAAGAAGAGTGAGGTAAAGTTTATTACATAGAAATAAATAGGTTTAAACCAATTAAAAGATGCCCATAAGGCTGCTAGCTAACCTGGTCGCACATCTTATCGGGATGTCCCTCAGAAACAGACTCGGACGTGAACAGGAAAGTGTTGGGCGCCATGTCTCTCTGTAAGCAGTATGAGCACTGACATTGAAGGCGCAGATATTGAGGGGCGGGGCATCTCATTTGACAACGCCATCACACTACGAAACTACATCGAAACATCAAAGAACTGGTGAAAATCGAAATCAAACAACAGACAGTGCATCAGATATTTATCATAATAACAAAAAACTCACTTGACTTTATAGTAAATTCATAATAGCTTCTCACCTATATTTATAGTTACTAACTTTCTCAGCGGAATTAGGCAGAAATAACGATATTGGATAAATAACAAATGTTTGTAAAACAAAACTAGCNCCCATTAATTAATAAAATAAAACTCCACGCATACTTATTTTTAAATAATAACCTACGTAAAACACGCAGTACGATTAATACATCGAACTTATAATTGCAAAAAAACTCATTTGGCTTCATAGTAAATGCATAATAACAACTAGATCTTCCTCTTTAACTCGAAATTAATATTGTGGACATCGCTAACCACACCAATCTCACTTTAAAAAAGTTTCGAAATAATTACGGTCTGTCACATACTGCATTATGATAGGATCTACATGTTCCGTATTCAAGCAGATAAAGTTGCGATGGATACAAAGGATGCAAAAGAATGTGATGTGAATCGAAAATGACAATGCACCCATCGTAAGAAAAACTTGCTACGAAATTTTTCTGTATGTTATGATGATAAATATTAAAGTATACATTCAGGAAAATAAGAGTTAAAATGACCAAAGTACGCTTGAAATTACAATTGGCTTGCGAATCGGACCATGTCTATCTTTTGTCTGTCTTCCGATCACGGCCATCAGAATTACACAAGGTCACATACACAGATAAGAGTACCAACTACGCAGATAATAGCTTTACATATATATCCAATTCTGAATTGGTGTTCATTAAACAGTTAGCAAACCAGTTCAAATCTTTGACCGATGTGGATATCAATATTTCTTAATTTGATAAACCGTAGTATTAAATATTTCAAATATGAGAACTCTATATTCCAAGCATGTTAAATAAAATATTATATATAAACAGAAACCCAGATTAATTATTTTTATATTTTAGTTAAATGTTAAATTAAACAAATGAATAATTAAAATGTGATAAGCTATCTAATCAGTGATATAAATACGGAACAACTGTTGACACCGAAAAGACAGGCGATCTAATATTAATAAGTGTTATTAAGCACGTACGCTTGTGCTTACAAAAAAACCAGTATCACTATCGTTATAAAACTGTATTAATGGATAGGTACAAGCCACAAAGGCTAAGAATGGACGATAAAAATTTTGCTCGGAAGCATCCATGATTTCAAATGGAATGTGGCTGATGCAATACATCATGACATTGCAGATAATAATTTGTAACCTTAGTGATATACTATTACCGATCTTATGGAAATTATGATATAAAGACCATAAGCTTTTATAATTCATTAAACTTATAAAACAATAACTATTAAAAAACTTTTCCTCCATAATTATGGTATATATACAAATATTACCATAAATTAACATAAAGAAACAATACTTGGAGTTAACAATTAGGAATAGATGTATTAATGAATTCAAAGAAATACGAACTTTTGAGTATCTTAGAGTATGACTTAAAGATATTATTGAACGTTTTAAAACTTTAAAAAACTACTAATAAACTCATATTTCAAAACTGTATTTAGTAAAATATCTCTTCTATGTACTGAGATTTAATTTATGACAACTTCCTCTAACCAAGTCCTTTACATAAATCACTCTAATAATTATCTTTGCAGTGGTTACAAAACAAAACATGGTTCTTTCAATTTAGAAATAGAACAATTTAAAACATTTGGCAAGATCATATCATTCCTACACACAAAAATTTACTTACTCCGCGAATAGATGAAGACTACTCTTTTGGGGGCCTAATTATGATTTCCTTTTTTTGTAATACGGTAGGCGTGTAAATTCGATGTATTAATCGTACTGCGTGTTTTACGTAGGTTATTATTTAAAAATAAGTATGCGTGGAGTTTTATTTTATTAATTAATGGGNGCTAGTTTTGTTTTACAAACATTTGTTATTTATCCAATATCGTTATTTCTGCCTAATTCCGCTGAGAAAGTTAGTAACTATAAATATGGGATGAGTTTTATAATTGGTATACTTTATATTATTGCGGCGGTATTTGCTTTTATAATTTTAGACTGGCTGGGATTATTTATTCTTGTCGTGAACTTACTTTTTATATTTTTAGGAAGTAGTATCTCACGGAAGGGAACAAATAATCCGTACTTGAGTCGCTGAATAACAGGTTTAATGGGAAATACCATTGACCGCCTTGCTGGATATGATGAAGATCAAATATCAGAATCAACATCTGGCTCAGATAATGGAACTATGCAGAAAAAATCAGGGAAGAAAAGGAAATATAGTGGTGAAGAAAGTGGATTTAGTCCGTTGAAGAAGGTTACCAAACTAGATACCGCCAAATATGTGTATGAAAAACTTTTCCTTCAAGTCAGTCATATGTGAAATAACTTATGATGTAAGAAATTCGCGACTGTTAGAGTTAGCATTAATTCATCTATTAGTAAAATTATAGGGAGAGGGTTCAGACGTAAGCATACATGCGATCGGTCGTGTGTGGAATCTACATAAACTCTATCTACAGCAGTGTAAATATTTTGAGGTATATATTGTCTTTTGGTAACAATCTTTAAATTAAACTTATTTTCTTGTTTTTTTATCGTAATAGGTTCTCCTGAATGGTGATTGGAAAGATTCCAAAAATAACATCTTCCATCTCGAGTTCCCAGATGATAACATTACTGTCGAAGGTATTGAGTTTTATGGAGTTGCAAAACAATTATTGAATATATCTGTGCGTTGTTCTAATTTAGGATTGCATTCTGTTTTGGGGTCTCTTTACCACAACGAAATTGAAATTGATCTTAAGAACATTGAGAGTGTACTTTCCGCCGCTTCCGTGTTGCAGCTGGCAAGTATTTTATTTTAAAAGATATTTTGGATTTATATGAAAATCAATCTAAGTAAAATACTTATGTGGAATAACGTAATTCGAACTTTAATAGTTTATGTGCTGATTGACCTTATTGTTAACCCTAACTACAAATTATTTCCATTTAAATAATATGTTGTGCCAATTAAAGCTTTTCAGTAATAGTTTATTAGTTAGACAATTTGTAGATCCCTTTTCAACTAAATTCCTACGTTATGCACAAGATTTAGCTTCTATAAATTCAAAGGTGAACACCGGATACCCTACTCATCATATTTAAAGTTAGACCAGATGAGAATTTTAGTTTAAAATATTCCACAATATTCAGACGTAACCATATGCACATATAGACAGCACAGTGTTAAGAGAATTCTGAAAAGCGAGAAATCACTGAGAGACTACGTGTTTTTTGCAGATTAAATGAATACTACCATTGATCAATGGTAAATTGAAACCAAATTCTTTTTAAAGGAAAGTGTGTTAGAGCGATGTGGTGATGCAATGTCAGAAAATTTATCGGCACAAAATGTCCTTCGGTACCTGAATGCTGCAGAATCATATGGTCTATCTCAGGTAATTTCGTTCTTTATGATCACTTGTTTTTGATGAAGTAAAGAAAATCAAATAAATGGTGCCAACTAAAAGTTATTGGTTTGTAGGTTGTCACTGCGGCGTTTCATTACCTAAAGTGGAATTTTTGGAGGATAATGAAATGCAAGGAACTTCTAAAAGATTTGAGGTATTTTTAGCTTAAGAATTAGATTTGCTTGTTGTTTTTTGGAGAAATTGTTAAGCATTTTTTTTACTTGTTAAGTATTAAATTTACTACTTTAAACATATTATCTGATCCATGTTAAACAATGATAGGATTAGAATGGTTTCTTCAAATACTTCATGTTGTTCACTCTTCTTAGAACATCGTGCTCTTTTTACAGCTCTATGACTAGATAATCTAGTATATTATTGTTACTTAATTTTTTGACTCCTAAATCGGTACGTATAACATTGTTAAGTATGCTTTTGCCGAAGTTTTGCTGTTAGCCATCACTGATCTATGTTTACTCTTTATTGATTTAGAGAAGATACCTTTGTTCGTCTCCTTTCTTCTTCTGATCTGTTAATAGTGGAAGGAGAAATGGATATTTATGATATGCTGAAGATGGTAATATCACTATTCATTTTTATTTGCAGTCGTATTACCTAATAGAATTTTTGTAGTGGTTATTCCTGCGAGAGAAGGAGCATGCAGCCACCCTTCCCGACCCTGAGTTTGACAATCAAATTTCGATTTTTTTCGCCAAGAATGAACCTGGTTCGCTCTTCTTGGAACATGCTGGTCTTTTTGCAGCTCTCCGATTACATCATCTAGTTACTACTTTAAGTAGGCAATTAACGCATTTTTGTTTAATCATAACTATATAAGATTTTGCAAGAAATTTATCAATTTTCTAGATGTAATTCTATGTACACATGTTTTCCTTACTTGTAGGTAGTCTTCAAGTAGTTGAAAAGGACGGATTAATTCCTCGTGAAATTATTAGGGCTTTAATGATAGATCAATGGAAAACAACACTAACCAATGAGGAGAATCCAGCAGCGTTAGTTTATACCCTTCACAGTCTTACTACGTTATGTCGTGGACTTTGTAAATTGTTTTTCGTAGTTTAAGAAATCATTCTCGATATTTAGTTTAATATCTGTCCATATTTTGCATTGGACATATAGTTGTAGGCGGAACATTGGATGGGTACTTCTACGTATAATCTAGCATCTTCCTTGTGATTTATCATTCACTTACAGTGTCAACAGTATATCATTAGACGATTTCTACGTAAATGCCTTACGATTTGGACGACTTATTGAAAACATACCTGTAAGGTTGTTGCTAAATTTGTAATTGCAGTTTTCAAAACGAAAACACTTCAGAAATGTTGGCGATGGACTGGATTCAACAATGGAGTTGATATTATTCTTAATCTCAACCATGGGTTAGTTTTCACTTTATCTTGTTTTACTGTTGCATTTATGTTAAGTCCTTTTAGTAATCTGACAATGAAAAGGAACTGTCTTAGTCAATCGACTCCTTATTCTATAAATCTAAAAACGGAACGAATGATTCACTACAGGTAACATGGTATTATTTTCATCCTCTTAAATACTCTTATTTATTATGTATTTCAGAGTAATCGTCTCAGATAGTGCTGGTGCTTGTATATTTGACAGCTCAAAACAATCTATTTCGCTGAGGCTTGATGAGGTTTGGTTTATAATTCTGCTTGTTAAAAAGGATGCTAATGAGCTATATATATTGCAATTTAGTTTCTATTTCCAAAGAATTATATTTAGGTTGTAGTGATCGCGCGTCTGGGAGAGTTATCCTTACCTATTTCGGTACATTTGCTTTATTTGGCAGCATTACCTACGCCACCCTCTTTCCTATATGTTAATCAGTACGTGAAAAGCAGACTTTCGCAGGTAGTTTAGTTTTCTATATTTTTTTTACTGCTAGTTGAACTATTAGAACAGATTCTTTATCGGTGATTCTCTATTGTTCTGCACGTGTATTCACTTGTATTTTTTGATTGTCATCATAATTTTTAGTAGTGCCTTCGTATTTCTCATTCGCTTGCATCTCAATATATGTAATAAATTTGTTTACGATAATGCGAAAACAGTTTGTATAATCCATATAAATCCAATTTCTATTAATTCTGCGTGTGCTTTAGATTATATTTAAGTGTACAGGTGTAACTTGTTTTATAGAATATTCCATTATAGGGGTTCGTAAGATAAATGTACATTTAAAAAAACCTAAATTTAAACAGCTTGGAAAAGGTAAACAAAATATTAAGGACATAGATTGGTTGCATTTTAAATTTGTTCTCTCTTTCTGTATGGCGAATGATTGCTTATCGGTGAATTGGTTAAATGTGACAAAGTATTGGCAAATAGTGGCGCAGAACAGTTCCATTGATCGAACTGCATACGTGTATGGTTTTCTTCTATTTCTACTTCGTGTTCGGTGCCCTTCTTCTATGTGTAGCAACTGTACTTCTTGTTACTATCCTGGTTCAATTCCGACTTCGGGAAAAATACAACGTTTTTTCGGGTTTGTCATGTGAACACTAACTATAGGAAGTAACATACTATATTCTCATTACTTTAGATGGAAATTAAATTTTGTACATTAGAGATGTTTTTAGTGAAGTTCTTAGTCGATATTGTGACTGCGATATGTCTTATGGTATTGGGATGTTTGGATCGGTCAGCTGCGAATGGATGCGGTGCTCTTCTAGTTATTTCTACCTCTATTCCTCTTGTACAAGTGAGTTCATTTATTCTAACTCCTAACGAGGATACTTCTGTTTTCATGTAGTTTTATTCTTATATTGGTAGGAACTCTTTATATGTGGAACAATATAATTATTCTCCACTTTGAAATTAGGGTATTCTAATGCCATATAACTTCTATAGTAACGCTTTAAAAAATTGCAGACATTGCTACTTCTCTCAGAGGTTATTGATTGGTCACTGGCAGCATTCTCACCTGTATATTTCCATTCTTCTTCGCTGTTCTCTCGCATACTCCCCTTTCTTGTTGGTGTCGTGTTCAGCACCATAATTATGGCGGCACTCATCGTTATTGGTAACTCTTGCGTGTATAACATATTCCAATTCACGGTTTCAGCCCAGATTGATCCAAATTGAAATGTTTGTACTGAATTCGATTTCTAGACTCTACTGCGGATAAATCGCTGTGTGTATCATCTCCAACAGAGACAGCGGTGATTTCAGCATATGATATTTCTTTGGTCCTTGCCTCCATATGTCTCATTGCTCTAGCTGTGTTATTGAAGAAAAGTTTTAGAAGCTCAATCTTCAAGCCAATTGCAGTGAGTTATTAAAGCATCCGTCCGCAACGTCTGTGTCATTAAAAAGCTAACAAAGAAACTACCTATCACAGATAGATAAGAAGACCAATCTGTAAACCTCAGCCCAACCGTGGAATGAGCATTAATTATTTCAGTTCCACTTCATTGCTACATTTCTCCTTCAGGAAATTCCTCTGATCCTATTAATCGTTTTTAAGTATTCTGGCCAACCTAATATCGTCACCATCACGGATATCACTAATATTCTAGTTGCAGTTCATTCATTATTGCACACTGCGTATTTTGTGTATAACCACGAAGATATCAGGGTTCGTTATGATTCTCTTTACTTTTAATTCAATTTTCACATGTATTCAATTTCAGCAAGGTTGTCGCGCTACCTTCCTTCATTTCCATATTCTTTCCTCCATTCAGTCTCGCTCATAATAGTTATTTCTTAGTATAAATGAGGTATGGCATTAGAAAAAGCAACAACGTTTGAAAAATATTAAATGAAACCTGTTTTTCAGAAGCATAACTGGTAATCATGGCTAGTTCGGATATCAATAGAATGAAGATCAAAAAGTGCAGGACCAAACTGCTCAGCTTTGTCATGATATAAAATAAGAACGAAACGATGAGCCCCTGCATCAAGGGGAAATGAGATCCGATGAAGAGCCGAAGCGATAACACGAGGTCCTAGTAGTTCATGACAGGACTCTGAGTCGCTAAATATCATATGTTAAATATTAAATGATTATTTTCCACTTTCATAATTTCACTTACCTCATCTCATCAGGACATAGTAGTACCCTCGAGCCATATGTTTTTTGGGTGAGAGATATGATGAGGAGGGAGGCAGCAGGCAAATCGAATCGGGGGCTACTCAATACAGCACGATGTCTTTCCCCATCAAGAGTTGCTGTTAAGCCTGAGATTTTCTTCATTAGAGCAGTTCATCCAGTAAGATTTTTTTAAACAGAATTTATTATACCTTTCGATGTCCATACGAGGGGAACGTCGCCTGGTTTGTCCACAGGAGATTGATAGTGACATAGCCCATCTAAATTTAATCTAATACTCAGATGTTATCAATATTGTACTACCCCACCTTGAAAGGCACATTTGAGCTTCTCGCAAACTATTTGCTCTACAGTTTTGAGAGGACAAATATCTCCTATAACTGTGATGTTACTGATGACGACCACGGAATTTCTGTGAGATGAAGCCTCTATAGTGAACTGAAATTATTCTTATAATGCAAAAATGTCTTTTAAAAGAATAACTTGGAAATATACCTCAAATGGGTCCAGCGATGATGCCTGTACTGAGACTATTCCGGAAGGCTTGGTTCCCTCTACACATTTATTCAAGACGCAAAGATGAACCGAACCATATTCAGACCAGAAACAGCGTATTTAATGCATTTAAGTGCAGAATAAAACATGAATCCTTGCCTCAAATAAGTGACCATAAGTATTGCATCATGAGCACAAGGCACCTCCCTTGATCGGAGAATTGATGATGTTTTTCCAGGCAAAATGAACGTAGCTACATTCCCTGTATTTGACTTTTCTATTTTCAGTAAATTACCTTAGTTCTTGACGGTCTTACCTTTTATTTCTTTAGGCATTGGAAACTTGTCATTTTTTCTCGGAGCAACCCCATAAGCTATTCGGCCGTCGTCATTTACCCATTGACTGCAGTAATCCTGCGAGAAATCGCAATCAAGTGTCAACGGGTATGGGACATTGGCACCAGGACCACGTTGAAGACCAAAGAGAGATATAATCTAAAGAGTTATTGCAGTCCATTGTATTATGGAATCTGCAAAAGAAAATTGAGGGTAAATTTCCTTTAGAATAAGCAAACCGTAGGAGGATCAATTGTTGTGAGGACAGGTGGAGGATCTTCCGAACAAAGTAAACCGCTTAAATGAATATCTGCAACTGCAACCAGACCAATCGCTGTCTCATCAAATGCAATGATCTCCAGTGTAAACTGCAAATCAAAAATTGCCACAAAATAGCGGGAGGCAAAATAATTCAACTTACTCTAAATGGTTTATCATATGCATCAACATCTATTTCAATTGGTCCTGGTGAATCTTCTTCGACCAAATATGCGCAGCTGAGGGGCACGCCGTACTCGTCTACCGAACATACTTCTACTTGCGTTCCCGCTTTTAACCAGTACCTGATAAATTATTTATAGAAACTATGTTGTTAAATCTTCCCTTTTGCTCTTACTTAAGTGATAATGTTGTTGCCCTTTGGGTACAAGGTATTAATTCACTCCTTAGAGTTGCGTATGGTCGAGGAGAGAGAGAGTCAATAACGAGAAACAGGAAAGAAGAGTTTGGTTTACTCTCCATTGCAGAAACCTATAAATTCCCGAAATATTCCTCTGTCCCATCTCTATTTGGGTTTCTTACCTCCATTAATTCTTGCCATCTTTCAACACTTCGTCCGACTCTCCACTCTGATACTGTTGATTCTGCGTTGCTCCATCGACATTTCTGGCGAGGATGATCGCAATTAAGTTCAGAAATTGTCTCGACTGGCTTTGCCGAAGGAGTATCAAGAGAAATAGATGAAAAAATGGACGGAAATGCTGAATTTATATATTATACACAGTTATTGGAAGCCATAATTTCTCGGAAAACAGTGAAACAAACGTGATTCTCCGCAAGTCTCTGCACGATACGTAATATTGTTGATGATGGCCATGCTTCCCACGATATTGTCCTGTACATAAACTTTCAAATAGAGAATAAGATACATATTTAAGCTATTAGTTCAAATACCTTTAAGTTAAAAGCTCTGATAGCGATTCGGAAAGGTTCTTTCGTAGATGGCAAGGTAACTTGGCATATGTCATTGCCGGGTCGTAGAAAGTGGCAGTTCATATATGGACGAGATAACGCCTATTTGGAAATAATTTGCCTTGAATTTAGCTTACTTGAGGTCTTAAATATTTTTAAAACTATTAGTATTTCAAATTATAAAAGATAGCCTTCTTGATACCATTTGCTATATTGTTACCAGAACTATCAAAAAGATATTTCCAATATTTTTTTTGAATTAAAAAGTTGTCTTAGTCCTTTAAATTTTTAGAAAACATTTTACACTACTTATACATACTTGCAAATGCCTTCGTCTGTTAGTCAACCTCACTATGATAACTTCAATCTTGGCATGATTATAAAGCCAGTAGCTATAATCAAAAACAAATTTTAAACACCAAAGAAAATAAGTAAAAAAGAAGTAAAGCAAAAGATAAGTTTGTAATTGTTTTTGTAATTTAGTGATTATAAACTAAAATGCAGAATAAACAAAGTCATACTTACTTAAATGTTAAGTTACCTATACCCCTTTGACATGCTATAGGTGAACTAAGTAGTACTGCACTTTCCGGAGCCGTCGTTGTATTTCCAGCGACCAATAAATGTGAACCTGCCAGTATTTTCTTTCAGAACGAATTCTACATTGAATTTGGAAAAAAAAACATTGCGCAAGAAATAGGTTACCTTGGCGAATTTCTGGATTCCCAGGCTGAATTTGAACAGGAAATATTTTATCGTCCGATTTCTGAAATTTAAAAGTACTATTATATTCAAGTCTGGTACATAGAAAAAACGTACTTCAAAAAACCACCAGTCAGAAGTATCTAGTAGTCCATCAGAATCAGCATTCTTCCATAGGCAATCACCTTCGAAATCACAATCAAGATCAACCGATGATGATATGTATGACGCGAAAAATGATGGCTCTGTAACATAGTATTAGCAGAAGAATTCGACAAGGCTAACGAACCCCCATAATGAAATATTCTATTCTTCAAACTTATATGAACAATTTCGCACTACTCACCTTTCTGAGGTATCTGCCCGTTATCATCGGGCCTAATACCAAGATATAAATCTAAATACCGTAATTCTTTCTCGAATTGTGGATAGCACCCTCTTACACACAACGTGAATATAGTACTATGTAGAAGCAGCAATTCTATTAAATGCAACATATGCACCATAATCTGACAAAACCAGGATTTTCAGTTGTCAAGTGGGAAATATCAGATATCGACCACTTATCAGATGACCGAGATGGCTTGGATGAGCGAATCTCGACTTGGGAGTGGATTGCAATTGCGAACCAGTTCACGAAAGCGAGAAAGAAGCGGACGCCGGAAGAAAAAAGGTATTAAACAAAACATTAGACAGAGCAAAACACAGATGAAACTTTATCGAAACTATTCCTTACTAGAATTAGAAAAAATAGCAAAATCCCTGAACGCAATATTTATTGTAATAGATGATAAAACTATTTGACAGTATATCAAAATATCACAGTTGATATATGAAAAGTTAACGGTTATATACAAATTTAAATGCATGGTTCTAATATGAAAATTATTCTGGAAGAGCACTCCTCTCCATGCGCCTCGCAAGTCTAACTCTCTGCAATTTATAGAGAACATTGTCATTTGATGCTTCTTCTGTTCTATGTCGTGTGTAACCATCCGCTGCGTGGCTATTAGCATAGAAACACGTATTCATCATTTGACGAGCTGAACTTGAGTAATCTTCCAGTACTTTTTAAAAGTAGAGTCAAAGGAAATAGTAATATGAATAAATGAACACGCTGACAGGCATTTAAAGGCATGTTACAATACATAACATAGGGAAATAATAGTTATAAAGTGATACGAACCAGCATTTAAGACCTTTTCATCAGCGTACTTCCTATTCTTGTTAGCGTATGTAAATTCGTGCAGATGACGTACTTCTTGGAAAGCCCCAATTAATGTATTCAATCGGTGAATTATCATACCTAAGTGATAAGATATTCATTTTTAGTGTTTAAACATAACTTTATAGTAGAATTTTGAATACACAATAACATTACTACCAGTTGTTTGCACGACAAGTATTCCTAGAAGAAACACAATGATTGCCAAGCCAAGTGGATCAACTTTTAAAGGGTCCCTTGTCATCTCGAACTGACCGGTAATTTCATTCATCTTTGTCCACTTAAATCCTTCTAAAAAAAGAAAACTTTAATATATCGTAAACAACTACGCAAATTTCCTGTATTACCATAAGGAGTCCATTTGATACTGAGAACATTTTTGTGCTTCTGGATTAGATAGATGGCAACAGACAGTAAGGCATTAACCAAAATAATTGCAAAGGCTACATTGTTGCGAAGAGAAGCTAAACCTTTAGCAATCAATTGCTGGTCTGTTGCAGATGACTGGATTGGCTGCAACAACAAACTCCTTCATGTTTAGTTAAACTAATATCATTTCTTACCTTAAGATAAGTGTCGATTAATTGATTCCAAAATCTTTCTTCTGATCCTTTCAAGCGTCCATGCTCGCACATCTGTTTAGAAAGTTATCATTATCCATAAACGACAAGAAAAAACATTACCTTAAGGTATTCCTCCTGCATCCAAATATATTTATCCATTTCTCGTGAAGGCTCATTTTCAATAGGTGCACGATCTACTTTAAGAATCTAAAAATTTTTTTAAAGAAGCACAAATTTTTTCAATATATTATCACTCACATTTGCATCTTCAGTAAATTCATTCATTTCTTCATCAATAGCTATTTTCATACCCGTCATAGAATTTTCATAATTATCATTAGACCTCTGCAATAAGAAAAATCATACAATTATAAAATGTAGTAAAAACTAATTACAAGAATACAACTTGCCTGTATTACTTCAACTACTCTTTCTATTCTTTCTAACTTTCGCTCTAGTAATTCCATAGCAGAATCCTGCTTTAGTGAAGAACAAAAAGCTGACAAAGGACGCTCACTCAATTTACGAAGCAAGCGCTCCAGTGAAGACATTGTGTCTATCTATAATATATCCATACACATAAATCAAAAATCAAAAAAAAGTCTATTAAATTGAAGATTAAGACAAAATTTAAGAAGCAAACCTTTCCAGTGGCCTTAGCGACTGCTTCCCGAGTACCCCAATTTATCACATTGAGATTAATAAGTGAATAGAGAGACAGAATCACATATGTTGATGGTATCATTAAAAAGAAGACAATACCTTGAATAAGCATTTCTCAAATCTCATATATTAGCACAATGATAACCACTTACCATAAACAATGTTTTTAAATTCTTTGGGATGAAGACAGGCAGACATAAAGAATATTGCAACCATAGCAACAATGAACATTGAAGTAGGCGACAGAACAGCTATAATTTTGAAAGCTATCAAATCCCTTATTCTAAAATATCTCAATCATAAATATAGCGAAATAAGTTAGACTTACTCTCTAGTACAATTTGATTAGATGTTGCGATCAATACAGCCAACATAACAAAGGCATAAATGATTGAAAGAATCTGTAATTTAGTTGTACAAATCCTGATCATTAAAACTTAGAAGTATTTAGAAATATTAAAATTTACTAATATGCAACACTACATATCATATTATTTAATTAGTAAACATAATCTTACTCAAGTCAGAAACTTTTCTAAAAAAAAATCTCCGTTAACTAACACTAACTACCTTAGCATAAAATAGTTGAATATTGGATTCTGTAGTAAAACAAAGAATTATAAATAAAAGAATTGGAACGCCATTGTAGACCATCATTTGGGCAGAATCTGATCCAAAAGCAGCAACCTAAAGAGTTTTTTTTAACTATGATAACAGATAGTGGTAGTATCCTAATACTCAACTACAAACCTGGGCAAATACCAGCATGGTAAAGATAATAGCAGGTCCTAGCATGGAAAACGAAATTACCATGAATTGATAAGCAATATATCCAGTAGAAATTGAATCATTATTCTCTGAAGCTCGCTGAAACCCACAACATCTTCATGACATCATAAAGCTAAACAAGTACATACTACCTTGTAATCGGATAGTAGATCAATTGTATTAGCTATAGATGAAGGAGTCCATCGCCGTCTTTGGTTGAAAAATTCCTCAAATCCTTCTGGAGCATATGTCTCAGCATCTGATGCAGCAACATATTCAATACGATATCCCTAAAAATCGACTCACTGAATATCATATTTATTCAATGAAATTTATTAATACAATTTTTTCATAAGATGTACTATCACCGTATTTTTGCTAGTAATATATCTCCAAAATATCTTCAATATAATGGAACTATGCATCTTTTTAAGATAACAAAAACAAAGAGCTTTATCGAATTCAACAATTTCATATTATTTAAAATTTAAAGGGATAAATATTCAGCTAGTTTTGAACTAACGACCACTAGCAAAAACATTTCACAATTTCTAAGTGAATAGTATATAAAAAACGGATATAATTCGTACCTGTTTAAGTAATAGTGTACTTAACCACCTATCTTCTCCTTGATCATACTGTACGAAATGGCGTGGTTCCTGTGCAGTTTTCGTATATCTAGAAAAAACTGCTGAGGAGAAAATAATGCTAAAAATATAATTAGGTAACAAACTTATGCATTATATTATCATCCATGAGGGCTGATGCTCGAAAAAGTGAGAAGCACCCTGGAGCACATAATACGCAACCAAACACGTGTTCAGCGGCTTTCTGGAACCAATGTGCAATCGCGTATTCGAATTTTTGATACCATACCATTACACCTGGAAAGTGGATTTTGAAAATATGCATAAAAACATTTGGAAAGTTAGATAGAGTCTAAAGACCTGCTCTTCCTCGACTAACCGGAACCGATAGGATGTATACGACCACAAGCACATCCGATTTCGCTCTTTGTATTCATAAGGTTAAGAAGACGCATCACTGCCTAGAATATGATATAGGTTCTTAGTTACCTATGAAATATGTTTATTTTCAAAACTTTAATAAGTTACTTCAGGTTCAAATTTAGAGTCTCCGTCAATAGCAAGAATAAACGTATTATCAGCCATTTGCTGTTTATCTTCTATACTCATAGGAGAGTCCATAATACGATGCCCCAAAAGATAGTACATGTACATTACCTATAACATACTTATTACTCTACCTTATGTAGAACTATGACAATGCTATTTACCTGACTCCATCTCTTTTTATGGCGTATAAGTTTCTTATCTTTCAAATGTACAAACAGAAGAGTACCAGCAGGCAGTTTAACAACAAGTCTGCCACCATATGGAGTGTTGACCAAAATGCGAGTCACCATGCATCCAGATTCATCTAGCGATTCGCTGTAGATAAGCAAGTGAAATGTATAAATCAACCAAATATCTGGAAATAAATACCTGTAAACAATAAACTAACCCAGTCATCTCATTTAAAAGTTCGAAGAATGTCCGAAAAAAATTATTAGGGACCCTCTTGTTTAGACCCACTTCTATCTGGTCCTCCCATGCATCATCGAAGTATATGTGCCCTTCACGAACACCAAAGTTCTTTTATTTTGACTTTCATATTCTCGTTGATGCTATGCTTCTATCAGCTTCTTTTCTATCACTTTTTTATTTCACCTCGTTAATTTCTTAATAACTAACCTTCAAGTCGAAATTGAATTTGTTCAGTTTTCTCATTATTGAAGCGACGAGCACGCTCTTCGTCTAATCTAAAACTCTTGACGCTTGCCGCATAAAAATATCTACAAGGATTGCTTTGTAAAAAAAATATGGACTTTAAAATACTCCTTAGCATTTGTGTCATTTCAGTGGCTGTTTCATGCCACATTGTTGCACAAATATAAACTGTGAGGGTGCGATCGACTTCATCGTTTCGCAATCGTAGCTCATCCGTAGAGTCAATGATATCGTCATTTATAAAAGTAGGTTCCTAAATATTATTATAAACCAAAGTACTATGCATTTTAGAAATGTAACTAACCGCTCTCTTCAAAGAGTGCTGAAAAACAACAAGAGACTGTTCAATACAGAAGCCATTAGATATAGGTGGCATGGATTCGATGCTGAAATTTCGAGTATTTTGAACTTGAAAAGATAGTATGTTAGAAAATGCAAGTACTGAAAACCTACACTTCATCACATTTGTCATATGATTTTTGACTAACGAACTTCCATCCTCTATAAGTACCCACTGCTAACCATATCATCAGAATATACCAATCATCAAATGGTTTTGGTGGTCCACCCCAATTATCACATTTCCATTGAAGAGAAAATTTGTTTAGCTGCTAAAAAAAAGATTTTTAGTTCTAATAATATTAATGGAAGAAAACTGTATGAATTTTGCGACCTCTTCTATGGCACAATGAGGTGTCGTACATATCATGCGTACAGTGAAATATCCCACAAGAGGTACCACCGTAACAGGATGAAATAATGGAAGAACATTAATTTCCATAGCAGCTAGGAATCGCGCACAACCTCGAAGAGAGAAATGAAGAATGGATAGACCAATTGATAGAAGAAAAAGTTGCCTAAAATTTTAATAATATAATATTAGAGTAAAAGTTTTCATTGTATTGATATAGTAAGCCTTTACCTATAGGGTAAATCTAGATTATAAGTGGTGATAATACTCCAGAATAATTCTGGTTTAACGTGACTAGACGAGACATACATCATTACAGATGTGACAGTAATAATTCTAACCATGGAAAGTGTCAAACGCGTTGATGGATTTAACTTGCGTATACCGTACTTCACCTAAGCGAAAAATATAACATTTTCAGTTAGAATGTTAATTTTTAAAAATAAAATGATTAGAAGGCTTACTTGATAAAGGTTATGAAATATGGTATGGGAGTGGCGAGTTCCAATCCATGACTCCCAAAATCCAAAAGAACAGGACAGTAGCCCCATAGGAAGTATAGCTATGCCCTAATCAGCATCACAAAAAATTACGATGAATAGATAGAACAATTTTCAGATGGAGACTTACCTTAAACGGAGTGTCCATTATAGCCCAAAGGTATGCTCCACTGAATACAATTAAACACAGAGAGAAGTGTGGAATAGTTAAAGTAGAAATAACTGAAGTAATAGTAGTATAACCATCTAAAATAAGGTATAAAACACAAACAGTATTTAAATCATTATATTACCCATTCTCGCACTAAGTGAGCGGCCAGGTTTTAAGGTTCCCGCCATTGAACTCATAAGATGCTGAAGAACTGCTACAAGTGGGAAGCATGCAGTGAGACAAAAACAGCGAGATAAATCAAGCTGCGGAAAAACAGTGAAGACCAAAAGCGAAAGTCCGAATGTTCTCAGAGATTCTAGCAGAATAAACTTAAAAAATACATTTTCTAGGTGAAATAAATATAGTAACACCAACTAAGACATCTTAAATGAGAATGAACAACCTACTATAAGTCTAACTCGACCAGTTCGAGTGCCTCGATAAATAAGAGCAAGTGAATGAAAGAAAGCAAATAGGTCAGGTAAGCATTGTATGAGGACCAGACAGAGATAGATAGTTGCCACCACCATGGGAGTACGATGGACTGAAACTCTTAAGTGAGACAAGAAAACCATTAACATGTACTTGGTAAATGAACAACATCAAAACTAACCGCTTATTTTCGAACATTCTCGATTGAATATGTCATTTGAAGATTTTTTATCACTTATATTCGTCGAAAGTATTAATACATAAAACTTTGAAATAGCCGCGCCGAACGTTATGAACATGTTACAAAACAGAAATATGAGAAGCTGAAATATGTTGGGCGAAGCAATGGTAGTTAATAATAGTAATAATAATAATAATAGTAGGAAGAAGAAGAATAAGAAGAATAGCAATACGAAGTCCTCCATCGTATTCACTATGGCTTCGTTTCCTTATACCTTTGCGCTTTGTAATGCATTAATCATCCATGGGCTTAACGCAAGTTTTTCAAGAGCCTTCCTTTTATGTGATCGGAAAGCATTCCACCTATTCTCATCATCCATGAATATATTTTTCTACTTCAGCAACGGCTTAACGCTGAAATACAAAACTACACGAATAGTCTTTCATACATTACCATTACCTAACCATATCCTTCCAGTAAATAGCAGTAGCACGGCTAAAGATGCACAAATATCAAACACTAGAAATAAATGAAAAGCAGATTACACTATATTGGACATGCACGTCCCCAACTCATTAATTGGCCGTAACCAGCTAAGCATCGATTTAAAGAAAAAAAAACACCAAATCACCATCATATTTGATCTACTCTGTAGATCACTGAATGACTGGAGTGCTTCCACACATCACACGCAAATTCTGAATGCCACAAAAGAGGGTGGTAAACATAACTGCGTTTGCACTTTCTCATGAAACCACCTATCTTATTTATAAAACAATATATTAGTATCTATCCTAGTAAATAATAAAAAATATAACACAAGAAATATCACAGGAAGAAATCAGTAACGATAAATTACATAAACTCTTGAAACATAAAAATAAAACAAGTTATGAACTGTGAAACAGGAACCAATAAAACCAACACCACAGAACCTTAACTACAAATTTTGAATAATACTATATCATTGACTAAAAATGCCACCACGACATTATACATGGTTAATTATCCTGTCAATCATACGAACTTTTACAACTAAATTATAAGTGTCATCTTTATTCAAACAGTTGATTTAGACTGCTCGAAGACTGCGTATACTCCATCTAATTAGTCTTCATCTTCATCATCAGTGACTGTCTGTCCTACCTGACGCAATCTACTACGATACTGATTTATCTTATTGTGTTGATCAGCGAGTAAGACTAGAAGATCCTCTTGTTCAGTTCGCAACCTTAGTAACTCAGCTTCCTAAACACATACATACTATACAGAGTTAATAAATGTAATATTTAATGACGAAATCATAAACTCACATCGTGTTCACTTGTTCCATTCAACTTTCCACTTCCATTCTTCTGAGCATTATCTGAATTACCTTTTATAATAGCTTCCGCAGCTTCTGCACGGTTTCGCCATTCAGCACACTCAATTGCCATCTGAGCAATCTAAAAAAACTGTATTTCTACTCCAACTTATTAATTGTGCTATAAAAGCGTTCTTATATTTCGTAAAATATTAATGTAATCCTTAAATGGAAAAGCTTTATAGAAGCCTATATACTTACGTTTCTACTCTGCTCTTCAAAAGCGTGATAGCCATATTCCAACTGCTGCTCTAATTCGGTCATCTGTTGTTTTAACTGCGTTGTCACCACCTCATAACAATTTGGTAACTAAAAGATTAATTGACTATCATAGTGGAGTTCCTAAGAAAAAATTTTACTAGCCTGGGCAATCTGGTATTGCTGCCACTGTTGAGCCCACTGCTTGTATTTCTCGGTCTCCATTCGCCACTGTTCATTAATTCTAAAACACATCTAATATATTAAAGCAAGATTAATGTATATTACTAATAAATGAAATCCTAACCGATGTAGTTCTTGTAATTGCAATTGAGTTGTTTGATTTTGAGTGTTTAACTTGCAGCTTTGTTCTAGTTGAGCCCTAACTTGTTCCAACTCGTGCTCTACATCCTTTTTCTCAGTCTTAAAGTAAGAAATGAAGCAATAAGACGATTTATAGACGTAAATAACATGAAAGCAAACCGATTTTCTTAGCTGCTCCAACTCTACAGTTGCTTTTTTTGCATCTTGTTTCAAAAGAGATATTTCTTCATCCTGGCGTTTGATTAATTCCTAAAAACAGATTTGATTTTCTCCAAAATATACGGTAATATAAGAAAAAACTACAAGTGCAAAACTAAAGTTTAGAAAATCAACCTTGAATGACTGAATAATACTATCATTGTTCGTAGTTCCATTATATTCACCGTTCGGTCGCAAAAGCTTTAGGAAAGACCCTAAAATGGGCTCGAGTGTTGTACATGCTTATGAAAATAAGATATTACTATTCTATTTTACCTTCAGTACTTTTGAACAACTTTATGAAATGAAAATCAAGGAAGAGTTCGTTGGGAGATTTAGCAAGTGGCTGCGGTTTCTGAGCAGCACGTACAAATTGTTCAGTGCGTGATACACCATCGAGAGCAGAAATTAAATGGTCGCGACCAACACGACGATCTACCAATTGCTCTAGAGAACGTCTAAAAATAAACATAAAAGAAATAATAAATTCTAGACAACACATAATTTTAAGAAAACAAAACAAATACATTTTAACACTATAAAATATTAAGATGAATATCTTAAAACACATTTACAAGAAATAACGAATGGCAAACCTAGTTGTTTGATCTTGAGTGCCATACAGACAAGCAAGCAAAAGAAATGCCATTAAACCTTTCAAAACTTGTTGCTCGCTTTCTGAACCTTCACCACAGTCGTCTACTATAAAACAAAACGTTTGGAAACAACCTATATATGCACATTAATAAAGGGTTTATTTTCAATTTACCTATTTGAGTGGTGAGATAATGCAAATTCTCTTGGTTCTCGAGAAACGCTTTGACAGCTGAAGTGCAATTTGTCAGCCAAACAGAAAGTAACATGAGAAGACCAGCTCGCATTTGAACACGACGATTACCCATACTAATCTAAAAGTGACAATGACTGCTGATACTAAGAAGGAAATGTAAGTTAATATGAGTATTGATATTTTGATACCTTAGAACATCGCCTATTTGAAAAAAATATAGTGGACATAGCTCTACAGTAAAACCCTTATATCCTAAGTGGACCAAATACTGTAATTAAGGTTATGCAACACGCGAGCGGTAAAAAATTCTTTCAAACCAACGTATTAAGTAGTCAACTCTTGATCTCAAATAGATGCATAGCATAAAATTTCAACCTATAGATTAGATTTTTAACTGGTAGCTTCACTCACTAAGAGTGAAGAGATATGTCGTAAAAGAGATACAGGTGGTTGATCTGCGGAAGTTGATAGCTGTACACGAAGGAGCTGTTCTCTAGAAAATAATTGTTACTTTGAACATTAAACTTAATATAACATTAATAACACCTAAGATGCTCTATATCCAGAAGGCAATGAAGTAGAGAAACACAACCAAACCAGCACTGGACCGATTCTCCAGAAGAAATGGCCTAAAAAATTTTTAACATTTTAATTATCATAATGAAAAATAAATAGTTGAAAATCCACGTTATCTATATGAAATCACCTGACAAACAAGAGCACCAGAAGAAAGTGAAATATCTGGTTGAGCTGAAGGAAGTAATGTCTCGATGATCTATAAATGAGCTTTATGAACCATATTTATTTACACTTACTCCATCCACATCTCTGAGCTTTATATAGCAATTATTTATAAACCTTCGTTTTTCCAAATTCATTATCATGAAGATAAGACAGGAAACAGTAAAAAACAGCACATCTGAGTTTAAACGGTTGTTTCTCTGCGGTCATAGATATTAGCAGAACCAAAAGAGAAGGCCTAAATATAGGTTTTTTTCTTAGATATCCTTAATGCTAAATAAATAGAAGAAAACTAAACAAATTACCTATTGGCATTTTCTTGCGTAGATAAACTGGTCGACGAAAAGTACTCTTGATTTGTGTAATTTCCTCTAATAGCCTCAGCTACGACTATTATAGTTTCAGTTAAAACTTCGACTGTGACTCCTAGCTCAGAAAGAAGTACATGACATAATTCAGCTAACATTTCTGAAATAAGATATACAGATAATATAATAAACATTAAGATCATAACTGACTTGTATGATGAAGGACTTTCTGAGCTGCATGAGTGTTTGAACCAGCATTATCGGGGCTAACTAAACTCCTAAATTCGAATAACAATGAATATACTATTTCAATAATTCTAAAATAAACAATACCAGAACATTTTAAATGGTATATTTATCCCCATACCTAATAATTTGAAGAAGAAATATAAGATTTGCAGTGCGCTGTTTAGCCCATTCGCCAGAGACTGTTTGATCTTCTTCCGTGCCATAAAGGAAAGTATGCAAAACAATACCCAGACGTGAAATTAAACTAAAACCATAGACATAGGATAGTAAATAATAACAAAACAATAATAGTAGTATTCTTACTTGTTCTCTCTAAAAAGTTGTTGATTCATAGCATTCCGTCTGAGTAAATTGAGAATCACAAACAAACAATCCTCAATAACTATACCTATAAATACCATCATGTCAATTTGATTTTCATACTTGTTTATTAATAGTGTATTTTCATTACTAACTCACTGTCCAAAGGTTCAGATTCGATAATATCTAGTAGAAGCACGAAAGCATTATCGTAAGCTAATAGTTGTTGTATCTAAAGTGTGATATGAATTAAGTTGAAATACAATCTAAATAACGATGCAAAAAGTAAAGACATGCCTGTGAATTAGCTCTGCTGAGTTCACATAACATTAGCACTGCCTCATTCCTAACAACTTCTCTATTGTCATGAACAATATCAACTAAATGTGATACACCCATAGTCTGCCCCATAACAGCAGCTTGTACTTCAGGGCCACGGTGTCGTAGTAGAGAAGTTAGCAATTGTATGCCAGCTCTAAAATCCTTTTAAAGGAAAAAGAAACTGCTACTATATTCCTAGATAAAAACTCACCTTCTAACACTGAAATCGAACTGCTCTAGACATGACAACAAAGAAGGAATAAATGTAGGTTTTTTTAACATCACCTAAAATAATTTAATACACACAAACATGTATGAAACAAAAAGAAGTAGTCTAATTTAATACAATTAACATGATAAAAAATATTAGTTGTAGATAAACGAAGATGAGATAGTACATTAAATAAACCTCAGCCAATCGTTCTCCGAGTTCATCATCGTCAGTATTTTCGTCATCACTACTCAAGACTGCAACAAGTATCTCGAGAGAAAGAGTGGTCATTTCTTGGTTACTACGTTCCTCCAAAATTTCCATGAATACGTTCATCCCCATTGTACCTACAGCCAGTCGTAGTTTCTAAATTGCAATGAGTAATAACTAAGATTAGAAAATAATTGTAGTTCTTATTATACCTTCGCCATGCTTCGCAATGCTCTAAGAGAATCTCTTCGATCTTCCAATACTGTACATGTTTCAGCTCTTTCTACTAGCTTTTCTACAATTTCAGCACCGTTTTCTTCGTGTTCTGCTGCTGCACCTCCGAAGAAACTTCGGAAATAAGCCATCCCCTAAATATACAAAATCGAAATAAAGGCACAAGTCATAGCCTTTAATTTTTAAATCTAAATACTTAACTACGCAATATTATTAATTGCTAACCACTCCTCAGCTATTAAAAATTAAAATTAGCGGTATGAATAAACTGTTATTCGTCAACATAGTTGAATTTTATATGCATATTAATTTGCTAGAATAAGAGCTTGATAAACTAATGTTAGGCATAATCATCATATTAATGACTTTATAGTAGTCAGAAATTTCCTTAAGAATGAATGACATTATGACATAGTTATAGGAATGGTTAAATGCATGTCACATGAAAAATGTCTAATGCACAACCGTCTTTATAAATATTATATTACTAAAATAACGATTCATTTTGTGAGAAATTTCACAGAAAAATAATAATGAATTCATAACGGGGCGTGCGCAGTTTTACGGCGCGGTCGTATGAATCGTTTAGTTGAAGCACAGAGAATTTCCATTAACTAGAATAGTTGCATTAATACACTATTTTCACAAACTAATGGTTCAGTAAAGTTATCTTCTTTTTAGACTCGAAATACAAAATTGTACTTATATGTATTCTTCAAAAATTGTTGTCGTCCTAATAAGTCGAAAAAAACTGCTAATGTTAGGCAGTAGTAATATGGACCGTATATTAATTAGTAGTCTTTTTCTACTATTAGTGTCGTTGTTCTGAAGCGGACTAAACAAAGCTGCTCAACATTTCACATATATATCGCTCTATAACAGCAATTGTTTGCTGTTGTATAAAAGTTGTTATTAATGGCCTACACAGATATTGTGAAATATTCTTTTTCGACGTAGTCTAAGCATAGAAACCTACAGTAGTTCGAAGGACAAAGGGGCGGAGCATTTGTCTTGAAGATGCGAGTGGAATGACCAGTTATTTGTCCAATGGCTAGCTTGAAATTTTCAATTAATCAAATACTTCAGAACCACCCCAAAAAATTAGACTCTTCTTTGTTTATCCCCTTTTATCAGCCTTCACCAGTGTCAATTCCTCTCTTTTTTTCTTCAATCTCTAAACTTAAGTTAAACTCTAAATCCTTAAATATATCAGGAGAATCCAGTGAAAACATCGAAATTGGTGAGTTTATTCATGGAATAATGCGATTTAAACTCTATATATAGGAATTTGACCACTCATTAACTAAGTCATTTTCACATTCTCTTTAGAGGAACGGAGGACATTTGAATGTAAGCAATGTGGAAAACAATTTAATGCTCATTATAATCTTACCCGACATATGCCAGTCCACACAGGAGCTCGTCCATTTACTTGCAAGGTTTGGATCTCTAGCTTTCTATACTGATTGTTCTTTTTCGGTTGTTTAGATATGTGGCAAATCCTTCCGCCAGGCGTCCACTCTATGTCGTCATAGGATTATACACACAGAAATGAAGCCGCATTCGGTATACTATTTATATACTATAAAATAAAAATAAGCTTAGCATTAATTCACATTCTAATGTAGTTCTTTTATATTAGGATTGTAAGAAGGTCTGAAAGTGGTTTGATGTTAAGCTGCATTTCTCGGAATATTTCTAACAAATTACGCTACTTTATAAAATGATAGTTTGAAACGTGAACGTATTTAAAAAGATTTATAGTTTAATCTGTCTAAATTTGGTAATCCGGTTTATGATTCAAAGTGTCACCTTGAGAACGCTGACACCCGCTGAATAGTCGGATTTACTTCAGTGTTAATCGGCAAACAATAATACAGTATGACCAATGTGGCCCTTGCCTTTTAAGAATTCAATAAGGGAAGACCATGGAAAAGAAATATTGAAATAATTATTGTTAATACTAGTTACAGTGTAATACATGCGGTAAAAGTTTTAATCGGTCATCTACTCTCAACACTCACATACGAATCCATTTAGGTGAGAATTATAATATTTTAACAATATTATCAAGTCCATTTTTATCTCATCAATAATATTTTACCCAGGTTTAAAGCCGTTTGTATGCGATGTATGTGGCAAAGCGTTCCACCAAAATGGAAATTACAAGAACCATAGAATGACCCATGATGATCAAAAGAAATATCGATGCTTACTTTGTCACAAGGTATTTTAAACACTTATGCTTAGCGTATTAGATATTTTTAAAACTTTTACAGGAGTTCCATCAACCGTATAATCTTGCATTCCATATGCACACTCATGAAGCACAGAAACCATATATTTGTGAGCGATGTGGAAAAGGATTCTGTCGCAATTTTGATCTAAAAAAACATACTCGCAAAATACATCTAACTCCAGAAAACTTTTAACCAGTAATTTATGTGGATATCCTTTCTATATATTAGTTTGCTAGAGGTGATCCTTGATCATTTTTTGAATATTATATTGTTTTAAATAATTTTTATTAGAAAAACCACAAGATAATAAACCATATATAGAAATTCATAAAACATTTTGTCTTTACGAAACGTCAGTCTCACTTGTAATAACTGGAAGTTTTTCGATACAATTGGATATTTCACGCCAATTGAGCAATGTTTACGACATACGGTAGGCGACAGTTGGACGCCATTTTTGATTTACAGTAAAACAACTCATACCACTGGAAAATCGGATAAATGAGTATTAATCCTGTAGTACCAAACAGTCTTATGTTGAATGCATGGTAAATAATGCAATAATAAGTTCCATTGGAATTCAACTAGATGGTAGCCAAGACCATTAAATACTTCATATATATATATATATAACAATTATTGTAAGTGGTATGATTTTAAATGTTCTTGCTTAATGGATTTTACCAAAATTGGAAATATCGCTTATTGGTGAAAATAGTTTTGCTTATCTCCCATTTTCAAACTATCTGCCAGTAATATTTCATTTTGTAAGATAATGTGATGTCTTCAAAACTTCATTGCTAAGTGAGCCGTTCTTTTTAAAAATCTTCGGATTGAAAATCTCAAACCAATTTCTTAATTAATTTTTTTCAGGTTCCATTTATACATGGTGATTCATATCACGTTCTTAAAAATCCTCACACTTCAATAACTCTTTATACTAATGTTAAGAACATCCTTGCAGATACATTGAGTTCACTCCAAAAATTCGCCGTATATATTGAAATTAAAAATTATCCAACTGATGAGGTTGAAAAGTGGTGGAAACGAAAACAAGGTTTTTGCTGAACAAAATACGTTTTTCAGTTTAGATCCCTGCTACAACCTACCGTTTTTTTGCTCATTTCATACCTCTATAAGATTTCGTGCTATTTCCTTGGTGTAAAGGTGTAAAGTTAGTAATCATTTATTCATTAAACTAATATTTTTGTAGATACTAGTTGCTACAGATAATCTTACATCAAATTTGACTTTAGATGTTATAAATTTTATACCATAAGCGTGCAAAAATAGTACTTTACAAGTAAAATAATTATTAACTTTACACTGATTTTTCCTCTATTATATAACAGATTGAAGATGGGCGGGAAATATTACACAATTTAAGGCACAGCGTATAAAAGTGGTACATACAAATCTAATAATCAAACTGGAAAAATTTCGTATCCTATTCTTTTAAATATTTTTTTGTATGTTATAATTTGTATTATGTAAACAAGAATAGTTTAAAATAATTACAATTATTTGCTGTAATAAAATACCCAGCGTATTATGAATAGCACTTTACTTAATAAAATTAATCAAATGGGTTGGGAAACCAAGTATTTAATGACATTTAAATAAGTTGGTTTGTCTTAAAGATAATATGTTCAGTAAATTTGAAATTCAGGGTTTTTATATATTATATAAAACTCGAAGGACCAATTTTGATCGAAATAGCGTGGGTTCTGTGGATGGAGTAGACATACAAGGTCGAAATCAATCTGAGTTGGTTATATATGAGAATAACTGTTGTTATGCCATGGCAGTTTTTGGGCTTGAACTATCACTAAGTGTAAGGTATATAATATCGTTTAATAGTCCATTTACTTTCTAGTTAGATGTTATTCCTGCAATAATCCTGTGTCTAATTAGGAGACATTATTTATTAATTTCTTTTACTTGTCCTTTTAAAACTATTACAATATTAATATGTAGGAGGTTGACTCGGTAAAAGCGGTTAACAATAGCCTAATTATTTTGTAGAAATATTCTTTTTGATGAAAATACAAGTGGTGTTCGGGCAAGTATTCAAACACAACTCAGTGGTGGAACGAATTTTCTAGAGGTGAAAAACGAATCTACGTTCTTTATTTCTTTAATTATTCTAGTACAGTTATAGTAGTTATTGTTGAGATAATCATTAAGTCAACATAAATCTATTATTATTATTATTATTATTATTATTATTATTATTATTATTATTATTATTACTATTACTATTATCGCTTTCATCTTATTATTTTATTCCAGATCGCTCAAACAGAAACTTCTATGAAATGTAGTAATATAACTTTCCAACATCGATGTTCTCTTAACTATCGATTTGATCAGCTACAAAAATTAAAGATAGTGGTGTGAGTTATTATTTAAATAGTATGTTCCTTTATCCATTTCTGAATAGTAAACTGTAAAAGCCGTGAACCGTATTTTTTAGATATGGTGTTCAAGAGGACTCGAATTTATTTAATTGTCGATTCGGGGAGGTTATATTTGAAATGGCTACTGTTCTTTCAAAAGGTGGTACACTTTCTCTTCCTCTCTCGCAGTTCTCTTTTGTGGATGTACGCATATCCGTTCCTGATTTCTACGGCCAGTACCTTAAGTTACGTTTCTCTGGGAGCCATATCCATGGACCTGAAAATTTCCCAGTTGCTGTCTATTTCATTTTATTGCTGAAGACCGAGAATCGAACCATTATGCTTTTTAAAAGTGAAGTATGGAAGGATAGTAAGCATCCCGAATGGAAAGAATTTTCTATTCCTCTATTTGTAATGCAGTTTTATCAGCAAGGTTGTCTTCAAATCCACTGCTATAATCAAAATTTCAATACAGAGGATACTTTAATAGGCAAGTAAATACAAGTATTAAACTCTAGTACATTAGGCTAGAATATAAATTTGTTTTTAGGCTTTTGTACAACCTCTATTGCTCAACTTCATCGTGGTGTAGGAGCTCTTAACTCATATATGGTTTGATCCATTTTGGTGTTACATCCCTATCAAACATAATTTATCAGTTCATTTTCAGTTAATGAATTTTAATGGTAAGCGAATACACGAAAAGACGCGCATTGATCTACAAATGATCGAACTTACCCATGGGGAAACGTTTTTCCAAACTATTAAAGAAGGGTATGAAACATGTTACTTGAACTTCTTACCATATACAAACTGACTGTATATAACTCGTTTAGAACCCATTTGCATGTTACTACTGCCATAGATATGACAGCTTCAAATGGAAATCTATTACGACCTGATTCGCTTCATTATATTCATCCACACGTCCCAAGTCCTTACGTACAAGCCTTAACCAATTTGATCCCACCTCTTCTCCCTTATTTCGCGCAGCCACGTATAGTTGAGTTACGAATTTGCTATTTTAACGTTCAAGGATAAAAATCCTAATAGTTAATTCGTCGCTTTTCTTTGCAGTTTATGTCTCTCATTAACACTTTATTCTCGTTTATTTTGCTTTTCTTAGGCGCTCTCGGATTCGGTGCGAAGATAGAGCCGAATTTTGAGTTTTCACAATGCTTCTATTTGGTGAGAGTATCTGCATTACGCTGTTCTAAATGTAATTATACTGGTATTACTTGTTTTTCATATTTTTACATATTTTTTAGAATGGCTCTCGTACTGACCAACATGTGAATGGTCTTTCCGGCCTTATCGATGCATACCGTTCCTCTCTTTTTTCTATTCAACCGTTTGCTCCGACAGACTTTTCTGAAGTCATTTACCATGTCTCTAAGTAGGTTTGGTCTATACAAGTTTAGTACATACTACTCGTCTTTAAATTGCTCTTGAAGGTTTGCGAAAGCAGAATCTCGTCGTTTCCTGGGACTTTATTTCGTTCTTTTTATTCTAACAGATGGTGGACTAAGCAATACGAGACGTACAATTGATGCTATTGTGGATTGTTCGCCGCACCCCATCAGCATTATCGCTATTGGAATTGGATCGGTTGGAACATAATTTGGGAAGTTAGTATCTATCGTATAGTTATTTCTTAATTTCTAAATATTATAGAATCGAGATTTCACAGCTATAAAATCTTTGGAGTCCCCAGTTCTCAAGCATTCAGATGGACGAGTGTTGGCCAGACATGTATGCTTTCTTTGCAAACTTTCCACGTGGTCCTGAGATCTTTGTTTTTAATGTACTTCTATTACAGATATTCCAATTTATCTCATATCCTGATCTAAAGAATGATGATGCAATTGCGCTGATCCCTCTGCAAGTATCACAGTGGAAACACATGATCAGCATGAGCAAATCTGGCTAGTGTTTTCATCCTATCATGAGATATATTGTGGTATATTTTTGACCTACATCATTGACGGGTGATTTAGATTTTATAAAGTATCTTTTCCTTTTCCAGCGTTTGGATTTAAAGGAAATAAAGAATAAATTAAGGTCTACACAATAAATCGAGTCATGTATGTATAATATTCTTTTTATTATGAATATAATCTAGTGTAAATCGAACCGCTTTCATTTCATTGTAATTATTAATAGTTTTTAAAATAAATGCTCTAGACCTTTATCCCACTTCTCTTCCAATACGATTAATAAATCATAATTCAAATACCGGGGTAGCTCAAGAAGATAATACTATGGTGCTAATGTTTCTTTCTGTATCGAAGAGGTTATGATTGATTTATCACCTCTTGTTCGTGTTGAGGTACTTTCTTACCAACCATAGAACCGATTAACGAAGTGTCACTCAATCGACTGAAAATTAAGCTATGGAATAAATGGAATAAAATAGTAACGAATTAAGGGCTGGCCTGATCATTGCGCTAGCTACAGTGTGGGGTAAAACGTGATGGGCAGGAGGGGTGGGCGTATCTGGATGGTCTAGAGGCTTAGTTAATATGGATGAGAGTACCTCACAGTAACGCTCAATGAGGTGATCCACCTGACAAAAATAAAAATCAACTTAGTACGTTTACTAAAGCTTTGTAGTCCTTAACTGTGCATTAGAATTTCATATTATCTTTTCCTAGGTTCCCTGCCACCCACCTCATAATCATCATCATCCTCTCCAAATGGATTGAGAATCACCTGGCTGCATTTAAGCCATCCTAGATAAAATATATTTAACACCAAACTGAATGCGAATCGCATCAGTATTGGGATGATCGCCACATGTAACGACTCCCTGAAATCATAATGTAGCGAAGAAACAAAGAACGGACGAATAAAATTGACGAACTTGCTAAGAGGAGTGTGTATGCTAACTCCATCAATAAGAAGATAAAAGTAAACGGCAAATGTAATGTTCTGAAATTTAGTAAGCAGAATTCCACATGTAACTTGGCAACAAATATGAGAAGTTAATCAAGGAAATATCCCATTTTTACCTGCGTTATAGCTAAAGGCATCGGCACCCAGTCATAACTTAAGATGTCGCCTAATTTGTCACGAATGCGACTAATCTACAAATTTCAAGTACATAGTGACGATGTACTCTAGTAATTATGTAACCATTACATAATTAACATCCCTTATACATTACTGTACCTCGGTAACAAAATTTCGAAAATTATATTCGTCCATAGCCACCAACTTCGCTTCAGTTCCACAAAAAGAAAAAAGAAATCAAAATCACATGACAAAAATCTGGATAGTGGAAAATATATTAGCAAAATATAATCGCACATTTAGTGAATTTGCTCCTCCTTACTTATTGTACTTCTTCACAATCTGACAGATCCATAAAAGTGGAACCCAGTAATAACATGCTCGCTCTCCTAATTTTGAACAAGGTATCAAAGAAAATTCTTTTCTAGAAATTTAGTGTTGAAGATTAGATACTAATAAATAATAACATACCTCTAAATTTTTGTTACATACAACTTACTCTGTGAGGATGTTGCATTCTATGAGATGTTTATATGTAGGAAATCGTTTACGAACGGGAATAGATATATCTCGAAGTAGAAGGATATAAGAGAGCAAGAGGTAACGATGAATTAATATACGAATCATTTTCGACTTTGCTGGGGGCAACTAAAGAAAGTTACTAAAAAGTAATTCCAATAAAAAATTAAGTTAAATCATAAATTTTAGAATCCGAACAGCATCACTGTTGAAACTTGAGTTAAACATAATAGCCGCATTTTCGGGCCAAATTAGAAGGTTATAAGTATCAGTCCATCGAGTTATGCACATAATAGTAGTGAATCCCAGCATAACTGATATACTACTCTGAAAAATGTTTATTTTTACAATAATCTACTTTGACAAACGACAGTGTTGTACTACAATTCCTATCCCTTAGATTTCAAAAATATAATATTAATTAGAACTGGCAGTTTTAGCACAGGAAACAGTAAGACACTAACGCAACCCCAATTTAAAACTAATAGCTAAGTTCTATAGTGGGTGTGCATAAATTATGACTTCAAACAAACTACTTTTAGAGGAGCATTATCCAAGTAATTCAATATCCCAGAATATACTACATCAAAATGGGATCCCTGAAAATCGACAACATTTAAAGCAAAAGGAGAGAAACTCGGCAAAAAACAACTACCTTGATGCATGTAATATAGGTGATTGAAAGTATGAAGCAGAAAAATGACCATAATAGAAGTTCAACTGATACCAATTTCCAAACAGAGCCCCGCCACCAAAGAAGTAAACGTAGAAACGTCGTCCCTAGATCCATTTAAACGTAATACCTCAATCTTATTTTCCATTATTACCTATTATTATAATATTAAATCTTTACTAACCTGAAGCGGTAGCTGAAGTAAGCGAATACTGAACAGTCATGACCGTTCTTGAGTAATCGAGAACTACGAATGTCCGTGGCCGTGCACATCTTGTTTAATGCGATTACATGTTAACAAAAATGATGGCTATATTCAAATTTATGAAAAAATATATGCATTTCAAAACACACCTCACCCACACTAATTTTTAGCATATATCTAGACGCCTTCAGAATTAATACAAATTGGGCAAACCCTTTTATTAATTTCCAATGCATGCTCAAAAATATACAACAAATACTTCAAATAATACAGCTCGTTGTACTGCGGATAAATATGTGAGTATAAGAAGTGATAAATAAAGGCAGAGCCGATAAGAGAGAAACGACCCATGGGTATTTCAAGGGCATAAAACATGTAATAGCTCTATTATGTCCAGATCAACACATGCACGCGTAGTAGACAAAAAGAAAGACTTCTAGAAACTACAGCATCACAAAGGGACCTCTTCTGTGACAAATCACAAGAGAACCGACGCCGCGCCAAAAATGGGGTGACACGAAAGAAAAGCAATCTATTTATAAGGGGCCAATAATTAATATATAAGACGACGACGCCGGGTAATACACGAATATTACTAATGTACCTGATGCAAGAATCACTGATGATTGCAACCGAACATGAGACAAATACAAAATACAAAACACCTTGCCGAACAATGCCCCGAGGGACTACAACGTATCGATCGATATATGAAAATAATAATACAAAAAATATGTAAATGAATAGAATGGACAACAAATCACTCATCAAAATCACTAACTATAGGTAATTGCAATCTCTGTCACAGGCGAGCAAAGCATTGAGCGTCATGGGTACACGAAAGGATCGATTATGACTATCGACATTTGGACAGCTTTGGCAACACTACGCGAGAATACACTGTACTGGGAGATACTAAAGCACAACGGTAAGTCGAGAAATGTGGTGAGCAAGTTGTAAGTGATATCGAGGAATGAGCCCAATAGGGCATGGCAAAGGCCGACTAGAGGCCAGGTGAACGGGTACTAGAACCGGTCGCATACCGGCGAAGGTACTAGGAAGGGCCGATGGCCGACTATCATAAGCTCAGATTACCCGTGGAAACACGGCACGAAGGCAGAAGCATCCGGGATGCGATAGAAGAAAAGCTAAAATACTATGACCAACAATAGTAATAGCGAAGATTTTAAGATACCAAAGAGAACTAATTACCTAAAAGAAACTAGTTTATACGAAGTGAGCTGAGACGAGCTCCAGAGGCGAAGATATCAGGACCAAAAAGATCATATGATTTCAGTTGGGAATCGATGCGATCTCCTATAGGAGTCATTCCGGGTGGGGAAAAACGTCCATGTGACGACGGACTGATACTGTCAAGACTAGGTGGGGTAGCAGAACCACCACTAGCACGCGATAAACCTGCACGACCCCCACATGTACAACCACACGTGCAAGTACCAGAATCGGAACGGGTTGGATCAGTTTGTACAGCAGCATTTGCAAACGCCTAGAAACAAAACTAACTTAAATAATAAACTGTTATGCTAGTGAATACCATCACTATAATAAGATAACCATTGAATTACATGATTCCAGTTCGTGAAATATACTCACTTTATTCTGACCAGTGGGAACAGATCCAATAACCCCACTGTTACTATGATTGGGTAGTAGACGGTCTGAGATAGAGGTAGCACGATTCCAGGCTGGAGAGAAAAGTGGACTCCACTGCTCAGCTGGGCTTTGCAAAGGAGGAACAGTCTTAATCGAAGTAATTATGACTTTTGTATATCTAAGATATAAATAGCAAAAATTAATTAATCTTAAAATTATAAGTAAAGTATGGATAAAAGTGATAATGTGGAATATTTTTTTAATACATTAAAGTTTTTAGTATTTCTATGAATCGACTCTATTTTCATACTCATTTAAACTGCATTACATACTTTATGAATAAATATAGGAAAATGTCTTAGTCCTCAAAGTTGCTTATTAAATAAATCTCTTTCATATGGAATATTAACCTACACACAAATTTCAACTTGAAAAATAACAGAAAATACATTGTCTGCATTAAACAAATAAATAGTGCATTACAAGGATAAATTTGACAGAGGGTAATGACACAATTGTACCTGTGGGATGGTTGCTTGATTATCCCAGAGAGATCCCGGGCGATGAGAAGTCTGGTTTAGTGATCCTCGCCCATTTGATAGTGCTGACACAAGTGGCTGATGGGCTGACATCGAGCGAGCGATAGGGCGTGGCCCATATCCACCGCGCGAAGAGGGAGGACGAAGTGCATCCAGATCAGGAAAGTGCTAAACCAAACGATTATACTTATTAACGAAATATCTAATAAAATAATTAAGTTATATTACTGGAAAATGGCAAAAGTTACCTGTTTAATAAATCCTGGATAATCGTAGTGAGGCAAGTTACGGCGTACAGACACGTAAGTACGGTTAGGAAACAGAGCAAATATCCAGGGATGAACAATCACAAGATTAAGAAAATCTTGGCGACCTATATTATATTTAAAAAGTATACTATAGACAGTACTATAAAAAAAGGATATTTATAGATAAAAGACTACCTTCCCCAATTTGATCTCTAATCTCTATAGCCATTTCTGGACCAACATAGTATTCGTACAAGCTCTGAATAGCAGTTGCTCCTCCGCGACGCAGAAGGTATGAAGCAAGTCGAAGCACGCATAGGTATACTGCAGGGCTCTAGAAAAATATTTAATACCTTATTTTCACAGCTATTCCGCTAAATCTACTTCAAATTAGAGTTAATAAAATTAGACACATATAAAACCTGTAAAGCAATGCTATCTTCGGGAGTTAGTCTGAAGATATGTGTCCGGCGTTCAACAAATTGTCTTCTCTTCAGAGATGATGTACCCACGTACCGGAAAAGTTCTTCATCTCCACAGTTAGACATCTGAGAGTGCAAACTGAAATTTTTTGTTAGCAAGAGCTATTAATATATTCATTTAGTTGAATCTATTCTGATATATTGACTGCCTAACCTGCTTAATTGAATCTGAGTCAAGCCATGTCTCTGAAAAATTGCAAGCAATGCGGGAATTGCTCTAGCTTCCACTGAAGGAGCATATGCATCTTTAGAATTAAGGGGAGTAGGACAAGCTTTTTCCAAATCAACCTCCGGTGCATTCACAAATACTTGTTCTGCTTCCTGTATGTATGAAATTATTAATTCTTCTTATTAGTTTCGGCAATAAGCATTTCTTTACCAGACGTCACTGTTATCACAAAGAATTGTAAAATCTTATCAGATTGCTGAACTCGCAACATGACTAGCTCAAAAAAGACAATAATAGAAATTTATATTGGATGCCATCTAGTCTTTTGTTACCACTGCTTACCGGGCCATAAAGTGGCTGCACAAGTGTTGCTGTATACTCGTTTGTTTCGTTTAATGATGCTTGAAAAGACAATGTAAATCCCACACGCAATACAGCAGTCAAGTCTGTTAGCATCTAAAACATGATTTCCGTAAAGACAATTTAATACGGCTGTTATGAAACCAAATATAATTAATATAGTACTATACCTGGTCGCAAAAATCTTTGATCTGGAACGAAATCACCATCTTGTTTTTACAGGTGATAAGACCAGCTTTCCCAGATAACCAAGTCAGTTGCCCATATCCCTGGATAGACTCCGCCTTTATTGGCTGCATATCGAGAGCATGACCCGAATACGGACCTCCCATGCCACTCATCGACCCACCACTCAACATATTATTCATCCCAGAAACTGATCCTGTATTTAATAAGGAATCAAAATAAGATACTAACTGCTATAAAACAAATCAATAACAAACACATTAATGAGTGTGACGAACCTACACCTCTAATGTATTGCTGCGTCATAGTTCCCCAGATGTTGTGATGCTGTGGAGGCGGAGTAAACAAGCCTCCCATCTCATACGCCATTTTAGTTTCTATTAGTATTCTTCTCACCAATAAAATTGAGTAGTGGATTTGGATCTTATTTTTCGCTCCTGGTCAATCACAGCCGTAGGCTACCACGTGTTCCCATAGAAACCACGCTGGATCACCTGAAAGAGTATACTAAAAGTGATTCAAAAACTTGGATTCATCTCATAAGTATGTTATGGGATAATGTAGTAAATCCATGTTTAACTATGAAAACGTGTCATAAAATTAGACTAAAGTAACAATACTATAAAGTACACCACTGGAAGCATAATAAATCAACCATTTTAAGATAATACACGCTATGATACAATAAACAAAAATGCCATAATGTAATTAGAGCTCATTGCTGTTAGTGCTAGAATTTATGAAAACAATAGGCAAACTGTAATAGTATAATTATATATTCTGCAGTAAACACTAAACACATTTAGTATGTAAATACAAACAAAATTTGTGAAAGAAATTATCACACAGTGTTTGGATCACGAATGTATGGATAGCAGGCAGACAAGTTAATGGGGCGCAGATTCATAATTGGGCTACGCCGCGATCGATACGACTACCCCACAACAACGCCAGCCGACCCCTCAAGCACATCGCAGTCAAGCAAGCTCTACTGAGACGTGACCCATAGAAACTAGATATTGATTATATTGGACAAAAAGTGTATTTTAAAGACAGTTTGACAAAGCAATAAAACACAAAAAAAAAATTTTTTTAATATCCCTGGCTACTTAGTCTAGATGTTATCTGGAATTTAATTGTTAGTAATGGAGGATTAGATCAAATTAATAATCTAGATGATAGTAATATAAAGGACATTACACTTTCATAATTCTAAACAAGAATAAAACAAAAGAATTAAATAATCAAAAAATGAAAAGATTATGCATGCGTTAATATAAAAGCTGTGATACATATATATTTATATTGCACGCAAACAATTGTTAATAGCAGAAAGAGAACAAAGACAAAAATGAGTTCATGATGCAACACTAACTAGCAACCGTAGTGTGCACCACACCAGGATGATATAAAAGAGTTGCGATAAGTGAAGGACGATATGCCTCCGATGGCAAATGATCGATGCAGGGGACTGTCCTGCGGTGTACAATGCAATACGACGCGCGAGAAATGACTCCACAACAGAGAATATAAGAATCAAAGAGATGCAGACAGATAGCGCTCAACAGCCATAATATGCCCAGAGTGTTAGTGCACTGTGAGACATACATACATTCTAGAGACATAGACAACGTGCGGAGAAAAACAGGAACCCAGTGAGACAAGAAGAGCTTTAGAGAACGCTCATATACGCACCAAATATGATGGCTTGTGCAACTACAAATATCAATCCGAACAACTGGATACACAAATTTTATCTCATTCGTTTCTGATAAAAATGCATGCATTACGAAATTTCTTCAAAAGATATGCGTCTTAGTCAACCTCATTGTATACTGAGTTTTACAGAATTCCAGTAAACACTAAAACATTTAAAAAATATGATTGCCGGAAAGAAGCACTGATAATGTGGCCAAAATAACTAGTATATCAGCATAAACAATACTACTACGGTATTTTTATCGTAAAACATTTGATGTAGCCGTGCAGTTAATATTTACAAGATCACTGTTAGGTAAATGGCTAGCCATCACTCTGAAACTTAAGTGACTGTTCATCTTCACTAATACTTCTATATTCCAATCTGAAATATACACAACTCATCTGTTTCCGAATTCCAAGCTTCAGAACTTCAACTAAATGCAACAGTATACTCAAATGTACATAATAGAAAACACCAATGTACCTAACTACAAATCTACATATTCCATTGACCCATAAGTTCATTATAGGTATAAATATAAATATAATTCCCTAGAAATCTTCGTAGTTACTTCGTAATGAAACCGTTTGCTGCAGATGTAGCATATCGCGGAAACTATGTTAGCCCCTCCACCATAATACTGACCTAAAATCTAGAGAAATTATTTTGGATTAGACAAAAAAAGGACTGATATCTACACCAACCGATGCAACTTTTGACTCAAGAGCTAATCATATTAACATGCTCTACAGAAAGTGCTCCAACTCCCATCTCAATATTATTGCCAAAGTTTCTAGCAGACAAGCCCCACGCATTTTATATCTAATAAGTATTCTCATTAACTACTAAACATATGTAGATGAAATAGTGAGAGAAATAAACAGTTCTAGCAAATATCCTACAGAAATTCCTCCGTTGTTTTATATTTTTATTAATATCTGTTGGTAATAAAATCCTTATTATATTTTACATAAAACAGTTATTGAGATCTTGAGATGAAATTTTCCTGATTAAATATACCTACAAGATAATGAGTTTAATTAATGTAAAGATGTACTACCCAAAAAACACAGATTTCCAGTAAACCAAAAATATTAACATTTCAGTAATACATCAATCAATCAGTCAATACTTGATTCTTTCGAAATTTTCCCTTTTTCCACAAATTCCACATCATCATTCTTTTCTTCTCTATCTTCATCCTTCTTATCTACGGCATCCAGTGAGTCCGAATTAATGGTATCGTCTTCATCTTCAATAAAATCAAAACTTTAATTGTCAAACTAACTAAAAAAAACCACTAGTTACTTACGACTCTTGTTTTGATTCATATGTATATATACACTCTATTTTGAATAGGTAACTTTCCAGTGGGTTAGGTACTACTGCATTAATCAATAGTTTAATTTAGGAGCTAAATATCTCACACAGTACCCTGCTAACTAGACTTTTAAAATGATCTGTATTATTTCAATAAAAAATTGGCATACGATTAAATAGGTATAGACTACGTATATGACCAAATCTGAAGAATATATACAAATTTTCAAGCCGTGCTACAAAGAAAACAATTGAAAAACAATACTACGTACCTGCTAAAAGCTTCTGAAAATTAGCCAAGATAATGTTTAGTGCATGAAGATGATTACGACGCTCCGAAAGCTAAATACATTCAAATAAAAAATTAATTAATGAAAAATGACGCCAAAACATGGGTAGAAAGAGTGTATAATTACCATTGCTTCGAGCTGTTTCTGCCTCTCTTGTTGCTGAGCTAATTCTTCTTGCATTTCTTGAAGTTTCCTATATATTAATATTATGTCTCTTTATATACCATTTTATTTCAGCAACATATTTCTAACTTTTCAGAATTCTTGATACAATATCCAGACGATCTGGTATTTGAGAATACAACTGACCTTGTAGTTTCACTCCTAGATGGAATATCATCAATCATTTTAGCTAGAAGATCATATTCATGTCTATTTCGACGAACTAAACGAGCAGCAGCTAATTCAGTTTTAGCCTGAGACATTTTCTCTCGACTATGTGATATCTGAAATCATTACTCGAACTAGTTAAACTAAGATGTACCTGGATCTTAGAAAAACAAATAATACTTCCATGTACTGCAATACCAATTACATAAACAAGAACTATTAACGGAGTTTAAGTAAAATCACCATTAAATACTAGAAATGCCATTTATTTCAAAGATTACCTCCTTATCAACCATAGCAGCCATTTCTTCATACTCTAATGTTTGTTTCTCACTCATTTCTGCAATCCCTCTTTGTTTCCTCATTGATAATTCCATTAACTCTATCTGTAAACTTAGTCACATAATATCACAAAATAAGTTAGTTAATCACACTTATGCATGCAGTTTTAAAAACAATGCGACGCACGTTCTTCAAAACTTTTATAGCATCTGCTTTGTTGGCTGTAGATGGACTTCTCAAATTCCGTAGCAGTTGAATAACTATTTGAAACCTTCTTTCCTCACCAGTTCCCTCACCATCAGCAAGTAGCTTTCTGAGAAGCACTTCCTCCCTCATGAATTTACTAGAATTGATATGCCATTCAACTGTAAGTTAATACCAACCTCTATCCCTATCTATACATTGCACATTAGAAGTAACGATATTTATGTAACTAAATCTACAACAATAAAGAGAGATAACACATGTTCAGCAAACTTTAATTGCAAGTGTTATAACAAAATCAACAACATCGCGTCTATGCAGAAGACTCGTTCTTAGCAGTGTGGCGTTTATTGTGTTTCTTTGCGAAACGAAGATTCTTCAAGAATTTTGGATCAACTCCTTTCATAGACATGAATCGCTGCTTCTTCGGTTTTTTAATTCCATTGCGATGAGCCTTCTTGTCTATAATAATAAATCTTGCTTCATCAGCTACCCAATATAAACGCAAAATACAGCTACTGAAAATAACCTGATTCACAAATCACTTACTATTACTGGATGTATAGTAATTATTGGTAACATTAGATAACAACATATCAAAAGTCGAAAAAAACAACTGTATGGTATATCTTTTGTTTTACTTAACTATAATATGTAAAAAAAATCTCACTTTGATTGTGATTAGTGTGGTTCTTTGATTTGGCCATGTTGCCGGATTATTACCACTGAAATGAATATTAATTCCCTCAATGTCATTATAAGCATGTAATAATAATAGTGATAATGGTAATAATAATGGTAATAATAATGGTAATAATAATGGTAATAATAATGGTAATAATAATAGTAATAATAACAATAGTAATAATAATCATAGTAATAGCAATAGTAAGGACGCATCTAGAGTAAAAATCAAACAGATTTCTCAGGATGATTTACTCATTAGAATACTTGGTAATCAACTACAAAGTCTAAATTTATCTATATTAAAGAGTCCTAAAATAATAACTTCTAAATGATTGACGATTTACCCTACTTTTTCACTAATGTCCCAAAAATAATACATATTTAGATTAAAGGAGCATATGGTATCATTATTTGGTATATTCGTGTCATGATTAATTTATTTCCAAACATAAACCTTTAAAGATGATGTTAAATTATGAACTAGAAAAGCATTATTTTAAGCCATAATTGTGTCAGAACGTTTCTCTTAGTGGTAGCTAATATATTATCAAATATATTATTCCAAGACAAATCACTCAGTTTAATGAAGGAATACACTACAAGTTAGGTTTAACTTTCCGACAAGATTCATCCTGTCCTCAAATTTTAATCTTGTGCACTAGTTGCATATATATGTAAACTATCTTTATATGTATTATTTATTTATGTAATAAGTTACATTGGTATAATAATTCTTGATTCTTCAGATCTTGTTCGTCGCTTTACTTGTTGACAAGCTGCAATAACCGTTGGTCGATGTCGCATTATTTGCAATTGCTTCTGAAGAGAAATTATTAGGACTTTACTATAGATAATATATGGATCCATTTACCTTTTCTTTTTCTTTGTTCTCTTTCCTCTTTCTTACCAAGAATTCGATAAGAGCAGTTACCATGGAAAGTACCATTCCAGACATAAGGATGTAAAATATTCCTGCCACCTTAGAGAGGTTTAACGAAGAACTTGCACCACTATCCTATAATTTCGAATAAATATGTAGTGTATTATACTGCTATTTTATACTTACCGAGCCTTGTTCGCATTGACCTCTGTCAAACCACCATTTATTTTCCAGCCTCTTTAATTCACCCTTCTCCTGTAGATACAGTATCGCTAAATTTATTGACCCTCTGAAAAAATGTTAAATCTATTGGCAATTATTGCCATATTTCCTACATTTGATACCTAAGCGGGTTCCCTATTTTAGTTGCAATTCCATATCCAAGTGTGTTAAGGTTCTGACCAACTTTCATTGTATTGCAGGGCTTTCGACCACCCTCGTAGTTATTAGTTGTTTCTTCCAATAAAAAAGCATATTTTCCCTATAAAATAGTTGTAAATAAAATTAACTAAGTTATCAGTGGCTCAAATGTAATAATTGGTTTATCAAGTTTTTTTGAAATGAAATAAGGTATAAACTTTTGTTATAAAATAGCAACTAAATATTATTTTGCATTTAGTACAATGAATATTTTATCATTAAATGTTCTTGAAGTGTAGGAAGAAGTGGAAGTTGACCACTCATTTGAGATGTATTTTTCTCTTTTGCGTTACAGTTGGAAGAAAGATTATTTTAAAATAGCCCTTTAAAATTTATTTGCGGAATGTATGATAATCTTTATCATAACTTGCCTTGCTTTCTCTTACCCTGTCGATGCCTTCTGCATAAGTATCAACGAAAACAGACTCTTTACTGAATAGAAATTGGGTTAAATGTAGAATATTTCGAAGTAATGGTAAAAATAAGTAAAGTACATGCGAATTTGAAGCTAACTTTTGGTCCCTCATCTGGTGGATATCTTGCATAAAGTCCCACATTTTCTTATATAAAGGTACCGTTGAGTCCTGAAACTATATTTAGAAAATTATCTACAAAATTGTAGACGAAACTATACAAACCTCAAAGAATGCAGCAGTAGATCCTCCTTTCACAACTCCATAAAGAATTTTGTCTTGATTTGCTAGATCCTCTACTGATTCAATTGGAGGAGTCATTTTTTCTGAAGTAAAACCGCACTTGTATTTATAACAATACAAAGTTTATATAACCTTGTTTGCCAGAAATTGTTTTGGATTAAAGCTTAGCTATGGATTTTAATAAATACTTTTAAAAGCTATTACATATAATTAATTCCATTTTAGGAATTTAATATGTATTTTAGTGAAAAGGCATGTTGTGCTTTCAAATAATTCTTGCAATTCCTCTTCCATAATGTGTACATTTTAGTGATGATAATTTCTTGCATTTGTATCTTTTATCACATGTAGTAAAATTACTGCAATAGTGCTAAATACTCTCCGATCTACGTTTGATGCAGAAATACAATTACTAGAGAATATGTATAGTAGTGTTAGAGAACGACCATTTTTGTCCTGAATTTTGAGATTGAAATGGAAGATTTTGAATACTTGTTGACATAAATCCACATATTTTACTGCAATGGATACGTCTAACCTAGCAAACAATAGGTTGCATTGAATAAGTAAAATCAAATATATATATATATATATATAATTAAAAATAAGTGTATGACATTTGTTACAACTAACCGTGGGTAAAAAAAGCGGCTAAGTTTGCTGTGTAAGAAGAAACAATAATAAGAGTGAAGAACCACCAAACTGATGAAGCGATTCTTCCCGACAATGCCCTGATATTATCAACTGTTTGTGAATCACAATATGAATCCATATATTTTGCTATATATGATCTTCATGTACCTCTAGCACTTGTGAATCATTTTCACATTTATTCTACTCACCTCGGAAGTATATCAGTTCCCTGCTGCATGAAAGCCGCTAGCGTAAACCACAATGAATTGTACATGGAGAACTCATTTGAAACAGAAAATTCTCCTCGATTGAACTGCACTCTTTGTTCGTAAGGAGAAAAGGATGACACAAGAAAGATTGTTAGCGATACCTAAGGTCGATTTACCTCACTAAATTTTAGTTTTCCTTTAGTCTATATAAAAAAGATAAATTGAACATCAGATTTCTACTAAACTAGTGTTTTATTAACATAAGTAAAGTAACGATAAAACAAGCAAAATCAACAAAAGTTGTGCAACTAAGGAAAAAGAGATTAATAATTGTAGTAATAATAATAAAAAAATATACTAGGAGAATACTTACACCAGCATATGAACATAAAGTAAATATCCAAATTCGCATGCCCAGGGGTTCCATAAAAGAAAATATATTGAATTCTTGTTTTTCCGGCTTTTTAATCATTATTGAAATGCCTAAATATAAAATGGATTTGGAAAGAAAATATTATTTAAAACAAACACATATAGAGTGAGTATAAATAAATGTTAATCTTATCTGTTGTCATGAAGGGTTTTGAGAAATCCACCGCTCTTTCCCTTTCTTGAGTTATTGTTAGAGGAGCAACAGCCACATCAGCTGTCTGACAAACAACAACAGAAAATCTTTTTAGTAATAATAAAATTAATTGTTACCTCATTGAGAAGATAGCCTATCATACCATCCCAGCTACCATCTGCCTGTCGTGCCCCATACCTTAACAGCAAATTCTAATTCATACAAAATATTTTTGGAACTTTAAAACTAACTTATTTCCCTCTGAGACGAACACCTCGTACTCAAATCCAGAAATATTCTGAGCTAGCAAGTGGAGTAGGTCGATGCAGTAGCCCTCGAAACGATCTATTCCTTTTAATTGAGGCTCACCAGGATTATTGCGCTTCAACATCACAAATGGTTTTACCTAAATTTTAAAGATTTTCAGCATTGAATACCTGAATATAATAGATAGACTAAATCCTAAAATTTATCTCACCAGAACTGTGACAACGCTCAGAACAAGCTTCCATGGTTTATCAATGAGAATCCCTTTACGAGTGGCAATTGTATCGGGCTTTTTCTCGTGGAATACCCTGTTTTCACCCAAGAGAAAACCTTCACCTTGAGCCCATTGGAATCGCTTTAAAGTTTAAATGCATAAAATCTTTTTTTATGGCACACTAGCAAAACGTACCTCTTTAATACTATTCAGACTATTTACACCTGGCTTTATCTCAATTACCGTTGCAGAGAAATTCATACGCCAATTGGTGCGAGGATCAAACTGGATTCGACCTGTTAAGGTGCCATCCTCTTCTCCTAGAACCACCTGAAGCCAATTGACTATCTATGCTTATGCGTCTAATTCTTCCATACTAGCGTTTTGGTTCCCAACCTCTTTCATTGCTTCTGCTATTTTATCTCCGTGCTCAAAAGTTTCAAACTTCCTTTCTGGGTTTTCCTCATCTTCGTATGGTCTACAATACAAGCCTGACAGACCCCGGTTGAATAACTGATGTTGGGAGAAACTTCTAAATTTGGTTTTTTTTTTGGTAGAAAGGATTATTTTTCAAATAATAAATGGCTAATAAATTTACTGCTTAATGTGAATGTTTAGTTTCATTAATGTATTAAAATAATTTTTGTCTAAATCCATAATGGACTGTTCAGAAAACTCTTACTGCTGTATAAACTGACAACGGAAGAAATAAATGTATAGAACTTAATCGAATTATTTGTATATTTGAGATCCAAAGTCTAAGAAATTCTATTAAAATGAATACTTGAATATTCACTCTGCGAAAACTTGGTCACCGTATCGTTGCATAGTTAGATGAAGCGCAGTGGCTGCCACAAGAAGGGCATCATGAGCAAATGCACTGCTTGCCTAGTTAGAAAAAATAGGAAAAATGATAAGAAAATCTACATGAAAGAAATAAAAAATTAAAAGAAACGGCGAAATGATGACGAAGACGTGTAAGCAAAAGATAATGGAAGACCCAGAGAAATGGTATAATTTATGTGCAGGCAACGCACAAAAACTATTTCTTATATAACTTTCTATATACTACGAACGGGAAAAAAGTCGACCACGGGATATCTCTCACGGTATAGATTGTAGAACATTTGTCGATTTTGTCTGAGATGAGAAGTAAAATTAGGTATACAGTACCCTACAAGATTAGGAATTCAATGTAATAAAGTGTACCAAAACAAAGAATGAATTACTTACATAAATTTTTTGCTTTTTCGGTTAAATAGTTGAAATCCTGTGATATTGATAAGAGAATAGTGAAAAGAAGCTAGATCTGCATCTTCCATCTCCTAAAAGTATTGCTGATTTAGTGTTCGATTGTATTAAAAATATCGCAAACTCACAAAATTAGCAAATACATAGTGGTATTCTTTTTTGACAAGTATACTCTCTTCTAAAGCTGTTAGAAACAATCGCATTCGATAACCGCCCTCGAGATCTACTACAACATTAACTGGGCTGAAACATTTCTTCTATTGAAAAAATTAGTATTACTAGCAAAAAAAATAAGTGAAACTATAGAAAAGAAAATGTCTCTACTTTATTGATTGGATTTCTTCTTCACCAGTTCCGTTTATTTTTTTTACCTGTTGTTGCGACATTCTTCTGTGAAAGTCATTAAGGAATTCTCGAAAAAATTCTTCATCTGCTGGTGCCTATCATTTAGGACATTTTGTAGAGCAAATAATATGGGAAATAAAGATGTATTATTGATCATTGAATTATTTTTTTTTACCTTATAATTGTCGATAAAAAGATTATATTCTGGTGCTTTGTCATTGAGATATTCAAACATTCCGCGCAACGTCCTATCGGCTAAAGTGGAAAGATTCAAGAATTGGAAATGTCACTGTTTAGTAAAAATACCAAAAACGCCTTAAGTAAATTACCGTTAGCACCATCATGGATATAAATCACATGATTCCAACCCTTGTATCGAATATAATCAACTAGAAGTTGGTCGATTGGAGGACGAACAGAAAATGTCATCGGAGATCTAGATGCCTCCGATGAAAAAATGTCCGATACCTCCCAATCCACTAGTGGTACCTGGAACGTAATTTCCCATCCAATTATCAACGTTGTAGTTTTATCTAGTATCACCTTCATTGAATTGGCTATCGACTGGTATACACCATAGTTGTTCGAATTCGATGCAGCCAACATTACCATAAAGCCAGTTTTTAATTCATCGCAAACTAAAATTTAAATTTTTTGTTAAATTTCAAAACATACCTCTCCAGTCTCAATCATCGTATAGGCTTTTATTTAATATTATTATAAAAAATTATGGTTATTGTCCTTTAGGGAATTACTGCTACATTTATAACTAGTCTACACTACTACATTGCATACTTATTTAATATGATAACCAGTAAGAAACAGCTAACAGAATTTATCACCTATCCTGTGAAGGTTCCATTGTAACGAACTACTCTCAAAAGGAGGAAGAGTACGAGTTCCCAGTAAAACATCAAACGAAACATCGGAACGAGAATTAAAAAATAGTTCAGCAAGTCGGAGCATCGGAAAATACAAAATTTACTCATTTATACAAATTAAATTGTATATTTTTAAGATTTACATGTAATCTTAACTATCTCATTCTCATCCAAGAACATTATTCCCGATCTATTGTAGCCTTTATAAATTGGACATGGAAGTGGAGAATTAGATATACTTTCATGTCTTAATTCAATTTTTCAGCACAAGACTGAAAATATTTAGTTGCATACAAATACCTATGGCTTCCATGACCAAAATTCTCACTGATTTCTCGCTTTTCAGAATTCTTTTAACACTGTGCTGTCTATATGTGCATATGGTCACGTCTGAATATTGTGGGATATTTTAAACTGAAATTCTCATCTGATCTAACTTTACATTTGATGAGTGTAATGTATTACTTCTAGTTAAGTCTGTAGCCATGTTTACAGCATGCAAAAAAAGAGCGCACCTCAATAGTTGCAATAGCCGTAGCATTATCAGTTTCCGAAGCATCAACAAATGCTCCTAAAATATAAATTTAAGTTAAAAAACAACAGTTAGGTGGAATAATAAAACCTTACGAAGGGGGACTTTTCTTGTTCCTTGACAGAGAAATAGGTGAAAATAGCACCAAATAAGGGCACGCATAATTCATGAAGATACTTAGTCGGTCAAAAATTGGTCATCAAACTACATTCTGCTGATCAATGCCCTCTCAGGCAGAGCATCGCTGTCAAAGTCAATTTGTGTATTAGTAAGAGATGGATGGAGCGAGGTCTCCGGGGACTAAAATTACTTCATGATTACGGTGAAGAGAAGACATGTAATGATGGAAGTTCCTAGAAGAAAAAGACTAATGATGCGAAGAATAGCAAACTATTTGTTGTCATTTATACGTCTAAACATTACTAGGCAAATAACAAATCTGTAAAAGTGGAAGGAACTATGAAAGAACTTTACTTAAAAAAAGACTAATTTCTTCTTAATTAAGTAATAGTTTTTAAATTTGCGACTTGGCAAAGATTCCTTTCTCTTTATTCATCTCTTACCTACCCTTGAATACGCTTGCGAAATCCAAGTACATTTAATGGAATCCTACTCTTAGGAGATGTTCAACAACGATTCACAAAACGTTTTTTTTCCGAATCGGACACACCCTTCGAAGACATAGTGCCTTTCGCTAGAACGGTTCGTCACAGACACTTTTTCCCACATAAGACTAATAATAAATAAATATAGATATATACAGTAGAAATAAAACAAAGCCAGATACCTCTACGAATGAGCAATTATATGAGATAATATACAATTAAGCCCTCGTACTCTTTACTGAGACCATGACAACTTCACCTATCTTATTTGCAGAAAATTATTTAAAGGGACAGTGTGCACCCTTCTATCTCTATGTTACCACGACCCCGCTTACGATAGATCGATGACTGGAAGAAAAGCTGCCCGAAATATTTTCTTCCCACTATTACGAAGCTACTCCCAGTTAAAATATGACTCCTGGGAACGAAGAGGCGCAGTGGATGCCTGTTAGGCCCCTAATCTGCATGGGGATAAATCGAAATGACCATCCGCTAGCTCTACAAAACGATTACCTACTAAGTTCTCTTTCTTCGAAGTTGAAATTTATTTGCAAATAGAATTAGATCTTAAGAAAATACCCTGTAGTAGTTTTAGGCTGTTATGTGTCTCAGTTCTCATGCTACATAGTACAGCTGGATTGCAATCCGCCATTACTTCCAAATCTACATACTTGAAATCCCCATGTCCTTTTTGCTCCAAGGTCTTTCACATTTACTCTTACTCTCCAACACAGAGGGAGCTCTACGAAAAGATTTAGCATCTCAATATCAAATTTTTACATCACATCTAACAAAACAAATACATTAACCTTAATTTACATCCTTGTAATGGAGGCAGTTCCTTGATTTCCTTTCGAGCGTACTTCCGACTACCTTCGACTCACTGAATATCAGCCGCTTTATTTCACTCACATATTCTCGCACCATATTTATTAAAATGCAACCTAATACTTAACATGTTTTAAGTGCTCATTTTGAAATATTATTCTCTAAACATTATTACTGACAACACAAGCCTTGCTATAAAAAGCTCAATTGCATGGCCTTATCCAATGGATTACGAGTGGTGGGTTTGTCGAAATCTGGCGCGTACGGTTCTGGAGAGAATATTCAGACAGGTCATTAACAGGTGCACTCGCAAGGTATGAGTACTAGACAAATCAATCGTTGATAATAGTTATTAAAATAACTACTATGGTTAATTTTCATAAGTAAAGACAATAAACATGGCAATCAATAATTTTCTTATTCCAATAATTTTTCGTTTCTACTTATTCACTTGTCTCTATCGACAGAAATTTCCTCAAAACCTGCAGGTAGACGCAATATGATCAGAAAATATCTGGAACAGCCAATGAAAAAGAGAAGCGTTTAGTGATACGAAATTGCTAACATAATAACATTAAAGAAAAATATGTAAAAGTAGTCGGTAATTGAACACTAACAATTTTTCCATTTTTTCTGCTGAGTATAAATACGTTGTTATCTCATTTTCTCAGAACGAAACCATACGTCGCATAACACCACTCCCACTGCTTGCTCTGCGTCGAACAAGTCGAATGTGCATTACTCCTAGGTACAAATGTAACAATTTGCGAAGTAATTGAAAAACATCATTTAAAAATCCCAATATTCTGCAGAAGTCCTTATTATCGGCGGTCTGATAGATTCAAAACCACAGAGTGGGAGGAAGACTGGAGCAGCTTAGATGAATGCTGTTATCGGCCATCTTCAAAAGCTTGCAGAACAAATAAACAAATTTTAAGATCCCCCTTCCATCAAGTTTACAATAGGTAGTGTATTTTTGGAACAAAAATTGTAAATTTTGGTATTTTCGAGTAATATCAATATAAGTTACCAAATTACTGAGAAAAAAATGTTTGGTAAATTTAACTTACAAGGAAATATTATATAAAAAAAGTTGTGATTAACGATATGCCTACATCAAAATTTTTATAGAGAAAACTTTTGTGCTTACTACTATTTAGGTATACTATGATTTCAGTAATCCTTATTAAGGCGACCTTCACGGTGTGGGAGTAACTTTAGCCAATCAGACATTGAGTGGCCAACAGCAGCCCAATTCACGTCTCAGATTGGTAAGAAGAAGATCATAGAGTATATAGAAAAGGTAGGTACTTCCGATAATTCCCACGTACTTGTATAACATAGTAACTTTTTTGTAGAGATTGACGTTTAGTCCACAACTGCATTACGCTGTGCACTTCATGTGCATGGTGCCCCTATATGGGGTCCTCCGTTATAAATACTGTAGCAGATGGAGTAATGGTTATAACTCTTCTACAATTTATTTTATCATTGATGTCTCCACTCTCAATGAACGAACACCAGTTTCTCTGGCGTTTATATTTCCTAGTGGAAAGAAAACATGCAGGTATGAAACAATTTTCATCTAGTTTCTGTACAATATAAATAGTTGCTCCATTTAAATGCTGCAAACAAATAACATCCCTAACTAAAGTAATCCTGATACCTAATTCTTCTCAGCTTTATGAGATTTAAATTTTTCGTAATGGTATAATAATAATTATTATTATTTAAGAATCAAGTTTAAGTTTAAATTATTATTTCAAATATAATATTGGAATAATTTCAGACACAGACAATGAAATATTTCCAGATCAACAACATCAGAAATACATTTCAAAAGATTCATACATTCTTTAGATCTATATGGAGCAGTTAAATAAGGCCATGAACTAAAATATGAGTTTATTTGTTTCCGTTAACTCACAATACAGATTAAATCTAAAAGGTAAAATGAATCAGTCAATAAATAACCATCAATCCAGTGATCGCATTTCGCAAAAAAGGTGCATACTAAAGCCATAACCTGTGGTTGTGTATTATATTATCCTTTTATTTTCCTATGATTTTTATAATAAAGATATAAAGAAAATTCACCATATGCACAATTAAAAAGACGTACACACTTAAGAGAATGCAATGTGGTTCAAAACTAAAGACGAGAAATCTCACTCCTCCCCTTGAGATTCCTAGTATGAATTAGGTAGTTAAATTATGGGTATACTTCTCGTTTTCAGATTAATCTTGCAAATATGTTAATTCTAAATGATTTCTGAGAAAGTGTATTGTTTAATAACGGATAATGATAAAAACAAGAACTTAACCCAACAAGTATGAAAGGCGACTAGTTTCTTTTAATATTCTGAAAGTTCATACGTGAATCTTTTAAATTTAAAACAAGAGAATATCATGTGTTGTTTCTGTGGCACTGTTTTCAATCTAAAATAATTATACTCAGGAAAACCTAAATTCCGAAATCTCGATTTCACTTCATTTCCGCGAACATAATTTTCCTCTGTGTCTCTGCACACCTTTAGTCTGCTCTCTAATATTTGGGAGTATGATAGGTCTTCAAATTAATTCCTATGAATACGGATCTAGTTTAAATAATTTGAATTTCCAAGGTTCAGATAAGGCTCGTTTCTGTTATAAACATCTTGAGAAATGAAGTATTGCTAACTATTAATTACTAGGTCAACAATGTGATTTTTTTTCAGTATTCGTTGCTAATGTTTACCGCTTTTTAAAGATTACTTTCTTGCTAAAATATTATATTTAGTGCGATTATCGTGCATAACTATCATTGCCACACTATCGAACAATTGAAACATTTGTCTGGTTATTTTCACAAATATGCAACGCTTTTCTTCACAAATTATCCAGGTATTATTATATATATATGTTTATCTGTCGAATTATTGTATGTTGCTTTGAATTAAAAGAAATGACATTAGGGATGGCTTATCCTAGCGAAAATATAGATGTATTTTCTAGTGGAAATAAACAGGCTGTTAGTTCATTAGGCAAAAGGTATTGAAGATGAAGTCTTGTGAAAATCAAGTTGAATAATCGTTGTTTACTGAACTATATTACTATAAGTGATATTTCCTTCAACAATTTATTTAGATAAGAACACCATTGTGTGGATCTATGTACTTATAAATAGTACATAAATTGCATGCAAAATTCTGTGAAGAAAATTGATATTTAATTTACGGACGAAATAGGTTTTATAGAATGCTCGTCGTTTTCGCTGTGCAGACACTGCCCGTAATTTTTTCTTCCCGGAAACAGTTATTTCAACTCTTCCTAGTGGATTCAGGATTGCCACAGAAAATACAAATATGTCGACTGCAACGGTGAGAATAATTTCTAAGAAATATATTTGGATATAAGGTTTACGTGTTTTAGATTGGTGTTTGGATTGATGCTGGATCTAGATACGAAAATGAGCAGAACAATGGCACTGCACATTTTTTGGAACATATGGCTTTCAAGGTAACTTATAATTTTGGTTCTTTATTAATTTTTGTCAATTGAATTCGTAGAATTGAGCTAAGAATTGCCAAAGATGTTTTTTTAAATAGGGTACTCCTCGACGTACTCGCCAGGGTTTAGAGCTTGAAGTGGAGAACATTGGAGCACATCTCAATGCGTATACGTCCAGGGAACAAACGGTGTACTATGCTAAGTGTTTCTCGAAAGATCTCGAACAGTGTTAGTAAATTGTTCTCGAAGTTTTACGTATTGTTCTTATTTTAACTGGATATTTTTAGCTGTGGACATTCTTTCCGATATTTTACTTAATAGTAATCTCAATAAGCGTGATATAGAAATGGAAAGAGGGGTAATTCTCAGAGAAATGCAAGAAGTTGAGCAAAATTTCCAGGTAAGCTTAGTTAATGACCGCTAACTTTGAACGTTTACTACCTATATATTAGGGATATTCCCGAAATCCAGAAATTTTCCGGTATTTTGGTAGTCTTGGTTCCCAAAATCCATGACATTAGTCACGAATAACAACACTACTATGTATAGTATGCTAATATTAAATATATTAATCTTGATTGTAGGAAGTTGTCTTTGATCATCTACACACTGGAGCCTTTATGGGTAATCCGTTATCAATGACTATACTAGGACCAGTTCAAAATATAAAGTACAGTTCTATATTAATATAATCTCTTTATTTAAACCTTCCTATTATAAGATCTCCACTTAAGTATAGTCACTGTATAATATTTCTTTGCAGTTCAATTCAACGACAAGATCTTGTTGATTATATCTCAACGCATTATCGCTCAGGAAGGATGGTACTTGCTGCATCAGGTGGAATTGAACATGACCAAGTGAGCACTTAGGTATAACTCATAGAATTAGTGTATATGAGTTATAAAATAGTCTTATCTTTCATCAGAACGATTCTGTTATACGTATTTCTTAGACAAATTTTCTTTAGATTGTTGGTCTAGCGGAAAAATATTTTGGTCGTCTACAAATGGGAGATGCTTCCGCTAATTTCCATCCTGCCTTATTCACTCCATGCCAAGTATTAAATTTTTATGCATTTGTTTTTATAATGATCTATTTGGATTATTCTGTCGTTGATTATCTTATAATTTTTAGATTAATATACCTGTAGATGGTATGGACTTTGTTTATGGTGCATTAGTTGTAGAAGGCGTGTCTTGGACACACGAGGATAATTTGGCTCTTATGGTTGCCAATACTGTAAGACAAATAATATGGTTTTTACTACTGAACATATTTATCTAGATATTTTTGTCTATTTTTACGATTTTACCTATATAAATAATTGCTATTTATTTTATAGCTACTGGGTGAATGGGATCGTAGTCGCGGTTTTGGAATAAATGCACCATCTAGACTAGCACTTCGACTTGGTAGAGATGCTGGAGTGCAATCCTTCCAAGCGTTTAATACTTGTTATAAGGTTAAAATTCTGTTATCAATCATTTTATAGATGTAGCTGTGATTTTGGTGGCTTATTTACTGTCATATATTACCATATTTAGGATACAGGTCTTATTGGGGTCTATTTTGTAGCAGAAGAAGAAGCAGCGGGTTTTTTTGTTGATGCAGTTGTTGATGAATGGAGGTGGTTGGCAGAAAGTACGTATTATGGCGTTGCATATTATTTTCTATTTATTGATTCTAGATACTATGAATATTTTTGTTTTCTCATTTTTATAACCCTTGTTTTGCACTATTTATTAATAAGATGTCGATACTGATTCTGTCGAACGTGGGAAGCGTGCACTTCTTACGAATCTTTTGTTAATGCTGGACGGATCTACTCCCATATGCGAGGATATTGGTCGTCAGTTACTGTGTTATGGAAGAAGAATTCCAGTTCCTGAATTAGAAGAAAGGATTAAGGTAAGATTCTTAAATCATGGTAAATAATGTTGTGTAAATTGAGCTAATATATTTCTCTTCACTACTAACCATTATTTTGATTAATTTTTGATATAGGCTTAATAGTGAAATCTAGTATCGCAAAAAATATTGTCGGCGCGTAGCCAGAAAATGTTTATTCAGCTTGATATCCGGTCACTGGTTGGAGTCAGGTGTTATATTGTCAATTTTTTTGGTTGTTATATTTCTCTCGCCTCCAGATGCTATTTATCCTGTCTTGTCTTCTGCTCTTTACTATCTACTCATCTTGCGAAACGATCAATCTACTTCACATTACAACTTTTCAACGTGAACACCTGTTTTTCTGTTGAACGAATTGTTTTGAATGAATTTGATGTAGCATAGGCTTAGATATCCATATATATATAGTGGTATAGAACAAAGAAATGTGGAATTTCTGAGCATTCTACACTTAATATTTTGCAAGCCTTTATATATTAGTTACCACATAATTTTCAGGGAATTACCGTGAAAACTGTAAGAGATGCATGCACGCGTACATTTATACAGTCGCAAGTGGCAACAACGGTAGTTGGTTAGTAAACTAGAAACACCAGTTTTCTCTATTAACTAAATATATATGTTTACTTAGTACTTTTACTTTTCTTCATCTTTATTAATGGTTTTGTATGCAGGACGTAGTAAGCAGTGGCCTTCCAATGAGCAGATTGAGAAGAAACTGCACCGATGAGGACAAGAAAATGTGTAAAGTGATAGATACACAAGAGAGTCAAAAATAAAATCTTCCCGCCACCATTGTCATGTCATGTGTTTCAACGAATTGCCACGTTTCTTCCAGGATGTCTTACGCTTGTACATGTGCATGTGTCTGTACATCCTATCGTCCTTGGTCAACTACAGCATTGTTACTTGATTGATTTATTGTCTATTCCCATTCAAGATTTAAAATTCGATTACTGAGCTATTTTATCTTCTACAGTTGGTAATGTTCTTTCAATGTTTAATTATACTAAAGTTCTCGATATGAGTAACGTTTATGCTTAACGTATTGCTTGTGAACATGTTAAGAAGTATTGCGGATTCGAGGGTGAAAGTCTGGTACTTATCAGTTATTGCAGGCTATATTCTTTTCTACCATATAGTGCCTGACATTACATCTGGTATTTGGTAGATATATAATATGCCAGTGCTTCTTCGTGCTACAGGCGCTGGTTCACGCCAACCAGTGCCATTACATCGACCAGCTTCACAGGTAGGAAGAGGGATGGAATAGCTGTTTGTACCAATAGTTGTTTAACACCTCTCTTAGCTTATCGACGCCAAGGGCGAATTGTGGAAGTGGGTTGTGAACAAGGACCCCATTCAAATATTGCTTACCACAGTCGTCCAATGACGTATTGCGAGTACCACTCGGGCATCGAAGGGTGTCACAAGTATCCGCTTCGGCCAGTATACAGACAGGGACTACAGTTTTACAGGTGGCGAAAGCGAATGGTGGATAGTGTTAGGAAATTTAATAACCAGTAATACAAACAAACGAAAATAAAAGTGAGAATAGAAAATTAAGCAGTGAAAAAAAGTTAAACTTAAAATGGGATAGGGAACTACTTCAGACAGGTCTACGTCGTACAGAATCGGTTCCTGTTACACCTACATGGAGGAGTATCTTACGAAATTTATACAAAAGATACCATATTAAATATTTGTTTCCACTAATTTTCATTATGCTTTACATGCTGATAGGATCTTTTATATTTCTATGGCTTGAAGGATCAGATGACGAAAGGAGTAAGAGGGAGAGTTACCACGTGTACAAGTGAGCAGTTTTGCAAATTAAAGATTGTAATGCATCCCTGATACTATCTAGGTATTAGGAGATTTGATTAGTATCATTAACTATTTAAAACAGACGTGAACGGGAGTTGCTACTGAGAAGAATGGAAGAAATAATAAGTGATCGAGCAGCTAAGCGAAGGACTTTGAGAAGACGATTCATTAATGAGGCAGTTGACCATTTCGAAGACAAAGTCGGATTCCAGGTCATGATTTGGATGCTATAGTTCTTATCTATTATCTCTTCAGTGTTTAGTTATATGTTCTATAGTTGTTTTAGCTGATAAATACGTCACAATGGAATCTCATGTCCGCTATGTATTATTCGGGTACTCTATTCACTACAATAGGTAAGCCGCTTAAATACAGTTACTAATGCTAAAGTTTTCCTAGTTTTTCTATTAAATTTGTTAAAGTATCGTTTAATCTAATGAAATCATTCTTTTGATCCTTCATCCACTAAATAACTAATTATTTTCACAGTAATTTTAATTGACAGTAGGTAAACACTAAGTCCTATTAACTATGATCTTCTGCGCCTGTGTCTGAAACTCCAGTTTTCATGAAAATCCTTTTAAACAATTAAGTTATATATTTTTAACCTTCACAGTGATTGGATATATGTAAAGCTTTATGCGCTGTAATACGCGTGAATAGTGTAATTCATACTCTAATTTATTAGAAGTAGAAATATTTTTGGTCCGCCAGTTGGTGTTGATGCTTGTTATCAGACGCGTCATTAACACCTATTACACTAGTGGGCGTAGTAAATTATGCTCTAACATTTAGCTTTAAGGTATGATTTTTTATGGAAGGATGATTTATAGGAGTTAATTCATATTTTAAGCCTCAGTAATGATTTTTTACTGAGTTTATTTGCGGAGGAATTAACTCACTTTAAGTTATTTGGTAATATAATTTTTCATAAACAGGATACGGAGATATTTCCTGCGTAACTACAGCTGGACGAATCATGACAGTGATTTATTCTTGTGTGGGAATTCCACTCATGCTTATCACTTTAAATGATTTGGGCAAGTTTCTATATAGAAACATAAACGGATGTGTCAAGGTAAATAAAGACAATTACCTTAATAATTTGGTATATAGACTAACATGGATTTGAGTAGAAGAGTATGATATCAAATTTTAAGCAACCTGTTATGCTCATAATGGTCAAGATATTTAATAATTTTAAGGGTAATCGGTGTCAGTTTTTTTCTAAGTAATCACATGGGTAGGATTATTCAGATATTAATTACATAATATATGTGAGGATGTACTATTTATCATAATACTAACTCAATGTTGTACAGAATATAGAAACATTTGGTACCTATCTTGGAGTAATGCGAATATGTACTCGTAGACACCCGAAGTCAGACGAGGTAAGTAAAAAATGTATTAAAGAATAATGAGAATTGCTTTAGGTACGAAAAACCGTTATATTATAGATGGACATGGTTGAAAGAGGTGATGCTGCAGTGGTAGAAGCATCATCTATTGTTTCTGAAGCAGGAAGTGCTCATTCAATCAATGAGTTAGAATTAAATGAGAAGCCTCCAAGAATGAGTGTTAAGGTATTTTTATATCCAATAGATGATTAGTGGTAAGACGTAACATAAATGACACTTATTAGGAGTTTTTGCTTTACAGGTTGCTTTAGGAATTACTGTTGGGTGGATATTCTTTTGTTCTGCTCTCTTTCGTCTTTGGGAAGACTGGACTTATGGAGAGAGTTGTTATTTTATGTATATCAGTTTATCTACCATTGGTCTCGGAGATATCTCCGTAGCTCGCAGGGAGTATGTTAACTTCCACTACGCTTTAAAATTCGTCAAAAATATTTGTGCTATTATTTTATTATTTTTACTTACAGCATGATGGTACTTTGTTTTGTATTTGTTATTGTTGGGCTTTCTCTTGTGAGCATGAGCATCAACGTCGTGCAGGTTAGTGTTTTAGTAGAACTTTTATGTAGAAAAAATGATGACATATTTATCAGGTAGCCCTGGAAGACTTTTATGTAAATCTTATGATGAAGCTGATCATGGAATACCAGGAGAAATTAGCGGCTGGTAAGTTATATGTACTTAACTAGCTAATTAAAGAAAGTGATTTGTTGATTTTTAATTTTAATTTTATTATTTATGTAATGTGACAAATTGGAGGTGGAGATCAAATGGGTGCATCGGTAGGAATGATGCGGATGTGGGGTAATAACAAAACTGCCAAATACCTCATGCCATTACTCAGGTCTATTTAATCATTTTCTTAGTCTCTTTACTCAGTCAATATTTCTATACTTATTGTAGTACCAAAAATATTTGATACACTGGGGCAACTGAACTTTTTTTTTGATTTATTAAGCCCTTCATAAATTATTCAAATGCAACTATGTTAGTTCAGCAAAGAAAAAAAACGTATGGCTATGGATAAAGTGGAGAAAGAAGCTAAGACTCAGGGAATTGAAATTCCAATAATTTTGTCGGATTTAGATGAAAAGACTGGTACAGTATTGTTTAGCAATATAGTTAAAATAAATAGAAGATATATAATTAATCATTTTTAATTGTATCTAAACCCAGGAATGCCTAAACTATTTAAAATTGAAGAAGTAGAGGAAGGCAAGCCTCCTCCCATAGAACTGGAACAAATGGTTCAGAAGCAGGTAAATAGTTTCGTATAGTATATTAGATAAATTAGTATTTTTCTGATTTTTTAAGATTCTACAAGAAGAGGCTTCCGAGATCCCGATATATGTGGCCCACGATGCTGACTGTCAAACAGAAAAAATCGAATGGTGGGTATGAGAGAGCATGAATAGAAAACTATGTAAACGAAGTTAACTACATATTATGGTAAAAAAATGAGTTTTATTTTAATGGTAATAGCTACATCTTCAATTGGTATAAATTAAGTTACAGATATTAACTTTTTCCTTGCAGTATGGAAAAATCAGGACAAACAGAACAGAATCTAAAGAGGGATAGTAGAACTCAGACAGAGCAACAGAGGAAATCTAATGACCAAGTGGAGACACAGACTGATGATATTGTTCAAAAAGATGTGGAGGCCCAAACTGTAACAGTTGATACAGTAGATAGCGAGATGTTCACTAGCTGCATGCCTTGTGTCGTAAGTAGGAATATCAGATTTCAATTTCAATTTTAGAGGGTTTTCCCATTTTCATATTTAGTGGATTTTTATGAAATCAAAAAAGAACTATACTACTGCTCCAATCTCTTGTAAAGCATATCTAGTTTTGTTTTATTTTCAAACATTTATATTTTTTACTAATTGGTAGAAATTTCAGGAAAAACAAACTATATACTTATAGTTGCTTAACAGTATTTAAAATTATATGTTGCAGATAAAATATAAATTAGGACTTTCATGGTTTATTAAAGCGTTATCGTTTATTTAAATTATTGCAAAATAGCATTTGATCCAATATTTTATAATAATGTACTTCTCAATTGTAAAGCAGTTCTATTCTAGGACACGAACTGCCAAACAGATAAAATACAAACGAAGGAGCAAGAGCTTCAAACGTACCTCACAGAAACAATTGATACTTATACTACGATGGAAATGGAAGTTAAAAACGCACGAATCCAAACACCATGTCCAGTGATAGAGGCGAAAACTATTCAAACAGAAGACTTAGTAAGTTGAAAAAAGCTATTAAGATAGTGTACTAAAATATTAATAACATTTCAAGGGGAAAGTTATAAAGAGACTTATAAAATTAAAGAAATTTGTACTGATTTGCTGTAGGAGGAGCGTAAATCTCCCTCAAAGATGTCTTCTGCTAGAAAGAGGTTACGAAGGGCATTTGCTAAGCCCCGTGCAAGAAGGTTCTCCATAGGTGATGCACCTGTCATGAGCGAATGGAAGGTAAATTCTTTCTATTCTATTCCTTTGTTTTTACCTTCACTTTTAATATTCTGATATTTTATATAATATTGCGCTCTTCAAAGCTTTACTCTCCATTTACCCTGTCTTCCCACTATTCCGTCCTTTATGTCATTTTCCATTGAGTTATGTTCAAGGGAACATGAGTAATGTACTGCCAAGCAGCTTGACAAATTTAAGCGTGCATTTTAAACAGATTAAATCTTAGGGGATAAATTGAGCATATTTAGTTTTAATTGTTCCCATAACAACATACTAGTTTTTCGTGTTGTTTGATTTTGCCTTACGTTGGACTCACCATGGGTATGTATGTAATATGAGTACTAATAATCAGTTATATTCTTTCTGATAATAGAAAGTTCATTTTTATATTTAATATCAAAACTGGAAATTTTATTGGAGTTATAAAAGAATAGCATAACTGAAAAGGACAAATAATTGAGAAAAGGTATCATTTTTGTTTTTATTAACGTCACATTTTCTTTACCAACTATCAATCAGTTTACAACACTTATTCACTCTTCTTATTCTAACATTAGGTTCCCTTTCACTGACGTTTCTTGATCCGCCGAACGGCAGGAGAGAACATGTTCCATCAGTGCCAAAACATCGTCCCTATTGTTGATCATGACCGGTTATTCCAGTAGAAATATCACATAAACAGAACGACACAGAGAAGAGATGAGCAGAGAAATGATCAGAGCATTTCATAGTAATACTGAAAACAAAACGTAATTAGTGGGATGGTTTGGTTCTCAAGACTCAAATACAATCACTTATCTCAATTATTATCTTAATGTTACTGAGGATTACCATAATCCTTGTTAAAGCAGTTGAGTATTAGATTAATAGTGGTATATACGAAGTTTTGTTTCAGGATGTGGATGATGCAGAGATACAAGAAGAGGATATGGGATCTGTTGAATCTTTGCATTGGGATCCGGTGAGGAGCAATTATGTATCAGAAAACACAGTAGACAGAAAAGTCATGAGTTTGAGAAATTGTTACTCAGGTTGACGGTCTTCATTCTGAGAAGCAGCAACCAGTGTCTAAACTGACTGCGCTCTTCGATCGTAATTTTGATTTCAATCAGAGAAATAGATATCAGTGAATACGTTAAAGATATTAACAAATAAATGCAGTATGTATCTTAAATATATTGGTTAATTCATATTTGCAAGTATAGATTTTATAATTTTGTAGAATGCATGCTGCATTTACCTTTCTAAAATAACATTTTCCCCATAACTCACTCTCCAGAGCTGGTGGACGCAAGTTCTCCTCTTTCAAAAAAGACAGAGAAAGCTCAAGGACAAGAAAATCATCAGAATGAAATAAGATGTATCATATGGTATTCGCACCTATTCATTATTATTCGTTACGATGTTGTTTTATAAATATTTTTCTGGGCATTAAATGTCTAAGGATAGCAATAAGCTTTTCATAGGAAGACATTGGAGATGAAGAACAGTGTTATGAAAAATAACAGTGGCTTCATATAAAATGGAGTTAGTTACCTTACTAGAAGCTACAAAGAAAATCTCCTAGCTGTTGCATTTGTAGTGGGTGACCAATGATGCTTGGTTCCTTGTATTGATTGTGTTTTCTCCCAATTACTCCATTGCTCCGCCCTCACTGCCCATCATTCTGGCACCGCCCCTTCACTTTCATAGGCAACCACTGGAGATATGCTGTTTCGCGTAACGGTGATATTTATTTTCATCTCTACTATCTATGCTGGATTTTTCGATGATGTCTCTGGTAGGAGTTTTATTGTATCCTCACTGTTCTATAAAGCCTATGTATCATTGATTTTCCCTATCTAACTTTTCAAATAGATATTGAGTAACTACTTTTAACTAGCAGATAATTAGTGAAATACTTCATTCTATTAACCTATCATCTAAATAAATAAGCCTCACAATAACAGAAAAGTAATGGCAGCTTAAAACGTTTTTCTCTGCAATTTCTTTCGAAATAACGCTCGAGTGAGCATACTGAGCAAGGAAATACTGGCTGTATGTGAAGTCAACAAGTGAAAAACAACAGTTTTAACGGAATGAATAAAGATTAGGGAAGAGAAAGTAATCAATTTAGTTAGAAAAAGAGAGTGCATAAGAAGTCAGTATAGTTTCAGGTGTGGCATCTGATGTCGGGGATTTCTTCACAAAACAATATAATAGTGTAAAGGATCTCCTTGCTGGAAACCAATCTGTAAAAGATTTTAAAACTGAAGTTTTATTTATATATAGCTATTTGGTATTGTGAGAAAGCTACTACTTATTACTCAGTATAATTAAAAACTAATACAAATCAAAGAACTCTAATTTTTCGATATCTAGTGGTAAAGGATAATCTGTCTATTTAATTAGTTTCCAGGAACTTGAGAAAAATATTAAGCGGGTTAAGGATCTACTGACTGCGGTCAAAGAGAAAGCAAAGGTGATTAAAGTAAAGATGATATTTGTAGATAAAATGCTATAAAAGCAAAATACTTTTAAGATGTTGGAACTTACTGCTTCTGACACCCAGAAGCAAACGATAAACCAAGTGGATAATTTCATCAACCAAATAACACAGTTCGAACAGCAAGTACGTTTAACATTTAGCCTACATATTTTATTATTTACTGAAGAACAATTTCGTATCCAGCAGAAAAGGGTGGTTGTTGTTTTAAGAAATGCCATTATTCACTAACTAAGATTCCTATAACCACAAACGTTATATTTTAGCCTTACAAGTAATCTTAAAATAACTAAATTTACTGAATTTCAATTCTTTGCACACATTTCCAAACATAATCTATAGTAGTGTCAGTGTTTCTTTTGGGACTGCAAGGCCATTCTATCATTCTACTTCAATTGTGAACTTTGAACTGCCTTTCTAGTCTTTTGTTGACTATCTATTTAGCGTAACCGTCCAGACCGGTTAATAATTTACGAGATGATCTCCACATGTCTTAGAAAACAAATTTACCAAGGAATTTTGAAATTTCATACTTTTATTCATCATATTGTAAAGTTTATTTGTATCTCTACTTGTTATTTTAGGAAATTCATATAATATTATTATAAATTCAGCAGATATTTTAATGTGATAGGTTACTAAACAGATTCGACTGCATTATGAGAAATTACCAACGCTTGCAAATCGAATGCACGTTTTATGCTCAAATTTAATACATTTTTACTGCCAAATAGTTTCTCTTTAAAGTCTTCTGCGATCTTAAATTAATATTGTATCACAAAAGAACTTTTAAATGAATTTACAACGTTCTAGCCATAAACATTTGGGGAAAATTATTCTTAATTTTAATTATTACAGGCTGTTCAAAGTGGACAGGCTAAATTTGAAGAAAACAAAGCCAAATGGCAAGAACTGGTTGAGAATATATTTGAGAAAGGTGGACTACAAGATGTGCTGAAGTTACTAAACGTCAAGGGTTCATCTCATGCTTCTCTTGTCACCGCAGCAATCATGTCTCTAGTTTTCGCGTTCATATGCTGAACATTACTGAACCCATTTGCCTAATCTTTATTCCTTCTCAATAGCTCTGCCCTTCATTCATACCCGTTTCCTGTTATTACTCGGCTGTACATTACGCAACTTTGTTACTCTGTATAAATATTGTTATTGTATATTTTGTGTTAAATATTTTTGCGTATTAGAACAGGAATATTATATAAGCGCAGATGAAAAGATAATATGATCAGTGATAATTCTAAACGTATACAACATTGCATGAGTAGCATCCGCGTTTATGAGTATAACTGCAAGTCTATTATAACACTATAGTATTCGAAAATCGTTGATGTACCTACTCAGCTGCTTTCCATTTCACCGAGCTCTCTAATACTCGGGATAATTCATGTTTCCATTATGTTCGTTCGCATGTCATTCACAGCCTCAATTGACTGCTAGAGGCCGAAAAAACACTGCAATTGGAAATTGAGGGTGCTCCTAAGTAGGACCTATATACTACTGTACGTTAATTCTTATCTATAAATGCAATGTAAGCATCAAATACCACTTAAAGATAAATAACAAATATTGTAATCTAGGACATCTATTAGAATCTGCTATTATGTGTGACAAAAGCTGTTAAATGCTTAGGCTTAAAAGACGAGATAATTTCCAAGTCATATTTCAAACAAATCCAAATATTAAACAGATTTACTAATTCTACAGTTAACAATGGACAAGACATTCGAAATTACGAGTAAATGACTTCACTATTAAGGGTAATACGTCTTCTAGAGATATATTCATATTGCATTCTTTCGATAGCGATGTGGCCACAGCTCCCTCCACACCACATCCCACAACCTATAAATTTTCTATTAAAAAACCAACCTACAAATTCCCATCCAAAATGAAAATAAATATTAAAGAAAAATAAAACGGACATGCTCAAACCAAGAAAGATCAATGTTACAGTTGATTGCTAAACCATGGTAAGTTACACCATGGCTAACGGCTATTCCAAGTGCAGCCAACTTCCGATTTTTCTCAACCCACACACCTAAAATTCCCGTTAACAAATAAATATTTATAAGACTAAAATTTAATAATTCTTCTTACCTGTATGTTGAGTTCTACCTACTTCACATAAATTAAAATCATTGGAAGCACAGTCTATTATCACCTAAAACAAAGTTAACAATATCTAAAAAAAAATCAAAGGGAATATGATGGCATAGCATTTAATATAAATTTATAAAACTAACTTGTTCCAATAGTTCGACAAAACGACGAACACCAATAGGCTTTCGTGAAATCCGCCTGAGGTCAAAAATTGGATATAGAACCAATTGACCAGGACCATGAAATGTTATAAGCCCTCCACGCGACGTCCTGGATTAAAACTATTGTCCCTGCTAAATCATCAAATATATTCAAAAAGTACCTGTGAAAGTCAGCGCCGATATCCTTCAACCTCTTTTCCTCTTCAATAGAATAAAATTTTGACCGGATTCCTACTGTATAAACCGGCGGATGTTCTACCGCAATGAGAAAATTTCTGAAAAACTTTAATTCTAATTATATGAATTAGTAATGTATAGAACGCCATGAAGATTTTATTCTGAAAGAAAAGTGATAGTCTCGAAAAAAACCTATTAGATATTACTGGTAAACTTAATACTCACTTAATATAGATAATCGAAATCTAAAACACTACAATTAACTCACTCCGATTCGATTTCCACTCTTGACCTCTTCACTAAATCTAGGTACTTTTTTTGCTGCTTTAATCCCTCTGTGTACGATACTTTCCCCAGATTAATTATTTTAAATGAATGATAACAACAATAAGATAGACGCATTACTATGAAACAATGGAGTAACAAGGTCGTAACTAAAATAAAAATTTATTTCCGTTTAGGTATAGGAGCAGCAACACTACGAAGACGATCCTCTCTTGTTCTGAAAATTTAGTATATTGCAACACATTTAATCCAATTAAGTATGTTATATGAACTGAACATTATTTCAACAATAAAACCACGTAACTGTCATAGGAACATATTTACCTCGTGAACCACTCGTGCTTATCAGTATAGAAAATATTCTTGAGTTCTACGTTGGAAGGACCACGAGGTAGTCTGGCTTTGCGGTTTACGATGTCCGACAATGGTGACTAAAATAGTTCAGTACTCTTAAGCAATACGAAAATCCAATGATAATTAACAAGAATAAGATTCATACCGGGTTATAACATACTTCGCTTTTATTTATCTCGCTTCGTTTCAGTTCCACTGGTCGCGAATATTCATAAGGAAATTGTTGCGGCGGATGCCAAGCAGCGATAACTCCGTTTGCACACACAACAATTTTCCTATAAAAAAAACCAATCATGAAAAGACTCAAAAAGTCATGAACTGGCCAGCACATAATTGGTTAAATAGACATAAATGAACGTGGCACAATTTCCATCATATAACCATTAAAAGTTTTGGACACCAGATACTGTTAGCTAAAGTGTCCTACCTTTCTACTGTTTCTCCTGATTTGGACGAAAACTGACGTGCAACTAACATAAAAGGGGTTCTCAACATTACTTCCTTTATATCACTATTATTCAGTGGATCAGCTCTATTGGTTTCTTGTTCACTGAAAAGTCCGTATCTAAATTGAATGATATAAGTAACAACAACCAAATTTGCTACACTAATTTAAAAAAAAAACAGCAACAATACATATAATCTCAAATACTCATGAATATCCATAAAGAAAACTATACATGCAATTCCGTTGGTAAATCTTATACCGGATAAGAGCGTAATTTTGACAACGTTAGACAATAACGTAAAATCAATACACTTCGGTTATAACATGCGTTTTCGTTGGTACACGTGTCTTGATCAATCAGTGTCTTGAAGTACTTGTATTTTATAAGAAATTTATGAATGCTGCCTACTGAAGTTATAGCCATTGTTTGTTACTGTCTTTATTATATGTATAAAAATTAATTTGGGATTAGAAACAAAAATCATCTTTAAATTTGCATGGAGTTTATAAATTAGAGTACTAAACATTCTATAAAAAAGCCTCGGTTTTATCTAACCTGTATTTTATGTATACATATTTCTCTTAGTAATTTAAAGTTTGAGTTCATTGTTTAATGATAGTTAATTACATATTTAATCTCTTGCAAATTTTTAAATTAGTCAACAGTATCATCAAGAAAACGTAGTGCTTTTAAAAGTTTAAAAAATAGTATTAATTTTCAGTTTTTAATAGTGCTGTTGATTTTATATTATGTACACTTTAGTGTGATTGGCAATTTCCCTCTTAACTCACTGTCTATATAGGTATACAAGATATTTCACTATGAAAAGAGACAAGAAAGATGAAGAGTCAAGCGGAAACCCATACGCTCATTTAGACAAAACTGCCGTCCTTCAAGAAGTAGGTGTTTAATACCTGTATTAACAACTGATTTTTTTTTGAAAGTTCTTTTGGATATGAATACTACATTTATTTAGGCTCGGGCTTTTAATGAAACACCAATAAATGCAAGAAAATGTGGTGTCATCTTGACCAAACTGTTGTATATTATTCAACAAGGTAAATTGGATTTAATTAGAGCTATTATATGGTTTTACGTATGTTTAGTCGTTGTTAATTAAATTCTAGGTGAGGCTATTGGGCGTACTGAAGCAACAGAAGCATTTTTTGCTGTTACGAAGCTTTGGCAAAGTAAAGATGCGAACCTCCGTCGTCTTGTTTACCTTGCTGTTAAAGATTTATCTGGAATTGCTGATGATGTTATTATTGTTACGAGTAGTCTTACAAAGGTTAGCATAAATGCTTATTTTATATAATATAAGCTATTACATATACCGAAGTAATTTAGGATATGACTGGTCGTGAAGATGTTTATCGTGCTGCTGCTATTCGTGCTCTCTGTAAAATCACTGACACTGGAATGTTGCAAACGATTGAACGCTATATGAAGCAGGTAGAGTGACGTACGTAAATTTGGTTTTAATACTAAAACATGCTAATGTAAATATGTTTTTTTTGCTGATTTTAATATATTTAAACAGGCTATTGTTGACAAAAATGGTGCCGTTTCATCAGCAGCACTTGTATCATCAAATCATCTTATGAGGAAAAGTGCTGAGGTATGTAGTTTTGTATTATTTAAATCAAATCTTTAATTTTTGTTTAAGTTATTCTAGGTTGTTCGTCGTTGGGCAAATGAAGTTCAGGAGGCCGTGTCCTCCGAGAATCAAATGGTGCAATATCACGCACTTGGTCTTCTGTATCATATCCGATGTAATGATCGACTTGCAGTAAACAAAATGGTACAAAAATTTAGCAAGAATGGACTTCGGTATGATTTATAATCAAAAAATCTTCGTACATTGGTTAATTAATATTATCTTCACTATTTAGCTCTCCTCATGCTGTCTGTTATCTTATCCGTATTGCTGCTAGACTACTAGAAGAAGATGATCAGTATGGTTTAATTATTTTAATCATACCAGGCTACTTTTTTTTGTTTATTTTAAGATAATTTTACGTATAATATATTAGTTTTTAGAACTGATTCGTATGTTTTCTCATTCATCGAGGCTTGTCTTCGACATAAAAGTGAAATGGTTGTATATGAAGCCGCCAGTGCTATTGTTGCATTGCCCAATACTACGCCGTTAGTTTTTAAAAAAAAGATTAAACAATTAAAATATTTAGTGTTCTTTAATGGGAGCACTAAATTTTAGGTCTGAACTTGCTGCTGCTATTTCTGTGTTACAACTGTTTTGTGTTACACCGAGGGCTGCACTCCGTTTTGCCGCTGTCCGTACCCTCAACAAGGTATTTTTCTTGTAATTATGAACTACCTAATTTGCTATATAAATTCCCTATTTCTAGGTGTCAATGAAGCATCCCCAAGCAGTTATGAGTTGTAATGTTGATTTAGAAAAGTTGATTACAGATTCGAATAGGCGAGTTTTTAATACTATTAATATACTTATTTAGTTTAGCATGTTTAGAACATTTATATGAATTATAGATCCATTGCTACTCTGGCAATTACTACTCTACTTAAGACTGGAGCTGAAAGTAGTGTTGAGCGTCTTATGAAACAGATTAGCTCATTTGTATCAGAGATTAGTGACGAGTTTAAGGTTAATATGACTTACAGTTTTATGGACTATTTTAGGTTAACTTGTCATGTAGGATATATTTAGATAGTCGTAATAGATGCAATTCGCTCACTTTGTGGTCGTTATCCAAGAAAACATACTGTTATGATGCCATTTTTGGCTAGTATGCTCAGGTATATTTAATTCCTAATCCTTATATGGGATATTTCTAAATATATGCATTTGATTGCTAGTTTACCCTAGAAATGATGGTGGATTCGAATACAAGAAAGCTATTGTGGAGACAATTATTGCAATTGTAGAGGAAAATGCAGATGCTAAAACTGCTGGTTAGTTTGAGAAGCTATATAAGGGAAGTAATGAGTAATATTAGGTAATTAATAATTAACATTTAAGGTTTGGCTCATCTTTGTGAGTTTATCGAGGACTGTGAACATGATAGCCTAGCCATCCGCGTCTTACATTTGTTAGGCAGAGAGGCTCCAAAAACACCCAATCCTTCCGGGTATATTCGGTTTATATACAACAGGGTTATCCTTGAGAGTACAAAGGTTTGTAGATGTTGTCTAGATAGGAGCTAGAAGATAATTAATTTTAGGTTGTTACTAATTATTTTTGAGAAATAGTATACATTGTAAGACATGTAGGTACGTGCGGCGGCTGTTACTGCTTTGGCCAAATTTGGAGCACAGTGCTTCGATCTTCGGCCATCTGTCGAAGTTCTTCTTAGAAGATGTCTGCTAGACAACGATGATGAAGTTTGATACTTGTTTATTCACCATTTTAGTTATTATAATTTGTTTACTTTTAGTAATACATTAAATGATATGAATTTCAAAAAATTCCATTAAATTGCGTAAAATTTAGGTTCGCGATCGCGCAACGTTCTATCTCCACCTCCTTGCACAGGCAGAAATTCCAACCATTAACAATTTTGTAATGCATGAGTTACAGGTGGTTTAATAAAGATAAATTTAGACTATAGATGATTTAACAGAAAATTATTGTTTTTGTTAACATTTTGTTCTTAGGTATCTTCATCAAGTCTAGAGCGGTGCTTGCTTGACTATACTAGGGGAAGCTGTCTCATTACTCCATTTGATCTCCGCGTGGTACCTGTAACAAGTCAACCACTATCCCAGCCTGAGAAACGTGCTCCTTCTTTAGCAGATCCTATTGAAAAACCGAAAATATTAAAGAAAGAACCCTATGCTGGTTTGTTAAAAGATATTACTATTTTTTTTAAACTATCGTACATTTCTGTTCTTTCGATGATGACTTCTAAAACAAATTAAGTAGGTCAGTTGCATCGCTACTATTTTCTAGTTTTACTCATTTATGTAAAGGAAATAGTTTTACAGAACAATTGTTGGCAATTCCTGAATTTACTTCACTTGGTCCATTGTTTCATTCATCTGCATGTGTACCACTCACAGATTCTGTTACTGAGTATACTGTGCAAGCAATTAAGCACGTTTTTGCAAATCATATTGTCATCCAGGTTTGTCATAGTTTCTTTTCCTAGTATCAGTGCGCTTTTTGTGAGAGCTAATACTAGAGATATTATTTTATGAGTTAATTTTTTCACTACATTATAGATTTTCAGTTTGATTGCCGTAATACGTTAAATGACCAGCTGTTGGAAGATGTTAGTGTGGAATTGGAGGATTCAGAAGGAGAGTGGAAATCTCGACTGACAATACCTATCGCCCGTCTACCTTATGGAGATTCTCGGCCTGCATACATTCTATTAGATTTTCCTGAATCAGGGGCAATAACAGGAATATTCTCTGCAACACTGAAGTTTAAAGTGAAGGATGTTGATCCTGTAACCGGAGAACCAGAGTCCGATGATACTTATGACGACAGTTATGTGGTACGTAATACTCTTCAAGTGGGAATTATGAGAGTCACCTCGAAAAACTTTTTTTAGCTAGAGGACATGGAAATAGCAGTGGCAGACTCTGTACAGCCACTGAACAGGCAACATTTTGATAATGCCTGGGATGCTCTTAGTGAGGTAGATGCTGTGCAAGAAACATTTCAACTATCCACTGTTAATACGTTTACTGAAGCTATAAAGAAAGTAAGTTTTTTATTCTTCTGACTTTTATGAAATAAGTCAATATTATTTTACTGGATTAAATATTACAGGTATCGGATCTTCTTGGTATGTCTCCATGCGAAAGGAGCGACCGAGTTCCAGAGGGGAAAACTCAGCATACATTCTATTTAGCTGGAGTATTTAGAGGAGGACGCGAAGTGGGTCATTTTACTTGATCCTTGTTATTTTTACGATTTAGAGTTGTTTCTAATTATTTGTTACCATTATTACAGTAATTTAGATCGTACTTTATAGGTTCTTGCGAAGGCTACGGTTGCTATTGATCCCGCAGATAAATCTATTAATCTGTACATTATTGTTAGGTATAGGGTTAATTTGATCAATTTTTTAATATTATTTATCCTATTTATTGTCTACCAATAGGTGGGGTATGCATATTTCTCTACTTAACCAAATCTGTTGATCTTTCCAACCACGTAATCTATATACAACCCATCATTACTTATGAACGTTTAAAGTAGTTACTGTTTTATTGAGATCTTAGCTGTTTTTTTTAAAAAGATTAATTACAGATCTTCTGAACCCATTGTCGCAGAACTTGTCGCGAGTGCGATTGCTTAGAAGATTCAAATAGTAGTGCAATGCTTTTACAAAACTATTTCACAAATCACTTGATTAAATGTTTTGTATAAGTCAAGCATTCGATTAGTTAAATTATTGTTCATAATTTTATAAATTATTAAGCAGTAATTACTGGGCACTAATTTTACGTCTTGTCGAAATTTCATGTAGGGGAGTTAAGCTTTTTCACTTTTGTTGTGTTCATTCATATGTCAACTATTTCCTGTTTTACATGGTTACCATATTATGGTTAATAAATGTTGTAGTGGTTTAGTACATTGTTAATTCTAGTTGAATTTATGAATTTATATTTTAACTTGTCATTATTTGACATAATGCTGTGAATTATATTAGATGTGTCATCGGTCATTTCGCTCGTCCATTATCTGTAGAAGCACGCAGTATCTAAATCATTTGAAGAATTGTGTCTTCTGATGTATTTAATAGGACGAGGTTAGTACGAAATGTTAATTTTCTTGAAGTATTAGAGGCAAATAATTGGAATTTTAGGTTGTAGCTATGGATTCTATTGGGTAATATTAGTGATGCCTGGCGAAGATGGCAAGTGGGAATCCATTCTGCATATTTGTACGAATATTATTTTTTGTATGTTATATAATATACCCTCCTTCTGTTGCGATTTTCATTCCGCGATATTCTTATCATGCATCAAATTTCGTATAGCTAGATTCTTATTAATTCTTTCAATAACAGAAGCTATCGGTATTATGAGTTCATACTTATCCATTTTCGTATTTTAAAATGCATGGAAAATACCTTCACTATTCAGATAGAAAGGATTAACAAAGATTCATATTTTAAGGTATTTGATAATAACAATTAATTTTTTGTTTACTGTTTAATTATAATTGTCTATTAAATTTTTGTCTTTAAGTTTTCACAGTCTAAAAGGCAGATAGCAATGATGGTTAATCAAATTGCATGTCATTAAATCTGTAATTAATGTATTTTGGTGCATAAAGCTACTTCCACCTAACATTGTGCTTTTTTTCACAGGTTGTCAACCAAAAGAATATTTCGTATGTTCCATCAATATTAATCTAATTTTGGTTACTAACTTCCAGCTAATACATTATTCTTTTTTTTCTTATTTTTATATAATGCCCTCAATATCCCATTTTAGTATTATGTACTATCACTTTATATCCTAATTATTTTCTTACTTCGTTGCGTTGTGACGGTTATTCCTGTGGTCTATTTAGGTGTCCATTCATACAACCTGTTCCTATTCTATCCTTTATTTGTATTCGTTTAATGCTTCTCTATCTTTCGGCTATATTTCTCTCCAGTGATCTTATTTTCTTAAAAATTAAATGATTCAGACACTACAGCAAAGCTTTCTGTTAACCTTCAATAATGTAGTAGTTTTTACTCAGCTATTCTAGTTTGATGTCTTTTCCTTGATATTAGTGTTTTAACTAAATATTGAAGTTGGTTTCGTTTTCTATTTTGTTATGATAGAAATAACTTTCAGTAATGATATTTTTCCTCTTCCTATCTCTAATTGCGTTATCGCTTGCTGGTCGTGAATGTGTGTGGATAATTGGGCGCGTACAATGCGAGAAAGATGCCAGTAAGAATCTTAATGTGGAGGTACTCTTTATTTCTTTTAATATTATTTATGAGCTAGTATAATTAGATGTAAATTAATAAAGCATTTGCCAAAATGATTTCACTGATCTACTTTAAGTTGACTATACTTTATACTTTAAAGTGGTGTTTGATATGTAAGTATGTAAATGATACATGGTGCGCGTGGCTTGAATCATCTAATTATTGAGGGTTTATATTTTTCAATTTAGTATCATCCAAGTAATTTTTTGTAGAAACATGTTACATTTATAGGCATTCTTACATACTTTTAGGTACGAGTATACGATCGTGATTCTTTTGGTCCTTTTAAGCTGATCGACCCTGATGATTTGATGGGGTAGGCGAGATTTAAATTTATAGGAATAACTTTCCCTTAAATAAGTAATATAATTTTATTATTTACTGTTTAAAACTGGTTTCAGTTTTCTATACTTTCCATCCTTGTTTGTTTCATTTTTGCTCTTTCAATTTTCTTGTTTCAAAGAGTATTAAGTATGATTGAGCTAATTATCAGTAATCAAAGCGTTGCCCTATCAGATCTCGATATTTTAGTGCTTTTTTAAAGAGTTACCTTCTCAAATGAAGATGGTCGTTTTCAACTAGATGGTTGCGGAGATGACGTTGACTGGATTCCAGGAGTTAGAAATCCACCTGAACCATATATGGAGGTAAGGTTATTTTGAATTTCTGTAAATCTGTTTGACATTAGAGCTTCAGTACATATTAAGGTATAATTGAGTCTGTATCTTGTTAGATTAAACAGGAGATTTCAGATTCGTCATTATTGTAACCATGCTGAAGGAGAAACAATTACTTTACCTGAGTTTAACAAATTCGTGCCTGATACATATGAGATAGGGACGCTGGTTCTTGACAGTGAAAAGGCATCAAAATACAAGGAATGATGTATGGATTCATCTACTTTAAATGAACATAACATTTTTTATTTGTTAAAAAATTTATAGTATGGCATAGACGTTGATATGTGATATATATATCCTCTTATGAAGATTACAGTTTTTGTTCCAAATCTGTTTTATCTGCTCATTATGTCTTACATATGTCCGATTTCATAGTAATATAACGTTTGTACTATTTTGATACTAAGTTTGCTGAAATGTATAGTATACATGTTTAAGATTACTACCTTGGATTGCATAATTATGCGTGTCATAAGATGTTCTTTCACTTTATACCACTTTGCTTTTCCACTTATGACAAGTTTCTAATAGTCCATTTAATTACTGCACTGCCACGAGATTTGACACTTCACTTTCTATTATACGGCTAATGCATTAATTACTTCCGTTGTATGAGCTTGAATAAAAAGTTAGGGCCACTTATCTTTATCTGATATCATGGTATATCCCAGTTACACAAAAAGTTACTTCTGATTATATAGGAGGAATGGCCATGATATTGTGAATTGTATACATCATTCCTAACTTCTACTGCTTTTTATTACTGAGTATTATAACATTTTAGCCATAGATATGCGTGCATCTTTTGTTGGAATAATGTTATGGTTATTTCGGCTTAATGTCTTCTTTTCTTTGTTAAGAGTGCATGCATAACACTGGTAAACACTTAAGAGGAGTACGTAAAAGGAGTATTTTTGTACTGTATAGTATGGGTTTAATGCTTAGGGTTTGTTGGAAATGTTGGAAATTTTCGAACTATGACGAAATCGTAATTGTTGGGTGTATTATTATTACATTAGAACAAAATTCCAACATCTTTGAAGGTATATACTACTAAACAATAAGATTGAATTTAGATTAGGATAAAAATCAATCCAATCAATGGTCAGATAAGTGCTAAATGCCACTTTATTTTAGAAACAATGTGTGCCTTCTGATTAAATGTTTCTGTGCATTTAAACTCGCCGAGAAACTTGCTAGCAGTTATTGAGGTGATTACACATTTATCTATAATTTCGTATAGATATCGTCAGTAATCCTCATTTTCTTTCTAATATTTCATATAGTTTGTATGTTTAAGAATAATCATAGGCTGTTTTGATAAATCAATTATTATACTTTCAAATGTCTAGCCTAATGACTTGTTTATGTATTAATTGAGATAGGAGTGGTTGTAAATGACAGCTCAAGTACAGTATTCCTACTTATTTAGAGATCTTTCAATATTGATCGATTAGAGCTTGCAAATTATGAATAAGCATATCATATTAATGTTATTTATCTTAAGGTGGTTCTTCTATACGGTCTTATAGAGTATAATCAAAATTTTATTTAAATAATTATTAAAGGATGCATTTCCCCAGAACATTTAAACTATCGAAGAAAATCGTATGTAATGGCAAGATGATGGGCAAATAATGATTACCTGTTAAAAAGAGACTATTTTCATTTAATTGAGGTAATCATTAAAGTGCTCTAAAGGAAATTGATGGTGTTACTCTATAATTAACATTTATCAACTAAAGTGTATTATGTGAGTGCCACTTTCAAGTTTTGTGATAGTGGGTCAGTTTTAAGATTTTCCCGACGTTTCATGAATCGGTTATTTCTCTGGATAAAGCTTCGCATCCCGCGTAAACAGAAACTGGTTATGCTATATAGAACTAAGAGTTTTCGTAAATCTTGTAGCCCTAGTTTTTTAAAATCTTCTACCGACAGTAAAATTCAAATTTTAAATACATAAATGATGGTACTAGTGAGGTTAACTGTAGTAGAGTGTTTAGCCTTCAGTTATATCTTTATACATTTGATATAAGCACTATAACATCCTTTGGTATTATAACGACTCTTTGGTAATGATTTGTTTTATAGCATGCCACTTCTTAAATTTCTCTTATGTTCTTAATTCATTTTAAACTCTTGAAACGATCCGTATAACGATGTAACCATAGAATCAAGTATTCAGGCGGTGAACGATCCATTTTATCCCTGCCCCCTTTTCGTTTGGCGTCACTGTAAATCCGAGTCACACCATTTCTACCCTTTGTAACAATGGAGGATGTCGTGCCACTCCAAGAGTTTGAGAACATTGAGGATATATTTCCTCGGAAGCGAATAAGGATAGAAGTAAGTGCATCTATATAACGAGAGCTTAACTAATATAATAATAACTAATGCATTTATCTAATAAGTTATATAATAATGCTGTATAATGTTATCAGTAACTAATTTTTATCATAGCAAATATTTAGTTATCTAACTAAATGTGTATTGTAACTGAGAATTATCATTTGCCTCAGAAGGGTAATCAGTATGAGGGCGGGACGAATAATGCTGTGAAAAGCGCTTAAAATTTAAATCGAAATCATCACTTTAAATGAAGAGTAATTCCCAGATACACGGTTTTCGTTTTGAGGTAGGAAATCCTAAATAGCGATTTTATTATTATTAATTATTAAATATCTTAAGTGGTCGCAAGATATTACATCTGTGCACTATTTAGGATTAGTTTGGTGCTATATAGGGAGGAATTGACAATATTGCTTTTTATCTCTAATTTTGAGACAATTTGGAATATGTAGTCTGTATAAATGTATTTAGCGTTTTTAGAAACGATTTTTCTAGATTTATATAAGGTAATTCAAATGTAGCTAGGTGCTGTTAATTTATTGTGAGACTGCATATAGTAAATATCGCTGCTAAAATAATCTCCCGAAAGTATGTTTATAATTGATCGTTTCAGAACTTTTCTACTGGTGCTACCAATGTGACCTATCAACATCATACAATTGGAAGGGAAGAGAGGGCCGCAATTCTTGGCAGGCATGAAGGGTTTCATGGCTGTACTATTTGGTTCACCGGATTGTCGGGCGCAGGAAAGACGACCATCGCATTCGCTCTGGAGAAGATATTAACACAGGTAGCTTTCGTTGTCTACTATCAATCACTATTTTATCCCTATCGTAGTTTCCAAGTGTTGTGAGCCTACTCCGCATGATTTGTAACCTTAGGTTTCTAGTATGTGTTTTGGGATACTACAATTAAGATAATATGTATTTACATTTGTAAAATAGGACAAATAGGCACCTTGGTGATAACTTCAGATATGACAAGGTGTTACTGGACTGGATTATTATCCTGGTTTACTTGCACCTAGAATCAGATATAAGTATATTTGAGATCGGCATTCCCGCTTATGGACTTGATGGGGACAATGTGCGTCATGGACTGTGTAAAAATCTGGGTTTTACTAAGGAGCAAAGGAGCGAAAATATCAGACGGTAAGAGGGAATAGAACGCGGTGTTGTTTACTTTGTTGAAGTGGTGAAAACTGGTAGTGTTTTTAAGTGTTGCTGAGGTAGCAAAACTGTTCGCCGATATGGGTGTAGTATGTCTTGCTTCGTTCATATCACCGTTCCGTGTTGACCGCGATGAGGCACGGCGCATACATGAAAAGGTACTACACTTATTGACTTGTTTTTTTGAAATTTTTACTTGTCATTGCATTTTTATGTCCTTGCAACTACTGTTGTTCATTAAAAATTCCATAGCTTGTTTTTATAGTCTGACGGAAAACAACGCCTTTAAAAACTAAGTTATGAAGTTGCAGGAAATATGTATGTGCCTGCTGATATTTAAACTAGCATTTTGAACTTGTTTTCCAGGAAAATCTTCGTTTCGTGGAGGTATATGTTAGTACCACTCTTGCAGTTTGTGAATCGAGAGATCCAAAGAGTGGGTCCACGATATTTATGGTTAATTTTGGAAATAGCAACCATATCCACCCATTATTTAATATCAATTTTGTAGTTTGTGTGGAGAATAAAACAGTTTTAATCTCTACTGTGAATAAATTGTAATTTTCAAAGATTTTTCGGATTTTCTGTGAAATGTGACTCTGGATTGTTTTAGAGCTATACGAGAAAGCACGTGCAGGACAAATTCCTGGATTTACTGGAATCGATAGCGCTTATGAACCACCGGAAGGAGCAGAACTGGTCAGCAAGGGGAAGACATTAATTGTCTAGAATATGTGTGAAAATTAATAGTACTTTTTCTGTGTACTACTTCGATTCAGATACTTGATCCTGGTGTCGATGATAAAGACAGGTGCGTCGAGAAGGTTCTGGAGTACTTATATATAAATGGAATACTTCCCGATAAGGTATTAATGAAAGGAAAAAGTTTCTCTATAATGTTAGTATCAATACTTATTTCTATTGCATTTCAGGCGATGCAGCAGTTGTCAATACCTTCTGTGAGAGAATTATTTGTAGGAAATGAAGAGAAAAGGATGACTCTTCTAAGTGAAGCACGTACACTACCTACAATTGAAATTAGCTCAATTGATGTGCAGTGGTTACAGGTAAATTGTATAGGTAATTGAAAGGACGTCGGCAACTTTACCTATAAAATATGCTGTTTGCTGCAGGTTTTGGCGGAAGGATGGGGAACTCCATTAGCTGGCTTCATGAGAGAACGACAATATTTGCAGACTCTCCATTTTGGTCAATTATTAGACCTTAAGAAGAAGACTGTTTTTCCTGGGGAAGAGGTGTGATTTAGCTTTGAAACATCAATTTAATTTCTTACTACAAAGAGCTTTTAAGGATGATGGAGCATTAGATCCATGGCCCATGAGTGAGCCTGTTAACCAAAGTATCCCTATTGTGTTGCCTATAACTGATGATCAGAAGAAGATGGTCAGTACAGGTGAGACTGATTATTACTGTTGTATTAAATGTGAAAGTTAAACATTTCTGAGGTATGCTTTTATTTAGGTGATAATATTGCGTTTCGAATTACATTGATGCATAAGGGGAAAATATTGGCTATTCTTTCTGATGGTGAGGTTTTCTCCCATCGAAAAGAAGAGAGAGTTGCACGTCAATTCGGCTTCACAGACTGTCGGCATCCCACTATAGATCAGATCTTAAATAGTGGAGATTGGTGTTTAGGTGGAGAATTGCAGGTATGTGGCCTTACTCACCAGTTTTATCGTTCGCTGTTTTCTATCATCATATAGTATTAAAATTCTACATTTGGCTGATGTTTTTTTATCGTTTATCAGGTGCTCGATAGAATTACGTATAATGATGGCTTAGACCATGCTCGAATGACACCAATGGAATTAAGAAAAACATTTGAAGAGAAGGGTTTGTTAATATTTCTTCACAAGGAATACTTTTGTCCTTAATTTCATGACTCACTGGCAATTACTGTCTTTAGGTGCCGATGCCGTTTTTGTATTTCAATTACGAAATCCAATTCACAATGGACATGCTCTTCTAATGCGTGATACGAGGGAGAAGTTGTTGAAAAAATACCGAAATCCTATGCTATTACTTCATCCTCTTGGTGAGGTTATCAGAAAGAGAATGAGAGACCGGTAGATCGAATGAGATCCGTATGGTATCGCTTTTTCTATACAGGTGGGTGGACGAAAAATGATGATGTGCCATTATCTGTTCGAATTCGCCAGCATGAGGCTGTCATTAAGGAAGGTATACTTGATGCTTCCTGGACTGTTCTTTCGATATTTCCCTCACCCATGATGTATGCTGGTCCTACAGAAGTGCAGTGGCACGCAAGGTCATCCTTTCTATATTGTGCTTCCCTAGTTCTCGATCTAATTTTCCCACTGAAGTTGTTGAGCTAATTCAGAGCCCGTATCGCAGCTGGAGTTCATACATATATAGTTGGACGCGACCCAGCTGGTATTCAGCACCCAGACACAGGCGATTTTCTATACGATCCAACTCATGGAGCAAAAGTCATTATTAAAATTCTTTTTTAGATACTTTGATTCGTTGTTCTATGATTCAGTTATTTTGTATTTTTTAGGTTCTCTCAATGGCTCCTGGCCTTTCTCAATTGTATGTTTTACCATTTCGAGTTGCTGCATACGACAGGAAGGTAATAATGTTGTTCATGTGTTAAACATATATATGCGTGTATAGAAGTCTTTTAAAGGTTGGGCAGATGGCATTTTTCGACCCTTCACGGAAAGAAGATTTTGATTTTATTAGCGGTACGAAAATGCGAGCATTTGCTAAGTGGGTAACATCGGAACTACTTTCGTGGGGTTAAGACTCATCTGTTTGATCTACGAAATTCCCTACTTTTTAAGATATCACATTTTTTGTCTAAGTTTATTTTTACTTCATGTTTTACTTTTAATATATTTCATATTATAAGCTTTTTTTATTTGATAACAATCTCTTAAGACAAGGCGTACCTCCTCCCGAGGGCTTCATGGCACCATCTGCTTGGGAAATTCTGGCAAATTATTACAGATCACGAACCGCTGAATAATTTTCCGATTTTGGCTCCTTTTATGGAATGTAGTTATTGTAAATAATTACTAGCTTATGTGCAACATTCCAGTTGTGGTTTTTAATGATTGGTTTATATGATGCAAGTTTCATATTTATGACTATTTGTAAGAATGTTTGGAATTAATTTAGAGCCAAATGTATTATGCATTATTTATTTATAATCTTGTTAGATACTGTTCGCGCCCTAAGTTCCACCAGTGTCCATTTGTTTTCTGTGGGAAATTCTTTTCCACCATCTATCAATGTTGAACAACAATTTTTATACGCTAGAACAATTAATATATCTATTCTGATTAGTTTATATATTTAAAAAATTATATCCTAGAATGGTCGTATTAGTTAAAATTAAGAGTACATGCACTATTGTTTTTGCATTCCTCTCTAAAGAGTCCTAATTAAGCTATAGAAGAGATGGATAAATTCTTCAAGTACTCTATTGTAAGTTGTTTTTAAAGATAGGTAACACCAAGAGTTGTAAAATTTAAATAAAATTATGGAAAGTGAAACTCATGTTGTTTGTTGGTTTGCAAGTTCACAAAATATCAGAGTACGGGTAAAATCGGTCAAATACCACAGACGGCATGAAATAAATTCTCAACTTTGAATGTTTTTCCCAAATTAGCACAACCGTGGTGGTAGATTTGATGCAGTTCCACTGATGGTCAAGTGGTGTGTGCGTTGGCATGCCGTCTACAATGTCAGGGTTTCGGTTCCGGGCGGTTGGTCGCATTTGAGGTAATCTGT
>JAJAVP010000011.1:1123022-1213788 GCA_020740425.3 Heterorhabditis indica | reverse complement strand
CACGTCTATTTGCGTTACCATATAGTTCACTAGATAGCCTGGTACTTTTTGTATATTTGTGGCGTCAAACAAGAATATAAACTATTATTTTATTAAGGAGATATTCAGGAAAGGTTTACGATACGCACATGTACAAAATTGATAGATCATCACTGGTAGCAATAAATAAATAAATATATTCACATGGAAAATCTGGTGTACGAATATTGTTATGAGACCCATGGGAAGGTGAAAAGGACAGATGCCAAAAGCATGTCATGTTAACACATCACCCGTTAAGTTAGGGCAACGGTTATTACAAATCAATTAAGGTAATTTATGTCGTCGTATTATAAGGTGTACTGTTGGATGCTGTTTAATTAATTGGATCGCTTCCTCATGAGTCAAACCTTTCGTATCCCGACCATTTATTGAAATCAGCTGATCCCCAACCTTAAATTACAAATTATTTGTTTTTTCAAATAAAATTATTTACTGCAAATAAATTAGAAGACATAATAGCATTACTTAATGCTATTAACTCACCCTGAGTCGTCCATCATGTGAAGCAGGACCGTCTTCGGCTACTCTGAGTACAAATAAGGGCATTGCACCAAATTCATGTCCTCCTCTGATGGAAAAGCCAAAACCACGAGCCCCCCTCTCCAGTTCGACCGATATTAATGGGTCGCCCTAATGTTAAGAACATATTTTAGCGTAAAAAGGACTTATAAGGTAAGGATAGGTTTAAAAAAAGTATTAGACTTTCACGAAACAAATTACTAGTTGAATAAAATCTCCCCATTTGACAAAATTAAAAAGTACCTATAATATTAGATACATGCTCAAAGTACTTCTTGGATGAAAAGTGGTACTAAAAAATAGTGAAAGGGTTAGACTAAAATATATCGCATTATGAATGTAGGAAAAGCCGATATTAAGGGAAAGCACACAGTCAAGAAGAGGCGATCCAAAAGTATTGGACACAGGGATACACTACTAGCAGGCGGATCGCACCAACCGAACAGATATCGTTGGCGATGACCGCTGGGAGAAGTCAATGGCATCGAAATCACGTTCTTCACTATAGATATCTAGTATTGAAGAGTCGTGAAGCGCTTGTAAAAGCGATTCACAACTAGGTTGCTGTAATCGACAGTTCGTCAAGCATATAGTATGCAATTGCGCAACAACAGGTCATCGGAAAAAACAAACAGCGTAACACGCAGAAATCATTAAAATAGTATTTAAAATAATTTTACCACACGTAACTGTTAGTATCCAAAATTACCTGTTCCGGTGGGATTGATTCGTTGTACCCCACTCCATTTATATTTCCATTAAGGTGTGAAATATAGCTAGGTCTTGACAATTCCTCATATGGCGAACAATGAGCAGGGCTCTTAGAATTGGTGCCATTTGTGTACGAAAAAGTTGTTGAAGTAGGAGCCGAAGTATATACGGAATAGTTAGCATTCTGGAACAAACGTGAAATATATTCAGTAAGTGCATATATCATATTATATATATATATCTCACAGAGCTATATGCCGTAGATCCATTAATCATAGTAGGCATTAGAGCACATGAATGTTGGATACTCACTCTTTTGTTGAGAGTACTCGAAGCAATGGGAATATTTTCTGGACCCAAAGGTGGACTAATGGTTAACCGTACGGAAAGACCTGATGCCTAAATATAACTAGTATAGTGAGAAACAAAAACTAGTTACTTATTCATTGGCAACACACCTTTATTAAGCTTACAATCTCTCCATGACTGAGATTAAGAATATCTATACCATTCACAGCAACAACACGATCGCCTACTTTAAGACATCCACAACGAGAAGCAGGAGAATTATCGAGAATTTGTCCTAAATAATAAGCTGTTTATCAGTGAAATAGGTTATAAAAATGGAGTGATTAATGTAAATACTCTAAATAAATTTCAGTGTCCACACATTATACTACGATAAATAAGTACCTATCGTAGAGCCGTTCCTACTAAGAGATGAAATGATGATGAAACCAAATCCATCAGAGTCTGTTCTGTTAAGAACAACATCATATTCAGTAGAGACACCAGATAACGGACGTTCTGAAGTAGGCACAGAATGAGAACGAGAGAGATCTGAAACAAGTCACTGCATAATCTATATTCTACTTATCAATGAGCCTTCTTACCTGCCCTAGGTCTTCGAACAACCATTTTTACGTGTTTTACTTGTGCCGCCTGTTCAAGAAGCGAAACAGCTTCTGCATGGCTAACACCTTCAACCCGGCATCCATCAATTTCAATGATTTCATCTCCTTCTGCCATCCGACCATCTTCAGCTGCAGCACCACCAGGAACAATCTGTCCGACGGTCAAGAGAGTATTTGTCTAAAATCAAATGCAGAAATATATGTTAAACTATAAAGGTAGTAACGAATTTCTTACTTCTCGACCTCCTAGTAGTCTGAATCCAAATCCACTTGGTTTCCTCAGCAAGTTAATAGTAATTAGATCTGAGTGCCTAAAAACGAAGTAGGTGATAGAAATTTTTTTTTAAAGAAAGATTTAATGTGCCTACCTGTTAATTTGGAATGCGGTAAGAGGCATGTAATTAGGAGTGGCAAAACCCAGAGAAGTAGAAGAAGGTCGCATGCGAGATGGACCATCCCAAGCGTCTGTTGGCGGTGGTACATTGAATTGCTAAAGAAGCCCTCAATTTGCATATAATATCTAAGATAACATTTCTCATCCACTGACTCTTTGTAAAGTTGTTGGTCTGCTACACGTTTGTCGTAAATTATTGCTCATCTGTTCACTTGACTGTTTCTGTACAGGTGCGGGTGTTTTCGAACGAGGAATAACTGAGGGTGCCGGAGTGCTTCTCTGCTCACCATATCGAAAAGCTGCAGTAGGTGTCCGAGACCTACTATATAAAGAGTATCAAATATTTCATTAATCTAGTTCAACTAATAGCTGTTGAATTTTTTTATAACAATGTAACAATGAACTTGTGTTACGAACCTATGCTTGGGCGAGCTTCTTTTAACAACGAGGCGTCCTTTGTGTCCCACGGAACATTCTCGTAGCATATCAACCAACTGTGTATGTGGTGTCGCCCGCACATTACGTCCATCTAGCTCCACAATTGTATCCCCCTCCATGAGATTTGGACATTGTGCAGGATAGAGAATTTTCTTCACTCTTTGACCCTAAATACTAGTATCAAATAGGCACCAATATTAATATACTTCAAACAGAAGGATGATAAAACTTACATTGACACTATCAGCAATAGTGAAGCCAAAACCTTCCGTTCCTTTCGATATCTCAATTTCATGTAGATCACGACTTCTTCCACCAGTAATATATACGTTCTCTGTTATTATCTGAGAAAAATATCAAATAACAGAAACAAAACTAACGAATATAATTTCTAAACTTACTCTGTTCGATGGATCCAGCATTAATGGATATCCTCGACAGACCTGAATCGTTACAGGATCCTTAACAGGTATACCAACAAAAATACGACACGCATCTGCTTGACTCGCACCCAAGAGCAGTTCTCCATTGACTCGCACAATGACATCGCCTGGTCGAAGTACTCCATTATCAGCTGCTGGACCACCAGGTAACACAGATTTCACCTTAAATATATCAATAATAACAGCTCGATTATTATTTTGTATATTTAAAATATTTCTGTATAATAGCCTATATGCGAAAATACATTAATTAACTCTCAATTTGACTGAGAACAATATTGGATTTCACCTATCACACAAAAAAGTTTATATTGGCCAATTTGTGACAACGAATGCTAGAAATTAATCCCTATGGAGAAGACCGCCAGCTAAATGGAACGCTATTTGAACAAACTAAAAATCCTCAACATGAAAGATTTCATAGCGTTCCTAGGTAACACTTTTCATGAAAAGCTATAAATTCTATTTCATTTTTGCTTTCCTTACTTATATGCATCATTTTACCAGAAAATTTTCTAAAATGTATTATAAACATGTTAAATATAAGAAAAAAACTACAAGTCACAACAACTCAAAACAAAGAATGAATAGCAAATAACTGACATTTTTGTTTGATACAACACAAACTTAAAATAATTGCCAATATAAGTGATTTTAAACGTAACCACTGTGTCATCCATATATATTAAATTATTATAAACTAGGACAGTGGTTATCACAAACTCTAATTTATTAATTTACTACCAAATAATACGATATGATAAAAAAGTAACAAAATGACACCAAGAAAAAGAATGGGCATGAATTATAAAAAGTTATACCTGGATAAATTCATCTCCTTTACTAGATGCATCATTTCCAATAAGTGTAAAGCCAAGACCCTTTGGTCCTTTGATGATCGTAGTTGTGATGATTTCTCCACGCAGCTGCGATGGATCTTTCGTGAACAGTGAATTGAAAGTGTTAGTTGTTCCATCATTTGTTCGTCGATGAGATGGGGAATAATTAGCAGTAGCGTCATTTACTAGGGTCTAAACATGTAGAGTGAAGCCTTGATTATATTTTCTAAAACAATACAAAAACTCACCCCACTTTGGTGTTGATAACTGGCAGTTGATGGTAGGGTATCATAAGAATGTATAGGTTGCGTCAGGAATGGTCTCTCGTATTGAGTCTTTCTGTTGATATGGCTGTAATAAAGTAAGATAAACTTGATATTAATATGATAGAAAGAAATATTACCTTCCCACGAGATTTTCATTTTTATCTCCTTTGAATACAGAATCAACGCTGTTTTGGTTACTGAGACATGATGAGAAATAGATAACATTGGATAAAAGCTCAGACCCACACATGCACTGCTGCATTTGATGATTAACTCATTATGTAATAGATTACGTTGCAAATTTAGGTCCGTAATAAAGCGACGATATGTGGTAAAGAGTTGAAAGAACTGGTGTAGGATAATGAAAGCGTTCGCCGAAAATGTTATATCCAGAAGATCAATAGAGCATTCGAAAGGCGGAGCTAAAATGGCTAGATGCCAGAGTCGGCTGTACATAACTAGGTTTGGCCAACCAATTACTATTCTATATGAATGCAGTGTATAAGATTATCATACTACACGAATTTAAACCATCTCAAATCTGATACCTAAACGCTTAACTAAATTTGTACGATCTACCGATACACGAATTACTCTTAAATTAAGTCTATTAGAAGAAGACATCTGATCAAATAAGAACCAATTACCTGAAGCAAACAGTATATGTACTGATTTATAAATATAATCATGGTTAGTGAAGAGAATTTCATGGAATGTGCACTAACTCGACAAAAAATGTGCCGTAATCAGGATCATCAACTTGCTCCCATCCGACAGGAAGGTCTCTAGGGTCATCCCAGGTTGTTGTAGCAGAGTTGTGGCTATAATACAAACAAGTCATCTAAGATAATATTAACTACTTCTTCTGATAGCTTATTTGCGAAATTCCAAGCAAGGTCTATGGGTCGATCTCAGTAACAAATATAGTAATGAGTTTGATATTTGCATCTAAAAAACTATAAACCATGGAGATGAGAATTTAGCAAGAATTTAGGTAATTTTATTATGCCATGAATGCTATGATATAAGCTCTAATAACATTAAATACAGAACAAAACTACGTCAAGGCATTAAAACGAACTCAATAAAATATTTGTCTCCATTGTCTAGGTATCCAATCTCCCAATTCGGAGGCAAAGGGCCCTTTGCTGCACTGCTCACCATCTCGTCCTCATAACACTCGACAGGTCGAGGAGTGCCGTAAAGATGATCTAAAATTCATGATTTAAATATAAGATACTAAGTAAGAACCTAAAAGTACCTTAAAAATGCAGCATTCTACGGGCTATAATTGATTCATTCATAATACATACGCACACATTTTACGTGGTGAATAATCGTCACGAGAAGGCAAAAAAAAACGTCTGATAAAATCGATTTTGCAATATCCTTACTGTTGAAGACATCATCATTGCTATTCAAACCACGAAAACAATAACCCACTGTTTCATGGTAGATAACAGGTTTGAAAAAGCATTTGTAGTAGCCAAAATCTACATTTTACGCATCATAAAAATGTAAAAGGTGTAAATAAAATAATGGAATATCAAAAACACCAATAGAAAAAAGTTGAGATTAAATGAAGAATAAGTAATATAAATTACTATGAAGGTCTATTTAAGATCCAAGATAATCTCAAAACATGCTGCAGGAGAAACAAATATCTCTCGTACAGCAGTATACCTACTTATACGCCCTAGAAGGATGGATTTATAGCGCAGAAAGAGGAATTGATGGAGGATGGTGACAGATGAGGTGACAAGATAAATTACAAGGCTATAGCCAATTAACATTAACAACTTTTTAAAGATTTCAATGACTAGCTAAAAAATGGTAAAAGGCATTGAGACCCTTATCAGTGTTTACTTTGTCACGAGGAGCCTACATAGTTGTGCCTTATCAAAAACGCCCAGTGACAGGTGGATATAATGAAGAGAGAAATAGGACTATTTTAAGAAAAGTAAATAAATACTATATAAGTATATTTTATAATAAACACATAACGAATCATAGAATTGAACTGAGATAAATTGTAAAAATTTAATTATAGCCCAAATAAGTAAATGTAAGATGTCGAAATATTAAAGTGGATACAACGAAGTACATTTTCGGAAAGCAAGCAAAAATTCGAAAATTGATTAACGAGACTAACAGTATTACTTAAATTCTAGCAATATTAAGGAAATTTATCTAAAGCATGTTATGTGATAATAACGTTTGCATTTATATAAGGCTAAATACATTCGTAATTACAGATGATTAGAGAAAAGTAATAAAACAGCCAGTCAAATAAAGCAAAAAATGCAAGGATTCCACCGATTTTAGGAGATCTTTCACTGGTTACAAGAAAACATTACCCTGAATAACAAAACGTCAAATGTGGAGCAAGCAAACAGAAGAACTGTGGTACGCTGGTAAAATGGGAGCAATGCATTTCAATGTTGCCATTAGAACATAATATTAACATTAGGAAATGCTACTTTTAACGATCAAATAATAATGTCTTTATGTATATCATTTAGAATATGGTGAAAAAAATGAAACATTTACATAAATACTAGGAGACATCTGTTTGTAGCTAACAATTAAATGGAATTCCGCAGTTCACAGAGAAACAAAGGGGTTACGCAAAGATTGTATCAAGTTTGGAAAGACGCCAAGCAGTGATCGATCAATAGACATCTGGGGGTGTAATGCATGAGAATGGTCATTGCAAGACAGAACCTCTTGGATAGAGGGAAGAGCGCAGACATTACAGACATACCGACCAGGGTCATGCGGACAGAGAACCAGTGAGACTACAAGTAGGTGCGTCAGGTGAGTGAAGATAAGTAATTACTTTTCATGAATAGAGCTAAAAAGATATTTAAATTATTAAATGATGAGAAAAAAGCTCCTAAAAATCTATCACAGTAACTATAAGTGTAAGTAATCTATTATTAGCATGGATATGTACCAACGGAACCCACTAATGATGTACTTTTAATTGCTTAAGAATTAACAGGGTAATGTTCTTTTGTATTGTAGATATAGATTAAGTAAGTTGAAACAAAATAGGTACTGCGAGGAACACTCATTGAAAGCCAAAGTAGATTAAGAGAAATGGATTACGAGACGAAGAGAGGATAACAACAGTCTCATAGAGAAGACAAAGCATCACGCGATAAAATATGTTAAAATCTTAATGAATCATAATACAGTAAGAGTATATCAATAGTTTTCATACATAGGTGGAAACTGACCTTGATATGTTCCGTGTTCTAATAAAAATCCCTGATGTTGGAGTCGGGTAAATTCTTCAACAGACACAAATTTGTAGTGTTCACCGTCTATCTCGCCATCCCGTGGTGGGCGTGTAGTGTCTGAAGCTTCCACTAGAAATATTTACTATTAAAACTCCATAATATGGTTGGAGGTAAGTGCTTAAACCAGACCAACCATGCAGACAACTAAACAATGTAGCTATTTGTGTAAAAATCTATATAAAAACAAAACTGAAAATATGAGTAAGTCAATAGTAAATTTGTTTACTTTTTGGAGGGTAACAGTTATCATCTGATGTACGTACAATTATCTAACTTTTACAAGCGAGAACAGCTGTTCACTAATGACTATAAAATAACAAAAGTAGAATTTATTAATACCGAACTATAGTGATAAATTTTGTAAATATTTATCATCTACATCTGTTTAAATAAAAATAGATAAGATAAACTAACATGGCACCGTTTTTCTATATAAATTATCCCTGACAACTATATGTAACTCTAACCACTGCTTATCTGCCAAAATATCGCAGATTTCATCCGGTATCGAACCTAAAACTTTATTCTGTTCGCAATTTTTGGTCCAAAAATATCCTGTTGATCAAAAGTATCCTTTAAAAGTTATTGTGAACAACCAAATAACTGACCTGCTGGAATAACTTCAACTGCTATTTGTTCCTTTTCTCGACATAACTTGTTGAGTAATATATTAACCTCTGAGAGGAGCATTCCGCTTACTTTTCTGGAAATATATATCCATTTCATGAATTAACACGAACCCATCTCACATTGTATAAAATATGCAAGCTTAACAGTGAAAATTCACCAATGGTAAATGGCATCATCGTATATTAAAAAAATGAATGTTCTATACTTACATATCATCGATCATGAGGATAATATCATTAGGAGCAAGGACTCCTATTAAATCATGACGTCGTACGATGTCAATGAGAATTAAACGTGCAGATGCTGCTCCTCCATGAACAGTAAATGGGAGGTTCGATGAAGAACTTAACACCATAGATTCAGGAGATGCTGATCGACTGTTAGATGGGCATGGCACACGAATCAAGTGACGGGCAGTAAGTCCACTAACTTAAAGTATTGATTATTTATCTACTTGATACTGGATATGTTCAAACTTCAGATACTTTTTTTTGGCTCTTCCTTATCCCTACTAGTGGATGCTCCAGTGTCTCTTCCTGATGAACCTGTATCTCGACCGGAAGAAGCCACAGAAGTAGATGGGCTACGTGGACATCCCATCATATTTTCTAGAGTGAGCTAAAAATGATAAGTGATACTATGAGAATTCATGTTATAATTTGCAAACATTACACTTGAGTCAATGCAATATGCCATTAAATTTAGCAGACCTTGGCGCAAAAATTAAAGGAATAATGTTACAAAGCAATTTTGATACTGACTTGGATGTGAGAGAAGCACTCGGTTTAGGAAATGGGAATTGGAAACTCGTGCATAATCCGCATGGCTCAAACACACGATAAACAATGAGTAGACCCGGAATACTCAAAACAGACAGGATTTTGACCATAGAACATACGATCGGGCATTTCAAGAGTAACAAAAATTTGGAATACTAAAGTCTTATAGCCGGTGGATTCACAACGAAACAAATCTTTTCTAGTGTTTTATGCAAATTTATTCGAACGGGGTCAGGTCCGTGTCATACCGTTGACTACCAATAAGAAATGTAGGTGAAACAAATATAAAGTTGAAAGACTTTTAAACAATCAAGGAATATAGTGTAAAAACAATGCTGCATAATACGAGTTAAAATAAGTTTCATTGGCAAAGTATTTAGACTATAAGTACTTCGATGAAATAATTATATTTGAGAGAAAGATGTAAATGCATTTGAAAACATGAATGGAAATTCTAAACATTATAAAGTAAATTATGATAGACAGAATATTGTAAGCCCTAATTTTTATGTTAAGTGTGTAATTACTGAATTATTAGGTTTGAAGATCGAAAAAGATACCTAATTAATTGGCATTATAATATCTAACCTGAAGCTTGCTAAGTTCATCAATCTCTTTGCTCAAGTCAATAGCACTATCCTGATCATCTGCCGTTTCTTCAATGGCAGTGCTCTCTTGAATCTGTATCTGACCTTCCTCACCCATGCGAAATAGTGGGAATGCACTGAAATGAGATACAGAACTTTTTCAACGAAAGGTGGGACTTTATGTAATAACAACAGATGAGGAAAATTATGATGAATTTAAAGGTAAGCCGTATTTTATTTTGTGTGCATAATATCGTGAGAAAAAAACCAATCAATCGAATCAGCTGACACATGTTATAGACAAAGCAAAAACATTGAGCTACTTATCGTAAAAGTGGCATGGCTATATAGGATAAACGGAAGTAAAATTTAAAATTGTTTGGGATGCGGACTACTCGTAAAGCGTTGCATTGATATCGTACCCCCAAATTGGATAGTTATTTAAATATTAAAATTAGAGTTGCAAATGATTTTTAGAAATATCTATTAACTTGAATATTACATAATTTTAGAATATCTAAAATAGCAATTTATTACTTCCTTTCATCCCATTTAAATTCATTGATTGTAGAATACGGAAATGCAATTTAATATGACATTGTTGCATATTATAATAGTGGAAATAGACCACAATTAACTATTTTGCTAAATATTCATTGTATTATTAAAATGCTACTCATTATAATTACAACAAATAAATAACTATGAAACCACACATGAGCTATACATAATTTCAACTAGTACGATCACTAACATCACAAAAAAGACGGCATAAACTTTTTATTTGAGGAGCGAGAGAACATCTGGGATAGTTTAGAACGATAGACAGACACGCGAAATTCGACACCAAACAGAGCACAAAGCAAGGGACTATGGATAGCAAGATACGATACTGTATTTAATTACCAATTCTTCATATAATTAATGTTCAATTTTATACACCATGATTTTCAGAATAAATATACTTTTCGTGCATGTATCGAAGTTATTCAGAGACTGAGTCGAAGAATTATGATCAAGTAGAAATATAGTCAAAACACCTACAGCACAACTTTAATCAATAATATTTTCTAGCATTTCACTTTATATATTATATTATAAGATTTTCTATATAATACTGTCGAAGTGCCCTCTGTTTACGTGCGAAAACAGCAGCACTAGTATATTAATAAAAAAATCTGATAACTGCTTATTCATGAACAAGGTCCCAAATGAGTAATTGGTATACCAAAGAAAGAGATTTCTGTCGAACCTGGATGTGAATGCAACATAAATCAGCCACCTACATTAAAGACAAACTAAGTAACAATTCAAGCCATGAATGAAATAATCTCCTATAATGGAAGTATTGATAGTCTGTGGATTACGTATGATCGCACAACTTTTAAGACCAATTACTGGTTGTAGAAACAAGTTTCCTTACATGGTGAATACAAGCACGAAGTATTGGATAATTTTCGCACGAACAGGGCATTCAGTCATCGTATATTTTTCGCTTCTCTTAGAATAGTTGCACAATTTAAATTTCAAAAGGCTTCGAACAACAATGGGGAAAATTTGCTAAATTATCAGAACAATAAAGAGTGCTTATGGCAAACAAGAGCATAAAATATGAATCCACTGACAGAACCGAAATAAAATAATGAAGTCAATAAGAGTAGCATTTCACAGGACGATGGACAGAGTAGGGTAACTGTTTGAAGAAATGGCAATTCGAGCAAATCTAGTGGGCGCTGTGCGCAGTTAAAGGAGCAGAGAACGGTGCTGAATGGGATGAGACAAGGGGCACTTTGCCAAGAACGAAATGAAACATGAGCAAGAGGCTATACTCAAAATGACATAAACATTCTAAGAAAGGTCTCAGTAACAATATTGGCTAAAAATAATAAAACGGTCTACTTAAACTAAAATTGTATACAAATCTACAACTTGAAAATATGGGTAGAACGAATCCACACATGGTACAGTCGAGGATCACTACTAAACCGCAATTAGGATAGAAAATAAAGTATTGTTAATGAATATAGCTTACTCCAATGTCTTCTTTTAAGCACTAATAAAACCAGCCTCACCTTAACGTTCAGTTAACTACATGTATCAAAAATGTTCGCATTGAAATCACTATTTGATATTTATTTTTCCAAGTTATTTATCTAGGATGAAAGCTTAAGGAAAACTCTTATTAGGTCTTAGCATTATTTTCAGTATCAAAACTTTAAGTAATCAAACAGGTCAAAAACTCTAAACATTCTATTGAATAATGCACTTAAAAATAAGTAGATTAATTGGTTAAGATGATAGCGAATCTATCAATAAGTAGGGGAAGCGCCAGAGTGCGCGCAATCGGCATTACAAATGACTGACGATCAAACTGCGCCATTTCCCTTGCGACCTTGCCTCTAAAGGTTTGGGAGGACAGGGAAGAGGAGAAGCAGGAGCAGAAAAACAGTGAACATGTCTTAAGTAGAAGGCAAATTAATAATAAATTAAATAATAATGCTTTAGTAAATATGTCAAATATGAGAGTGATAGTTCCTTTAAAAGCCGAATACTTTTTGAAACATAGTATAGTAAAAAGTGTAATGAAAACTAATATGAAAATTGTAACAATAATACTACTTCTTTATTTATGACAATACTACATACAAAATGTAATAATTCTACCGCACCTAATAGAGGGAAAAGTAGAATCAAAAAGATATATCTAATGCTTAAAACACCATTCTACCAAAAAGCTAGTAATATATGGAGGCAGCAGGGCTGAGCTTCAATACTCATCTCCGGCTGTGCGGCAAGATTGTCAGTGGTCAGCGGACATTATCATCAACCACTTATTTCTTCCTGCGTCTCACTCGCTGCACACTCTATCACTTATGATTGGCTCTCGGTGACCACTCTGTATACGAGGTGCGTAATAAATACTGCTGCAGCATCAGGCTACAGGAAACTGCACGTCTGAGTACTCCGTCTACTTTGGGTGGAAGTATTTCATTACAAAACTTTGCTTTTGAATCAGAGTTTTAAAAAATGTAAATACTACAACATCTCAACAGTACTGTTTTAGGAGAAAGTCACTTTTCAAATAGCATGAGACTGAACTTCAACAATTGGGATCACAATATCATCTATGGAATTTTTAAGAGCTAATAAGTATAAAATTAATTTCAGAAATTATCGTCAATAATACAAAACGACCTTAGAATATTGATAAATATGTTGCAAGTTTGTCTTTTGGTTTAAAATCGATTCTATGCCGCATTCTCAAGAAATATAATATATTTTCAATTCTTCTGTATTTTTTCTTTGTCTCTAATATTTATATTTTCTCAATATGGAGTTCGGATTTAGTATCAGCTACGTCAATATTTACTCAATTGATTATCTATCGCTTGGGTGTAAAGAAGAGATCACAATGAAACTTGGGGAACAATCAACAATGAAAAGATAGGAATTTAATATAATACGGACTAGAATACTACTTTTTTCCAGCTGTATTATCTAGAAAACAGGTTTAATTTCATTTAAATTTTGTTGTGTACTGTATAACACTCCTCGTATAGTCCTATGTAAAAAAATTAAAATTATTAGATAAAATATAGCAACAAAATATCTATTATTAAACTTAGAAAATACTATGAAATAAACAAGAAATTACAGTGGAAAATAAATAATTGTAAGTGTAGGTAGTTTTATCCTGATCTATTTGAATAAAGCTTGGAAGCTGGTGGGAATATATTCCTTGTTGTACTTCAGGAGAGAAATCTTATTTTCATAATTTAAGTTCTTAATATGTTTCTCATCCCAAGCAATAACATTTTTTGAGTGATTTCACCCAATTTGATCTGATTACATTTCATGCTGCTGATTCATTTCTCATCTTTGGTATTGGAATCACGAGGTGCAAACGTATTCCATCACTATTCACCTTGACTACTATTTTTGTGCTTGCTGTTCTCTGCTGATATGACTGTTACTGGTCAGGGTCTCGGGTTACGCTCAGCCACTCGTCCTCTTCACTTCAATAACAACTTTCCTGGTATCCTACATAACACATTGTGACAACAAACAAGTGGAGACATTTGTTGCAAATTCTAATTGGCCCATTACAACGTCTTTTAACATCTGATCGTTGCTTCAAAGTTTCAGACAGATGAGTAGATTATTAGAATTTTAGATATAGTTCGTATTTATCTACAGACTCCAATCAATTTTCCGCTAATAATTTCTCAATTACATACTTGTTTCATATGATTTTTTCTTATGATTATGGAATTTTATAAAATACATTTATTTATTTTACTAATTTCATCCTGTAGAAAAGAAAGGCATTACGTTTAGTTCTTGCTGTGAACTGTTGCAAATGTAGACATTGATTATTACCAAAAAATAGGTTTGATAGAATTATACATAGCTTATTTTTTGCTGACGAAGTTCCATTAGTTGGCATGGAATGAAAAGGTTTTCCAAATCAATCAACTATTTCTGTTAGTTGTTGACGATGAAGGGAAATTGTTGACTCATTTTGTTTTACATGAGTGTCAGATAGATTGCACCGTGGCTAGAATAAAACAACGATATATTGAAAAACAAACACTGATTTTAGAGTTTACTACATGAATTTACTGAATATATGCTGACTATATTTTAGAAAAATTTTGCTAGAAGCAAGATGTAAATGCCATTCAATTCTTATCGAATAAAACTTACATTTCTAAATGGTAGAACACTTCCAGTGGACTTTATCATAGGTTCTTCTCCTACTACTACTTCTTACATACTCTGTTCCCTGCCCTCCCGTATCGATCGGTCGGCCTCAGTCCCAACCCACTTCACTACAACTAATTCCTGCAATGCACCGATTTTGCATTCAATTGCTCTTACTTTTCTTAAGATTACTATAACAGTTCTCCAACACTTTTCCTATCTATATCTTCTTTTTGACAGTTTGTAATTTGGGTTTTGGAAAATTCCAAATCAGTCTTAAATATGATATTTAAGATGTATACCTACATTTCAGTGTTCGTCAGGCCTAGGTTCAAGTATTTACAGTCTTATATGGTCATTTTAAGTAAATTTCCGCTTGCGCTGATTAATTACTTACACCGATATAAGAAAAACAGATTAATTTTGTGTAATACATTGGGGATAATTATCAACTATTAGTTAATAACAAAATTTTCTGATATTTTGTTTTTTGGCGTTCGTCTCTTTCGTACGTGATATCCGCTCTTGTTCGCTCAGATCGTCAATAGGTTCATGGTCTTTTTAATAGATGTGGGTCATCTATGCAATTAGTAAGCAGGCTTAGTTTCTTTAAAATCGGAGTTGCTTTATTTTCATTTAATGCGTTCAAGCGAAAGTAAATAATCCGCTAGATCAAGTCTGTTTGTAGAGATTACTGGGAGATTAAGTGGGAACTACATGTTTCTACCGGAGACAATTTGGTCAGATGTGCACGTAGTTGAGTTTGTTTCTCAATCACATGATACGAAAATCCAGAAACGAGTGGTGTAGTCACGTGTACATTAATTCCTGCTTGCTGCAGGAAGCTGCTTTTAAATAAGTCCCGATTTAGTGCTAGATTTTAGTATATATTATAAATAATACTCTTGATGAAGTGAAGCTGTGACGAAACTCTTACGGCTTACTTTGTTTGTTTTGAGTTCATTTGAACATCGTTCAGAACCGACGTCATCTCCCAAGTATTAACGAAGTGTGAAAAACAGCGAAATATCATTTTTCTCCAAATAATATTCTTATATGCAAACAAATCAAGGAATTGAAGGATAAAATTACTGTAAATTAGAATAGAACAGTTCAGAACTTTCTCAACTACTCTTAATGAGCCAACTACTTTTTCCACGTTCTAATAAACTACTGACAATTCTTTTAGGCTTAGAGGTTGTCATCTAACGTGTCATAATGCAGAGGCTGTTTTTATGTCTCAAGTTCTATTATGTAATTCGGTTTTCGTTTTTAACTCCATTAATCGTCTACAAAATTCCCAAGAAGCTGATATGACAAATGATATTGTTTTCATAATGCTGATCTCATTCGTATCAATTTTCCCTATTCTATGTCAAGAAGAATTTATCCATTCAAGGCAAGTATACTTTGTTTGTGAAACTTCTTCAGCACTTTTGTTATTCACAGAAAATCGGAATTCTCAGTTGAAAATCATCAAGTGTTCGAATGACATTCATCTCAAATACATAGTTAGCTGTGTCTAGTGTCCAGATTGTTCTCTGTTCTTCTTATGTGTCACTATTTTGTTTCTAAATTTATTTCACTGGCTGATCTATTTTTAGTTACTTTTGTACATAATGGGTCATACAAAAACATTAATTCTCGGAGGAAAACTTGTTCTTGCCAAATTTCGCTGGTATCACCCGCTATGACTGACTTCGTTACACTTATTAGATGTCAAATAATATTTCTCGATTATACAAGTTTGCCTCCCAGAGAATTTAAAGCAGTTCTGATTTATTAAATTGCAATATTACTTGTTGACTACAATAAATTCTTTTTATTCCAGTTTCACTGGCATATTTTTAAGCAAAATAATGGTCATAGTGAGGCAAATGAATATTAACATATAATCCTAATCGTCTGGAATGAGTTCTCAGTGATTTTATGCTATCCCTTCTTAATTTTAGTGTCATTTGGAAGAAATAGTTTGCTACTGTATTATCCTCCAAGTAGAATTTTAATGTTTTACTTCGGTAGATATTTTTTATGCATGGAAATCTCTGTATGGGAACTTTAAAGACTACTCTAGTTTCTATTGTTTTCCGCTTCTCTCGCATATATTTTGAAGAGCATTAATAGAAAATGAATTCAATCAGCAATAAGTTTATGTACCAAAGTACAGGAAGAAAATAAACGTAGATAGAAGATACAGACACGACGTTCTTCTTTACATTCAAACACAGGCGAGAACGCCCCAGGTATGTCAGTTATACTTTTATTTCTGCTTCTATACTTTCCTAAATTCACCATCTAACAGTCCAACGATTTATTCTCCCAAATCACCTCACCTTTTATCTTTATTGCTTTTAAATTTAAGTGCGTCCTCGATTCGTTCTAATATTTTATATGTAGAATTACTTGCTATCCGATTACTTTTAATTCTATGAAAATAATCGTCGAGATAATTGGATTGCAACGGCTGCTCAATTTGTGCATGTTTTTGCCTATTTGTCCCTTATACTCGTTGTTTACGTGTTTCCGCCCCTTGTTCTGCTTGTGCTGTCTCCTGGTTCACATATTCAGTCATCCTGCGAAACTCAGTGTACTTCTTCGAGTCAGCGCCTTCATTGTTCTCCATGGACAATGATCTTCTTTCAACGACTTGAAAGAAGTTGTGACGTATTTTATTTGTTATGTCTAGTGAAAAACTACTCTACCCATTGTCAAATCGAATTTTGTTGGGCAATGTAAGTGCATCCTAATTTTAAAGACGCAGTGCTGTTCCAACAACAGCATTGTTTCGATGCTTAGAGGCACAAAATCTATCATAGCTTTCCCATTTTCATTCACTGTTATGACTACTGTTATATTATGCTGTGCTAGCGCCATATGAGCTGCTTCGAACTTTGCGAATCAGCTGGTGCTTCGCTGGCACTTTTTATGCGAAAATGCATGATTTTTGTCCATTAAACTGGAGCGGAATTTTTTTCTCACCACCAACAAATAATGTTTGTTAGCGGCTGTATACCATGAATCTTTTCAAATGACTAAGCTGAGTGAAATATAATTTGGCTATAGATGTTTATTACTGGTTCTAGAACTGATATATAGGAAATTTATCTATTTAGCTAGTACCTCACCCATTGCATGTCCCATTGAATGCAGGCCGCAAATATCATTGTGTATGACGTAGAAGTGATAGACGCATTTCGACATTGCTCACTGCGACCGATATGAACATAATAATAATGAAGCGTTCTCCTTGAAAAACTAATTCCTTTTTCAAGATCTACTTCTAGGTATTCTGAACCATACTTCGATTTATGCATCACTTAAGTATCACTGTCACTTAGATGTCCCTTCTCTCTTCCCTCTCTCTCTCTTTTCTTCTTTCATAGCCATTCAGGCTTTGATATGTAGAGGTGGTACAACTGATTCCCATTCCAAATATCCGCGAAGGACTGTTGACTTTAGCTGTTTTCGTTTTAACCGCAGTCATATGATCAACTTTAGTCAGTTTCGTCTTTAATCTTTGTTTTATGTCTTCCTCTCTCTTGTTTTCTTTCATTCTCCAATCGGTATCTTCTATGTAATAGTTTTTTGTTATCAATATTTGTGGCAACTCAGTGATAGATCAATCAATATCTCTCGTTCAAAATGAACATCAACACGATTGTTTTTCCCTGGAAGTGTTCGTATGTTATCAAGAGTAATTTCTCTATTGATTTCCGACAATATTAATTGGTGTCGCCAAGTGATAGATACTGTGTTGAATGAATTCACTCTGTTCCAAGCACATGATACTATCCAAATGTTTTTATAAATATATCTAATTGTTTCTCCACTTCACCATTCGTACTCCTTCAGACGGAACCAATTTTGTCTGCCAAAAATGCCATGGTTTTGCTGGTTATCTCCTCTATTCATTTAAAATCAACATTTGCTTGATCTCTTTCCTCTTGATTTTGTCTGGCTTCCGCCTTTGCTCTTTTACTTAATTCCCCATTTCAATCGTCGCGTTCTCACTGCACTTATATCTTTAGACCTTTTAAACAACATGACTACTTCTTGTTTCATTATTTTATTTTATCTAACGCTAATTCAAAGCTTAGAGGTGCTCTGAAAAACCTATTAATTCAAATAATTAAGTATTCTAGATGGTTTCCATACATTCGATTGCACTGTGCCATCGTTATTGAAATAATCCTGATTACAATCTACGTGATCTTAAAAGTAGTATGAATCGCACATGGAAGTAGTCACTATTCACATAACTGCTGTATGCTTAATAGACATTTGAGGATTGGGTTTGCCTGTGCTGTGTGTCGTTCTTGCCAGTCTGGCCTTCAGTAGTTATATAACTTCTTAAATACCCTTTGTTTTCGTCTTGTTTATCCAGCTCCATATAGATCTTAACTTTAGGGTGTTTTACACTGGAGGCATGACGTCGTCACCCTCCAATCGTCTATGGGTAGGCCCCCTTCTTCTTATTCTCGTCATTGCTCTCATCTATATATTCAGTCTCATGCCTAACTCTCCTCCACAAAGGGTACGTCTTAAGTTTATAAACTTATTCAGCATAATGATTTGATAGAAAGGATATAAATGAGTAACATGTTATAGTTTATCTCTTTTTTTTTTTTTAGGATTTAACCCCTTTGATCGACGATGTCCATCATGTCCGAACATTTCGACTGAGCGACCGCGAAATAATTGAGACTATGGGAGAAGTTAAAATGGAAATCACAGGTATGGAGCAACCGAATTGTGAGAAATTATATAAAGCTTTATATATGGTGTTCTTTAAGAGTATTCATTGTTAATGATCTTTTATCACCTCTGTAATTTCTGAACTTTAGGCCGCTTCTTTATAGTTTACTCTTCTTATTTTTATTTCTGTCATTAAGATGATCTCCTCTCATCTTCTTGTCAAAATGGTGGATTCCTCAATGAAACTGATGGATCGTGCATTTGTGTTCATCTGTACACAGGCCCAAAATGCCAGATACCTGTAGGTTAAAAGTGGAAGTCTTAATATTTGACTAAAATTAGTGGATTTCAAAATAGGGGACTATTTTATTAACTTCAAGCGCAGTTTTTTTTATTATTAATAACACTGAGTTTTTCTATCATGCTAGCTGAAGTGGCAGACTGGAGTAATGACGAGGTGCAATTATGGCAGAATTTTCTTTGCACATGGGAACATTGTCGAAAACATTATAACACTCCAGTTTCGATTCTAAATCTTTATCTAACATTACTATACTAGATATGCTTTTTTATCATGTATTTTTCAGATTTGCTCAAAATTCGGCTGGTATTCTGAAGAACAAGGACGGTGTATATGCGAAGGAGAATACATAGGAGAACACTGTGAAATGAGATGTCATGGATGGGTTAACAGAACTAGTGGTGAATATTTCCTCAATATTGTTTTTCTATGACATTTCCTTATTGCGTATACATCATTTAATTACTATTTATTGCTTATGCAATATTTAATTATATCTGCATTTATAACCTAGATTTGTCTTACTAATGTTGCAATTATTTACATGTCATATTTATCGTATTTATCTACAGTTAGTTTTTTCTTAACTATTTTGTTCCATACAGGACTCTGTCAATGCTCTGGCCGTCTTTTCGGTCGCGGGTGCGATCTTGTCTGCGTTGAAGGTCAAGTTATCGATGGTCGATGCAGATGTAGGGAAGGTAATGCTTAAATTGACAATTAATGGTGGTAATTTTATCTACTCTTTGTCATCGATTAGTGGTAATGTGAAAATCTTCATTCTCCAGAAATAAGGTTTACTTTATGTAGGATATATGGGCATCTCATGTGCAACTTGTGATCCTTCTTACGGCCGAGATTGCGAACTACCTGTGAAGCGACGAGGAGCCGTTAACTCACGGCTTACTCTGAGTGGACTCTCCTTCTGTATGATTACTATTGGGTTGCTATGTGTGACTGCGAGGTGGGAGATCATTTTGTGGTTTGTTGCGTCATATGTTGTTTACCGATGTGTGCAACTCAATTTTTAGCCAACGATTTGATTCTGTTGGAATTAATTGAATTTTAGTATATTTCAGAAGGCGTCGTGCAGGGGTGATTCCTCCAAATGATGATACTTGGTATAGGGTATTCCAGCCAACACAATCCAGATCAGCAAGGTGACTAAAGAGGATATATGTTAGAAATAACTTGGAGAGTACAGCTATATTGAAAGAAAGAAAGATACAGCAAGATTCGTTATTTAATCTAGTTACGCAGGTGCAGGCACGATTTTATGTGCGGTGGTGCGTGGATTCCAAGAGACAGAGCTCTGCTTGTTGCTCCGGGAAGAGCAGCTGTTGTACACGGCATGACCAGGACATCAAGGTAAATAATAAATGACGTAGTTTTAGCACGTGTTTGCTTTTTAAAAAATCTTTATTAGCAAATATTAAATTATGTATACACTTATTTCAGCCGTTCACGTCGCCTGGCTACTCCTCCACCCAGCTACACTTCAGTAGATAACTTAACTGATGATCAAATGCCACCATCTTACGATGAAGCTACACGAATACTAGAAGACCGCTCTATTTCCGATCCTTCAGTTATTGAAGAGTTGATAGACGAAACAGCCACAGAAGCTAAAGAGGACACTCCAGATACTACTGAAAGAGTAGATGCTCTGAATACAGGTGATGCGAACTCTAATACTGGTAGCAATGCTGTGTGAGAACATCACCTATATGTACCATATGTTTCTCTTTAGGACTTCTTTTAGCTGTAGTGATATTCCCTTCTATTCATTGCCATAATGGTGCTTCCTTTTTTCTTTTGAGATACGAAAATAGCTGGTATAAAATTCGAGTTATATATATATATAATATTGAATAATTTCGAATTCATAAATGCTATCTGCTTGACTAACATGTTGTCCTTTTTCTTCCAACTGATATATTTTGCATTAATCTCTTTCCGTATCTCTAAGTCTCAGTCATTAACATTACTTTTCAATTTGCATGTATTTTAAAACGGGTCGCATAGATTTTTATGAACAAGTATATAAATCCATTTCTTCATAAATAAATGTTGAAAAACTATCGTTTTGATTTTATTATATTTAATCAGAGAATTATAATTCGTAAATTCTTGTGGGATTACATTTGCTCTGAAAAGGTCCATGTAAATTTACAAAACAATGTCACTTGAGAACTGAGAATCATAGTTAACATCATCATCCAAGTAAAGTGAGGTACAATAGACAAACAACAAGGCGACAGGCGTCGAGAGTTACACTCCTATGCAGATGGGGGAAGTATTAGGCTTTCCACACTCACATCCCTCTTTTCCACCTGCCCCATCCAATTTCTGTTTGCATCAACGACCGATTTTACTGAAACACATTCACCACTTTTGTTAACACTTTTGACTCCATCTCTGTGAGAAGTAACACAAACTTTTCTTTCGCGAAAGGCATCAGAATAAACCATTCTTTCATGCTTTCAGCAATATTTAGAGCTTTGAATCCTTCGCTCCATCTCTACATTCCTAGAAACGTTTTATATTTGTTTTCTCTAATCTCTAGATCTCTTAACCCATTCCAGTCAATTCTGGTTGTAATTAATCCTCCACCATAATTGATTTGAATTCTTATGTGTAATATGCAACACAAAATTGACAGCCACTTCAGCTGCCCCTCTTCTGAAACACAACCGCACCATTACTTTATGGTAAAGAAATCAAAATACTAGCAAGGAATCACATCTAACCATTCTAATATTAATTTTACGTAATATCCATTCCCTAGTTTTTCAATTTTTTTCTCCACTGATAACCTTTCGACTCTGCATTCTAACGAGTGCTCTTCCGTCAATTTTCCTCCGTGTTTGTTCGAGCGGAAAGGACTTTCCCGTTTGTCTCGACGAACGAACACCTACATCCACATCTCAAGCGAACTTCAAGAATTGCTTTCTCCACTTTATTAATTTTTCCTTATGTTATATCTAATTTAAATAACCCCATATTATAACTCACCCATCCACTTTTCAGAAACGAGGCAATGGTAGATGGGAGTGGACGGCTATGACTTCGTTTCTTTTAATAGCTCTTCTTGTTCAAATAAGTGGGGCACAAAAACTTTTGCTTATAATTGGTAAGTAATATTTGAGAATGCAAAATTTCGTATTTAGAATTTAAGAATATTTCTAACGAGAACTTCTTACAAAGTAATTTTGATTGTTATTCCATTAACTTGCGAGAATTATTAATAAATAAAAATGAGTGCTACGCAATATAGTATTTGATTTTCAGCTGAAGGTTTGGGTGGCACAAACTACCATAAGTTTTCACATCTTCCTGGCTTTCGCACATTCGAAGAGGAAGGCGTGTGGTCTACAAAACTTTTTCCTGTTTTTCCAACTCTTCCACTTCCTAATAGGCATTCTCTACTCACTGGTATTATTATTATCTCTTGAAGTGAATTTAATAAATATTGATAGGCTTATGACTAATTGAGGGGTTCTACCACAAAGACATGGACTCATTGGCGACGTAGTATATAATTGGAGAACAGGGGAAACATTCCAAAATTTTAGTACGAGAAATGATTTTAAGCATAGGTAACTACATCTTTTTCTAATTTTACAATATTTTAATATTTAATTTTTCATTCAAATCAAACTACTACATATATTCTACAAATGTTTAATCAATACATAACTTCGTATAAAACTATTTTTTATCATCTGTATAATTTAATGTCTGTTTTGGCGAATGGTGGACCATCGACCCCATCTACGTTACAGCTGCCCGGGCCAAGGCGTCCGTTGCACTTTTCTTCTTTCCAGAATGTCAGGTAACACTTAAATCCGATTTTTTACTTCAATATATGCAAAAATTCACGTAGTGATTATATAGTTTTGATAGGTAACAACGATGATAATACTTACAAGGAAGTAATTAGGCAAAAAACTGCCGAACATCACTCGAATATAAATGAACTACTGTTACAGATAAATTGGGTTCCTTATCCACATCGATGTGTTCCACCAAGACAAAATGGAATATCATTTGCCGATGAAAGTGCTGCGAAAGAAATTGTACAAGCAACCAAGTACGTGATCTACTGCATCTTTTTTAGTGAATAAATAAGGTTTTCTTTTTATGAACCACGATCTCGTCCTGGTTTATCACCCAAATATCCGTGAGGAGATCACTGAACTGGGACCGAAGTTGACAAATCTCAAGACAGTTAAGGAAGTAAACAAGCTTCAACAGGTATAACAGTGCGTCACGAAAGCGGTGCCGACCTTCAAATCTACTTTTCACTAACAGATAATGTATTTACCTGTAAAAAATTTGTATTTATTAGCACTATTTGTTCTATTTGAGTCTCTGGAACGGATGACAGCGCAGGCACGAGAGAGAATCGATTTGAATGTGATTGTGGTATCACCTCATGGGATGACGGATGTACCGAGAAGGAATATAAGGTAATTCAACTACTGACAATAGTTTAATGGAAGAATTATAAATTGAATATGCATGACGATACGTTATGGAAACATACAGTTTGCAACATTATATTCTGACGTATTATAGTACCAAAGCTAGTGTTACTACCAGATCATTTTGCAATTTGCTATTAAAGTATAGTTTTTTTCGACTAAATATTTCAAGATTTTTGGATGACTATTTGCCTATGGAATTGCTCAACGCTACTATTGGAAGCGGAGCAGTGAAGCAACTAATCGCCAAGAATGGAAAGACGCATCAAGTCTACTCTCAACTACGACATCACAATCCCATTCCCAATGTGAAAATCTATTATACTGCTCCAAAGGTATCACCAATATGAGTAACAAAATAGTAGCACTTCAACGGTGTTTATTTTGTTTAGATTGGAGACATACCAGAGTGGTACCACTACAAAAGATCTGCTACTGTACCAGATCTAGTTCTGATCGCTCAACCAGGATATGCTGTTGTTACGGTGGGCAAAAACTGAATGTGATAATAGCAAAACTAAGTGATAATAAATTTTGGGATTTATTTATCAGGCGTTTTTAGCGTGATGCATCGAAGCGAATTCCACAGATACTTGAACAAAGTATTCAAAGTGGTCTGAGCGGATACAATAACCATTATCCAGATATGCTAGGAGTTTTCTTAGCAATTGGACCTGGTTAGTACAGTGGAACCCTATTATTATTATTAAATCTGAAGAATTTTTAAAAAATATTCTGAAACAGTAGAATATTTAAGGAAAACGTTATATCCTTATATTTTTCTATTACAGTATTCAGGAAAGGGTATAAAAAAGGTCCAATCGACTTATGCGATATCTATTCTTTGATGTGTTCACTTTTACAACTTGAATGCAACTCTACACCTGAAAGGTAGATATACTGAAGTCTAATTGATAATATATTTAAAATATATAATGGTATACAAAGACATTTGATTATTTGATTTTAATTTTTCTAGAATCCTGCGTATAGATGATATTCTATCAACTGAAGCCTGCAGAGCTATTCATTCTTGTTCGTCATCGTCTTTTCCTGCATTCGTGATATTTTTTTTCCTTTGGTTGGCATAATAGAAAATCATTTATTCGAAATATTGATCTTTATAGATCATTCAACCTAGTTCTCCATTTACAATGTACAGCGCTCGTTTTAAAATAAGTGTTTCAATTATCCTATATCTATTTTTAAATGGATTAAATTTCATTGTACTCAAAATTAATAAAGTATTAAGAGTGGAAGATTATGACATCTAAGATGTTTCTCGAGTGTTACTGACAACTAGATAATAACAGCATACAAAGATTTGAAAACTTAATGATGGAATAGAAAGCGCATGAGGAACGAATCTCTGAGTTCTCCGCAGTTATGATGCATTTATCACTCTTTTAGGACAAACACAGCCAACTACGGTGAACACAAGATAATAAGAGGAAGGAGGAGGAGGTAATAGCAGAAATGTTTCAGTGATAACAGCAGAAATTCTACGGGGAGAGTATGTAGAAGAGGAAACAACCATTCGAGGTATGGCGAGAGGCCACTACTGAAAGACTGTCATTTTGGAGCTGGGGTGGAAAGGGGAGGGAACATACATATCAATTACTCTTGAGCGGATTACTGTAGCGGCGAATGACTGATTTGCATAATCGGATACCATGTGCGGAGTGATTAATCAGGTGGACTTAGCAGAATAAGTACAGGAATATGATTGACCTTTCCATTTGAAGAACTTGCGCAACGAGACTAAACAGTATATTCGAGTGTTTCATAAAAATATAACTCTAGATATTTGTCCATTTTGACGCACAAAACACAAAAAACTTTCTTAGCTAGTCAAAACCGAAACCTGATTAAAATGTGTGGATCAATATGTACAAAAATAGGATATTTGCTAACTTCTGGGTTATAATGAAAATAAAAAGGTAATATCTGCAGTAATGCTATGAAACATACCCAAATAGTCTACTTTGCATTAGTGAAAAATAATTTAAATGTCTGTGGAAGTAACTTAAATAGATAGCTTTCTATTACAGGAGTCTACTAGTGTAAAGTATTTTCTGGAGGAATAGGAAGAAGTCAGCTGATGGTATTTTGTTCTATGTTTTGAGAGCATTACCATGGTTTCCCATATTAGTGTCTCATCGATCTGTGGCAGTCCAATTGTAGCCGACATCAGGCTGCAGCACAGTTTTCAACGCTTAGTTTATCCGGACAACAGCTATGTAGGTTTTGGTATGTTCCTTGTTGCTTTTCTCATTTAAAAATCTACCTCTTTGATCGACCCTTAAGTCCGTTGCCATGGCAGCTATGAGTTTATCCCGTACTTGCTGACGAAAGATCTCACACTTTCCTTGCTAAATTTATGATAAGCAGCCTTTATTCTTTTAAATGAAATATGTATTGTCAAAAGCTTAACTACTATCCGAGCTGAGTTGTCAATGTTTCATATTCTGGCGAACAGTATTATTAATGACTTCCGCGAAACAATCATCTCTCTATACATGATATTTCAATACGGTATTAAAGTCTATCGTTATAGTTTGTACGTTACTATTCTTATATATTTTTATAGAGCTCCAAAAGTGGCCGATTTTTTTACGATCCATCTCATTTAAAATAAACGGATCCCGCTTCTTCTACCTCTGCTGCCTTTCATCGACGTCTTCGCTTTCGACGTCTTCTGATCATCCGGGATAAGACATAAAGCGGCTTCCCAGTGGATAGAAACGCCGTTAGCGCGATGATAAGCACCAGTTCTACTGCCACTGAATACTGGTGACTTCAAGGCAAGGATATCACCTAACCAGTCTTATATATTACTTCGTTTTCTCAATTTATTGATACCTTATCTTATACTCAAATCTTCACTAATTACAGTTCAACAACTAGTAAGCAGCACAATGTTAATGGTGCAGTTACAGTGAAACTCTATAATCGTGTACATTTTTGTAGCCAATCAAGAATTACTTGATAAACAGTATTTTAGCTCTTAGACAACTGCCTTTTCATGTTTTTATATTATGTTTTTGCTTATTCAAATATTTTTCAGGATCACCAGCAATGGCTATTGAGCTATCGCAAGAGGTATGTCATAGAAATTTTGTGATTCCCTAGCACTGTTAATCGAAAATTATTTAAGTCGAAGACTGGTGAAACTGAAATCACATAAAGCAGAATTATAGTAATCAAGTCACGAAGCGCTACAATTTCATCGATGCGTGCGTCTTCTAGAGCTCTAAATAAATGGCGTATTAGAGACGCTTTCTGTCCAACAGCTGTAGCCAACCCTCAGCTGACATCGTACACTTTAGACTATGGGCCAATGGCTGTAGAATACCTATTCTTATTGTAAGTGATGTAACTTAGAATTATAATCGGGTTAGCATATGTCAGTACCATATACTTTTCAATGAGTTTTTTGCTAGTCAATTTCCAAGGCCTTTGAGTAATTATCGCACATAAACACCAATATTTTGCATTTCTAGACTAGGATTTCTATGCTATTTGACTATTTTATAAATCCTGTAAATTACTGAAGCACACTAATTCCTTATTTCCTTCCCTTATCTTATCAATAAATACTGATTAATTAATCTACGATGAGTCACTATATTTTTGTCCAATGAGGTTATAGAAATAGAAAGTTTTCAGCAGTAGTTGTCAAACAACAATAATCGTTTTTCTCTTTAGTGCAAACATATCAGTTATTAAACGCTTTTAGGTAGTCTCCATTGGAGTAATAGCGATTGTATGCGTCTCCCTCTCTCTGTTATGTCTAATGGTCTGGCTCCTTCGTTGCAGAAGAGATCAACTCCGACACAAAGAAGAAAAAGGCGACCGTCAGAAAGATATCAACACTTTTCAGGAGTAGGTATTCTTCTTTTTTTTAACCAATTAGTTGACGTTTTTGTTGCACAGTAAATCTCAATATTACATATAGGAATTTGAGGTAATCCAGTCTCATTGTTATTATCTTATATATTTAATTTAATAGGAAAAAACAAGGGACCCCATTCTCCAAAAGACGAGTGGGTGACAAGACAAAGGAACCAAAAAAGGCGGGAAGTATTGAAGATGATAAAAAAATAGAAAGGAGTGACTCGAAAAAGGAAAAGAAACTAAGCAATAAGGACGCTCGTCCAGAAGAAACTCTGGGACAGGTAAGAAGTTAGCGGTGTAAAGTTGACAGTAAAACTGGGTGATTGTTCTATTAAAAATGTAAAACCACTTCAATTAGTAAGATTGTACAAAAAACAGTACAATGTTAAATCATATTAAGATCTGCATCTAGGCCATATGTAAACAATACAGTATTAACATTTTAAAATGTGTTTCAGTACGAGAGTCGTATGCGCAACTACAACGGTGCTTCGCAACTCGAGCGCATCAGGGAGGAAAATAGCCCGGTGATTTCATTTACGAGAAAAGCACAAAATTCTGTTTTCTGCATCATTATGCATTCTATACTCAGCTTAGTGCTTGATCTAATCTCAATTCATTCGTTTGGAAATTTGACAAGATTGTTTTTTTCACACTTCTCATGTCAACCTCCTAACGCTTAAAATAGCACATCTCTGTGAAGCAATCTCAATTTAATTAACTGAAGTATGCGATTTTCATACGTAATTTAATACAAATAAGTAATAGTGTTTCCAACTATTATTGTAATAACCAATTATCTCAGAAACGTTTCGAAACTATTTCGAATATGACGGCTTCGGAGGAAACGTTGCAGAGAAATGATTCGAAGGTAAAGGTTATTGTTATTCGTGGACCTTAACTCTAAAATCGAAGTTGTTCATAAAATAATGAGATAGTAATAAATTATAATAGATGGTATGGAAAACCAGTAAGTATTTTTCACAGGTAAACGTGTTCTCTGCTGACAAAATCGAGGAGATAGATCTGAATCCCGCTCTAAACAGTGCCATCAACCTGGAGAGAATCTAATTTCTGGGACACAGTATGCAGTTATACATAGATCTAATTCGCGCCTCATTCCATGGATATAGATGGAATTCAATTTTTGCAGTTTATTTGATTTGCTAATTGCATATGATTTCCTCTTTTACCTATCTTATCTATTGTATATTTTCTGTTTGTGTGTTAATCTCAGCGATGAATATAACCTCTGTGATCTCTCTTCCAGTATTTCCTTCCTCATCCTTATGAATTTACATCCCTGTGCTAGTTTTCGGTGGTTTTCACGTGTTGGTATATTTTCGTCGAAAAGAATAGACATTGTTGGTGTCTTGTTTGTCAAACCGCAATTGAAGAATAAAACAAAAAGTGAGTGAGAAATTATAAGGAAGACCTATTTTTACATTCTAGTTCAGTCTAGAATAAGTTCACAAATATACTCTATTCAGTAGCATTTATATTTATCCTTCTACCGCACTCTTCTCTCCCTTTCTTTCTATCACTCAAAAGCTAAAACTCATCGTTTGACCACTTCCACCTTCTTTCATACTAGAACTATTCTGCTTTAAAGTACCCGCCTGTAATTCTATCTGCTGCAATCCACTTTATGCTTTTGTAAATAGTCTCTTTCTTCGATATCGTGCGTCAAAAGACCTGAATCATACATTTCAATCCAAACTCAGCTTAATTCTAAGAAAAACCTTCTAGTTATATATTTTTATGTTCTCTCTCTCTCACTTGCATATTATTCTTTAGTATATTAGTTAATTGAAAGAAGCTCAAAACACTGACCTTTCCCATTTCTCTCATGCGCTATTCACATAAATATGAGATAAAGAGGCGCTTATAGTTTAAAAAAAGCTTAATATTTTTGCAGATATTTCCGATAAATTTAGAACTATCATATTAATATATTCCTTGCAAACATTTTACTTGATAGAGATGATATCAATTTCTCTCCACACATGAATAGTTGTTGTTTCGTTCATGAATATTTTATTGTGCACGCAAGGAGCTGCCGCTACCATTCTTGGCATCAGTCTCTTCTCTTCCCTCCACTTTGTACCAATTTAAATGCTTTTTCCATGGAATGTTTTCCTATATTTATCCACTCTCATTTGTTTACATACTGGTATTTATGTTTGTTTACTTTCGCTAACAGCAGCAAATAATGTGCTCCACGGTATGATATTGTCGTTTTAATGCATGTGCAAATATTGATCCATAAAGTCTTCTTCATTATTATTAATAAATTTTATGAATATTTGTATTTTTCATTTGGTAAAATCACATGATGAAAATCCCCATCCTAATCAGCGAGTTTTTGTTTCTTGTCCGGAAACTTTTCAATTGCGCACGCCCTTCCAAGGCTCTCAACGTCTCTAATCTATTCGAGTGGTTTACTCTGTTCAGTTTCCCACTTTCGCCAGTGAATTCAATTTTTGGCTCATATTGTCTAAATAAAGTTTTCACTTTTTATTCTTCTAAACAGACAGAAAATAACACATGGATACCGAAACTCTTCACCCTCAATTTTTATCTGAGTTCATCTCTGCAGTTCGCATTCACTGTGAGTTATATGAGGAAGGATCTTCAGAAGAAGAAACGGAGAAAGCGTGGAATACAATTGCTGAGCTGTTTAATATATCAGGTATGTATCACTCATGGATTGTACAGAAACTTAAGACCAGTTTAACTTCTAGTAGCTGAAGCTATGCTGCAATGGGAAGAACTAATACGACTACATCGTTTTATGTATCTCTCTTTGCCAGACTCAGCCTTTAAGGTATTACCTCTATAATTTCCGAAGAAAATAGTTCCATAACTATATTTTTTTTGTAGGGTTTTACTATCTTAATCTATCTTTAAAATTGTTTGTTTTGGCTTTATTAACAGCATTTTTAGGTTCTACCTCGTCCCGAGGACATCCGTTGGCAACATGCATCTCGAGAAGTGGCCTTGTTTCTTTCACAGTTTATTAAAAATGAGATGGACTTCCTATTAAAAAGTCAAACTGCATAATTACAAATCAAGTTAATTGTACGATTGATAATTTTTTCAATGATCCTTTTCGAAAGACAATTCCATCAGCAGTGGTTAGGAAAAACACCTCTCAAATCTTCAGTGCAATTTTGAAACGCGTGCTAAACATATTTTCGTTTGTGTATATTTATCCGTAATTGATGATTAGTCAGTCTTTCTTAGAATTCCAGTTTCCAATATTCATAAATATTGGGAGCTAAATTAGAACTGTTTTACATTGAAATTTACGTTCGAAAATAACAGCGATGACCTTACTGCTTGGGTCGGGTTATGTCGCAAATAAACTTTTCTTTAAAACTGAAGGAATGCAATCTATCTGTTCAATTGAGACGCTTATATTATGATAGTATCAGTTAAAATTAATTATTCGAACAATACTTATTATATCCCTATAAATTGGAAAATTTCCCACATTATTGCAGTCACTTCATGCCATTCATCAGAAAAGGATGGGAATTTTTTGAAAATAATATTTCGTTGGTCACAATTTAAGCGAATTCACACGACTCTCTAGTAGAAGAATATGATTTTGGAACAATAATGAGTGGTGGGGAAATCTAGAAATGAAGGAGCCCAGTTCCTTAGCAGAAAGGATATAGGTATTGTTTTCCATCATAGCAGTGATCTGCATAAATAAATTCAAACCATGTTTGAGAAAATTCTGTTTATATTGAGAAAGTGTAAACACATTCATCGTTAAATTTGTGTCATAAACAATCCGAGATCAATTATTTCTTAATGTGGTAAGTTAAAACTGATTAGAGGATAGAAAAATAAATGGGAAATGTGTTACTTTTTGGTAACTATCAGATAAGCAAAAATGTTCGTGCACTTTTCGTAGAGTTTGGTTCAGTAATTTATTTAACCATAGTATTTTACAGAGTGCATGTTTTTGTGTGCACTTTAAGGCATAAATAAGCGTCAATCGATCGATGTGCTTTAGCTTATTGTACACCCCTTTTCTGTGACTTTTTACTACTTTAAAAGGCCATGATTTTCACGTAGTTCGGGTTTCTTTGCTTTATGAATTTAAATTCGGTACAAAGGCCGCAGAAGCGTCACATAAGATGTGTGGCTTTTGGAGAAGATGTGGTAGCCGAACGTACTGCACAAAAGTGGTTACAAGATCTCCATTATTGATAGTGAAGAACCACGAGTCGCAGTGGAAGCCAATTAGAAAGTAGCATGTCAAGAACTCGCTCAAACGTTCCACGTGACTGGTGAAACAATTCGTTTGCATTTTCTTGGAAAGTCATGAAAACTAAGCAAAATGGTACCACATGCCCTGTCGGGTGACAGGAAACTTCACAAGTTATCAATTTGCCTTCACTCCTTTTACGAAAATCAAGCGAAACATTTTTGGATGGCTTGCTCATTTGTGCTGACAAATGGATCTTTTACTATAACAAGAAGCTAGCTTAGCATTGGTTGTTACCAAATTAGCAAGTACCACAGACTCCGAAGACGTCGCTTCACCACCAGAAGACCAAGATAGACAGTTCCACAACAAAGCAAAGGTTGAAACAGAGGTTGGCAGGGCTTTTGTTTCTAAGGATAACGTTTTATAGAAGTGGAATTTACAGACTTGTATCTCGTTGGGAAATAATGGTAGATGGTAAAGGTGCTTATTTTAACTAATAAATCATTTTATGAAAATTCCTAAGATTGTTTAATTTTTAGTGTAAAAAACCGCACGAACTTTATTGCTTAACTAGTAGAATCGTCGGCCATTTTATAATAGAGAATGAACGCGAAGAACTATAATGTATACTTGACTTCATTTATTTGATTTCTACAGTCATAAGAATCAGTTACCGGATTACCAGTACGTCCCTATCTGCCACATTTTGATATAATTACTATGGTTTTCCCGTATCCAGTGCTTTTAGGCATTTGGAAAAAGACTAATCGATTGAAATGAGTACGAGGATATCGACAGCGTCTGAAGAAAAAGTGAGTTAACACTGACAGAAGACGTACTTGGTCGCCAACGCATTTAATCAAGCAGTATGCAGAGTTCTTATAGATGTGGTGAACATACAGCAAAAAAATCTCTGCTGTAATTATTTCTTTCTAAGCTGTAGTTACCGAGAACTAAATCCTCACAAAAACTATATTAATTCGAATATAGACTCGAGAATACATCTTCACGACCGTTATTATCAGTGGAAAGAAATCCGAATTACCCCAAAATTAATGTCACTGTATAATGTCTTTTAAAGTTTTATAAAGTGAAAAAGAAAGAATAATATGTAATTATTTCATTGATCCACAAATTTGGTAGAGTTTTTACATGTTTACAATTAATTAACTAGTTAACTGTTATGTAATGAAGTGGGCGTGTGTTACTAGTGGTCATCACTCAGGGGAAATGGAAAGATTTGGTCAACAAGTCGAATGTCTCTGTAGCTTGAGTGACTAATATATCTGTGGGTTTCTGAAACCTCCCACTACTGATACTCCTCCCATTATTCCCTCGTGAGAGGAGATCTATTGCCGGCTGTCGCTATAAAAGCAACAAGTACACCACATTTCGTCGAGTCACCGATGACTGTTTCATATATATATATATATATATATATATATATAAACGACTAATATTCTTCACAGACACTTTATTTTCTTCTTTTCAATGCAATATTCAAAATTAAATTTCAGATGAATTCTCTGTTTGTCTGTACTCTTATCGCTCTAGGCAACATCTTGATTTCTGCTAAACTCCAAAATGTAACTGTTAAGGGGATTGCAGTCTGTAATAAGAGGAGACTTGCCAATGCACAGGTTCAGCTTTATGACAAGGATACCCGTAAGTTTATTTTGAAAGTGAATTGATTGTCCCACTTACAGCTAATTTACTGAAGTGTAATTTAAATATCCACCTAGATTTTTCTGAGTATAGACCAATGGTGTAATCTTTTGCAGTTGATCCAAACGATTTGCTATCAGAGATTCATACCAACAAGGAAGGAGAATTTGAACTTTATGGAGAAGAAGACGAAGTAAGACACGAACTACTAAGTGGATTTGATATTCTGTTTATATTTGAAAATCACAGCAGAACCAAATTGATATTTAAGAATATGTACAATTATTTATTACTCCAGTTTAGGTAGGGAAAATTGAACCTTTCATTCGCATCCACCACAGCTGTAATGTTGAGAAGGTTTGTGAATGTTTCTAATGTTGTACCTTAACTTGTTCCACTGCAAGATTTTATCAGTTATTTATCCATGCTTACTAGTTCCACTTTTACCTCTTTATCCTCTCTTATGTTTAAATTTGCCAGCTTCATCTTAACATGTGACGCATTTGAATCAACAGCTGTTGTACATTAAGCTAGAGCTGAAATAGCTTTATGTACTAAACACCAATTTTCATGAACAACCGTAAATGCTGGTTACTCCAGGCGATTTTTCCGAAAACCGTCTATCCACTAGATTATATTAGTGACTGAACATGTATAACATGTGCTTATATCATTCTACTTCGCATTAAGGGTTGTTCCCGGGTTTCTGACTACACCGTTCCTCAGGAGAAGATCGGACAAGTCTACGATATGACCTACGTCACCCTTGATATTGTTGTACATGGGGAAAAAGAAAACTGTTAATCGATAGTAGCTATTCTAGTCCTTTGTCCAATGTATATAAAGCTCGTCCATAATATTTACGTTGTCCTATATATTTATGCAAAACACCGAGTCTCAGTGGGAAAATAAGCTGATGTACATCTGGTCCTTTCAAGTGCTACTTGCTACGTGTAATACAAACTCAACACTGAAAGCAGAACAGAGAGATCAAAATATTTAGAGTTCTTAAATCGATGGAAACACGAAGGAGAAAACACCAAAGATTCTCATTCTAATAGATCAAAGAACAAATCGTTTGTTTAGCACCGTAGGCTGACGCATTATACGAATGCAAGGTCCAGTAATTTTTGAATAATAACTTTTATGATTTCTCAATTCATTTATTTAATTTATGGCAAAACCAGTGCTTAGGTTAGTCATCAGTTCCCACTAGCCTATTCAAACAGAAGAGGAATGTATCAATGAAAACCGAAAAGTGCTAGTCAGTTCATAATGATGGAAGGCAAATTATCGATTGGAGTCCTACATTCGCTTATAATTGTTCATTGCAAACTGGTTCGAAGCGCTAGTGTACCATTAAAGTGTAAAACTATTCAATGACTCACATAGCCAATCCTATATTCTCTTGTACTTTTCAGTTATTTGTTGTGGTGAAGATGAATGGTTTTATTTTGACAACTGACTGCCCGCCTCGGCAGCTGCCTTCTCTCATAAAAAGAAAGAAAGCCAGAGTCCGTATAAAAAGACTTCACTTCTAGATATTTTTATACTATGTAAACCTCGCTTACTAATTACATTACATTTGTTACAGTATAAATACAAGCATAAAAGTCGTCTCTACTATCTTTAATTAATACTATTTTTATTAGCCTCTTTTTTTCTCTTTTTCGAGACTTTCCTTCTACTTATACGTTACACCAGCTAAACAAGGTTTACAGTTATGCACTGTCTAACTGCTTGCATTCTCCTCTGCTTTTGTGCCCTTTCCGTCTCTGCTAAGATGCAAAATGTAACAGTGAAGGGTGTTGCGGTTTGTAACAAGAAGAGACTTGCCAATGTTCACGTCGAACTCTACGATAAAGACACTCGTAAGTTTCGAAGTCACTTAGAAAGTAATATTGTTTTTATCTATGTTACATTTGAATACTAGCTTTTCAGTTGACCCAAATGATCTTTTGGCTGAGGTGCATACTAATTCGGAGGGCGAGTTTGAGTTGTTTGGACAAGAAGACGAAGTATGTTTCTCCTATCAAGCTTTTAACTTGTCTTTATGTTCACCTTGTGCAGCACTTTACCTTATTTCTCTTTGCACCTATTACATATATATTTATGAAAATATTAATGAGAAATACTTTAGGTTGGAAAGATAGAGCCGTTTATACGTTTAACCCACGGTTGTCAGGTCTCTAAGCCGGTTCGTTTATTTTATACATCACTAAAAATAAATGTATCTATAAGATTAATTTAAATATCACAACTGAAAAAAACGACCTGCATTTAACATATGAGAGTAGTCATTAGTTTTTAGGGTTGTCAGCGTATTGGAGACTACATTGTCCCTCAAGATAAAATCGGAGATGTATATGACATGACCTACGTCACGCTTGATATTCAGGTCCATGGTGAAAAAGAAAAGTGCTAAATGAATGTGAGCGTGGAAAATTCACATTGTTTCTATTGTAATATAATTTGCATATGCTCAGTCTATTAAATATTTAATATTGTTTAGCCTATTTTTCTTTTTTTTGGTGGTTTTTAACAAATGAATTAATTCATGAACCCAGTTTTTGTAAATTTTTATATGGGTTAAGAGAAATAATGGTAAAAAGAAAAGGATTTGCTTTAATATGTATATGGCATCCAACACTTCACGGACCGTTCTGAGAAGCGGTTCGAACTAATCGTCCGCGACCGGCTTAGGGCGAACATCCCTTTCAAGTTTGACACTAAAAAGCATATTTGGGTACGTCATATACTCGACAGGATCAGCATCCAGATGAAAGACAACATCTACAAAGAAGAGAATTTTATGCGCCAAAAACCCTAGACACGTAAAATAGGTACAGCAGGTGTTCAATTAATAAAAAAATCATTTATATTACCAATTATTTCTAAAATTTATTATGTTTAATATAAATCATATAATTCTGCTAAAAATCAGTAGTTTTTGTGACAATTACTTTCGGAATGAAGTTCGAATAAGGTAATATTGCAAAACTGAATAAACAGACATAAATTTGGGAAAATTATATGGTGTCAAGTGGAGTGAGATGCCTGTGATTTGAAGTTACTTGCATGAAGTAGATTAGTGAAATAACCAGGATCCAAGTTCCTTGCAACATTTAGTTCATGTAATTAGCATTTTTGAGAGTCTTTATATTGAACAATGTCGAGGGCGATATATGTCATATCGTAGATTCCATCTATGTATTTCTTAGGAATTTCAAACTCGGTGGATCTTATGCATCCCTTAAAAGAAATCAGTGAAGGGTTACAGGATAATTTTCATCATGAAAAATATTTTGCGGAAGTGGAAAGACAATATTGTTTATATCAATTAATTTTAGCGTTTTTAAGCCTATTTTGATTTGTTTAATCATAATTTAATAAACGTAATTAGTTGCATGCAAAAAATTTCAGTAAAATACTTTGAAATGTTTACATACCTGTTTTTTAATATTGCAATCATGCTCAAATACTATGTAGGGCTCTATGGAAAAGACTTCGTTATCCTCTCCAGAAATCTCAAAATCACCTTCAGAATCTGTGGATACCGTAGCAAGAACATCGTCCAATGTTACTGGAAGCATGATTGATTGATGCATAATGAATCAGGAAAGCTGATTTAACTCAATTAAATATTCTATTTTATTATCTTTAAGACTTTATGACTTCTTACCAGTATCCTTCTCCTTGAGGATCACCTTAACATTGGCTAGTCTCTTCTTATTGCAAATCGCAGTTCCTTTTACGGAGATTTTTTGCAGCCGAGCCAATACTGAGAGTGAACTAACTCCAAGGAGTGCACAAATCAGTAGAAATTTTAACATCTGAGAAACCAACATGGGATCGCATTAAGATGTAAACGAAATAAAATTAAGAAATAATATTGATAATGAACAATGGGTTTGATTCAGACAACTGATTTATCGGCCATTTATATTTCTGAAAAGGCAGTCGAACTGGTTCAGAGTTGCTTTTTAGTTCAATAGTTTGAGAGATGCGAGTGTTCATGAAACAGTGAGAGGGAAACTAAGTTTTCCTAGAGTCATTTGACTGTCTCCTTGCAAATGAAATGCTATCTTGATTAGATAAAATCTTAGGGCACTTTCTGAGTGTTGCTGGACCACAGCGAATACAGAACTTTTAATTTGAATACATGAGCAATATATAAAACATTCATTTCAGAGATGCATTACTTATTATATATATATATATATATATATAATATTGATATGTACATAGTTATTACACTGGTTTACCTTTCGAACTGTTCTTCTGATAGTGGTGGAAGTGGGAGGCTTATTACGGTTGGTTTGGTAATGTCATAATGTCTGAAAGGGTTATCCGGATGTCTATATATTTTAGGTTCTTCATTAGGAATTAGTATAGGCGGTGGAACACTAATCGTTAGATCTGTTTCGACAGACTCATCACTGAGTGCCTTTTGTGATCTCCGCTGATGACCTATGATTTCACGGTTTTTCTCCTTGTCTCCATTCAAATCACTTGTCTCAATCCTTGGTCTTTCCTGGGAACTATCCGTTGGTCTTCTCAGGGATAACTCTTCATTTTCTACTTTTGTTTTTTTCCTTCTAAACTTCGTTCGCATTTTTCTGAAACACAAAAATACTATAACATGCTACCAATGAAACTAGTTTTTATTGTATCATACAAATCAGGAAGAGAAATTCTTAGGTTTTTTACATTACTTTAGATATTTTTGAAATTTCTGGGTCTTATAATAACGCTCTTGTTACAATATAAAACAGATTAAATGGTTAAAAATGGAAAGTGATCAAAATTATGTTAGAAGTAAAACTTAGTTTTACATAAACGTAACCTTTCAGGATCAACTATATCATCTCTAGTTGAAAATTCCTTCCGACTTCTTCTTTCTTTCTTTTTTCGGTTAATTTTTTTTCTCAGTCTACGAAACATAGTAGCAGATTTCGGTGGTGACCGCGTAGCGATATCCTCGAATGGGTTTACATTGTTGGAAGTAGCTTCGTCACTTTCTGATGCGGACTGCCATTCTTAAATGTTGTTGCATTTTTATACAAGAAGTAGGATTTCTTGTAATTAGGAAGATATTAGTGGCATTAATTTTTATACTTCTATAAAATTTACTCTATCTGGAATTCTATAGAGATATTTATGGAGCTATTGAAGACATTCACCTGTCACTCAAAGTAACTAATTTCCAAAATAAATTTCGCTCTTTTCTAACACATTTTTAAACTCTTAACATAAGTTTACCCTCATTGCATTACCCATACAAGATACAGTGGCCATCATTGTCTCAGTTCTGCACAACTAACTGGCTTCTTTCCTACGTATGGTATGGAATGGAGACGGTGGGATTTTGATAATCTCCTTCTTAGAATCAGCCGTAATATTTTTACTCTCCAAAACCTTAGATGAAGGAATAGTTGTACTATTTGCTCTAGAGAATTCTGTAGCCATTAGTTCAGCTGAAGATTCCGTTCCTGAGAAAAAATAAGTATCACAAACGTAGTACAGGTTACTAATAATTGTATATAGATGACATACTGGCTTAGGAACACTTGTAACTGAGATTCATATAGATGAGTATGACAAGTAGTATTCCTACCGTGTCTATCGGTTTCCTTTTTATCTAATTGTGGATCATCCTCTACTCTATTCCGCTCCAATGTTAAAGGTCGATCCACAATTTTCCGATTAGTTTCCAATTTCTTTAGCTCCTAAAATCTACGTCACTTAACCAGCTTTTTTAAATCTGTTGCTTGATTTTTCAATAGCTTCAATTAAAATATTTGTGTTAAACTATATGATTCGGAAGATAAAAATCTCGTAATTCAATTGATTTGGAATAAGAAGGCTCTATGGCCGGTTATACCTCAAGAGTGACTCCTCCATACTCGAGATTTGACTGTGCGAGCATATTTAAGTAAATGTTATCGAACGGTTTCATTTTATTGCTGTCGAAATAGCCATGTGGAAAGAGGAAAGTAGGAAGTGACAGATATGAAGGAATACATAAATAAAATATGATTAGCCAAATGATCATGGCTAGCCGGCTATCAGACGACACTTCGAGCGAGAAGTAATGAAAGAAGATAGATCGCCATTAATCGACTGAAACACGATTCCGCTAGGTTCCCCGCTGGTCAATGGTTTTCAGCTTATCTGGTCTAGCTAACTGTTGCTTTTTCAACTATCTATTCATGGGGGAGAAAGAAAATATTTTGATTTTTGAATAGTCAGTTAATAATGGCTAATCCAGTAAAATTGATTTAAAGTTGAAAACTTTATTTGTATGAGGCTATAGATTAAATTGCATGTCCAACTCATGCTTTTTGCTCATCAGTCTTCTCTAATGCTAAAAATAGCACAACGATTTTCGAGCACTAGATTATTTTCACCGTAGATCATTGGAAGGTACTCGTAGTAAAATTATTCGAAAATCGTTGCCAGTAGGAAACAACTGGAATTCAAACTAAACGAATAAAACACGCATAGCAGCAGAGCAATAAATATTTATATTCAGCAACCTCTAAAAACAATACGCTAGACATTTTCTGCCAGGTGTAGCAAAAGGATGCAAGTCGTATTCCAGAGAGTGTCATATTTCGTATTTAGAGAACTCTGTGCTTCCATGGAATCACGCGAATCTGTCAAGGGGAGAAAACTTATGCAGCCGATCCCCCACTGCTCTGTAACAGGGATTAAGTTGTTATGGGAAAAATCCCCCGGAAATCAGTCCTATTTGGACCACTTTGCTTTGTGGCTAAGTCTAACATCTGCACTAACATCACTAACCTTCGTCGGTTTGCATCTTTACATCCTACAGTTTGCCTATATCTGATCTTTCAATCATATATCATTTCAACAGCAGCTTAGAAGAGAATAAAATGTTGAGAACAACTTCTGATTAGAATACCATTAGAAAAATTTCTGAAATAAAATATTCATAAATTTCAAAAAGCAGATAGGCTCGATTTTCAAAAGGAACCGTTTTCAAACATGAGTATAGGTTTTTCTTAAATCCAATGGTAATAGATTATGTTATAAATACTAACTTTAATTTAAGCATAAAGCAATCTATTTATCATATAACGTTTGTTTTCTTTAAGATATATTTCTGCTTATTTTTTAATGACCTTCACAAGACGATCTAAGCAAATTTGATGGAGTTTATTTGTGAAACTTGTTTTGGCGAATAAGAAAAGGTCAGAAAGACTTTCAAAACTTACTTCAATAAATAAGTTACTTAATATATAAGATAATCTACTGATTTTAAAAATTTATGGATATTATAGGACCTTAATGCGTGTATTTTTGAGATGCTCTTCAAAAAAACTTTCCAGCGATTTTTTGCAAATAAGTAAAACAATTGTTAACCACATCAGTCTTTGACCCTATAGGGCTTAAATGGTCCAAATTTAGGGCTTAATAAAGGCACTGTGAAAAATTCGCCATATAAAACCATTCTACATAACAAATTTTTGTCAGTCTTTTTGGTGTTATGACATATTGTGACACATTCACATAACATAAGGAAAAAGTGGAAAAGTAGGGTGAACAGAGGTGCATTTCGCTCAACAGAGCTTCTGCAATGTGATACCATTAAGGTATCACACCAGGAAGTTAAGGCAACAATCGACTGGCGTACATTTAGAGGCTTGATACTTGGGATCCAGAGATCGTCTAACTATGTGAAAGCCATGTCGATTGTAAGGAAAGCAAAGTAAAGGACAGAGACAAACTTGCTGGTAAGATCACGGATTACATTAACAGCGAGCGATCCAGACCGGGCTGGAGTGGCGAAATGTGAGTGGAGGAAGTTGACACGAAGGTCTCGAAATTGGCGCGTAAAGAAAAAGTAGAGCTGAAAATGAACTCTGTTGAATTTTCATCTTGTATTAAGTTTGTTGAAATCTAAGGTTATTACCATAGGATTGGCGAAAGAGTTAACGTTAAAGAGCAGGTTGATGGCATCTTTCAGGAAAACGAACAGTTCAGAATCAGCATACTTAGACTGATCAACGAAGCGAATCGCCAAACCTCCTAGATAAAAGAAAGATTCCTGACTGAAATGCAACGGGATTGATCGGATTAGAAATACCAATCAAAAGAAGATATAGGCCGTGATGCTAATTAAACTGTCATAGCGAAATATAAATACAGGAATATAAATATTAGAGCAAACATCTGAGATCCCTATATAGCAGTGCAGCATTCAAAATATTGTATTCTTATAAGCCTTTGACGAGGTTCATTAAAGAGCCATAATCTGAACAAAATGTCAATATAATTACATATCATAGATATATAACTTTATTTACATCTAATTCTTCTCTACATAATTACACATTTATGCATGCAAATGTATGGTAAAAATAAAGAATAGAAAATGGTTCATACAAATATAAAATAGACAATAATATGCCTGATGAATGTTAGATAGTCAAAATTTAGTGGTTGCGTGAGAGTAATCTTTAAGCTTTTACGGAAAAAATTTTCAATTGACGCGCTGTTTAATTTTTTCAGATTAATATATTCACTGGTAGCCGTCTGTCTGTCATAGGAGTATTTATGTAGGCTTACTGAAGTCCGAATCGTGAATATTTTGCAGCAGATTATGCCTTTGTTGATCGCTACTTAATACGAGGCACTTAAATTTCAGAAATCAAATTATTTGATAATCAGCGTTTATGCGGCAAATATTGAATCCATGCATAATTTAATGAAACCAGAGACTTGTGCAATGTCTATTTCCATAAATGCATATTCTGATGGTGTTTGAAACAAAGCCACAAGCACTGAATTGTTTGAAAGGCTTCACCAGGCTTATTTAATTAGTTAAAATGCGAATCAAATTCATAGTGTATTTGGAGCAATCTTGTTAATAAATATAGGCAATGCACATGCAACTGACTAAGCTGTTTAAATACATCACTTTATAAGATGTGCAAAATGAAGTGACGAAGATGAATTGAAGAACGCGCCTATCAAAGTGGCATTAAGTTGAATTAGGAGCACAGTTGATCCCATATTAATCTTTCAACGCTTCTTCTCTGATGTACAAATGTAGCAGACAGCCAATTTGAAGAGAATTCATCTAATAATAATTTTTATACAAACATGTGTTCGGCATTTTTAAGTAAACATTGATTAGTTACAAGGCTTGTTGAATAAAGACGATTAAAAATGGGTGGAGCAGACTGTAATTTATTAGCAATTGTTGACGAAGTGCACCTTTCTTTTAACTAGCAGACGAATTAGACCTGCGTAAATAGACAGGTAGCGTGGATGTGGAAAAACGCCGTGATTGGACGGTCAGGTGACAAGTAGGTTTATGGGGGCTGCGATAGGTTCGTGAGTAGCAAAAATAATAGAAAAACATTGCATACTAATGTTGCCTAGAAGCGAATGAACCCAGAACAGTAGCCGTTAGTAGTTTTATGACAAAGAGAAGTGCAGTTCAGGAGAGTGTCATAGATGACTCTTAATCTTCAGAAATAAAGCGTACTTGTAATTAATCTCACCTGTATGACATAAGAAGAAAAGGATAACAATAGAAATGAGGAGCGTGACTGATCGACTCTCTTGAGCAAGTCTGCTTTTGTGGTTGAATGAGACTCGGTGAATGGAGATATTGGATAAGATGCGAAAATTAAGCACCGATAATAACAAAAGAGGTACCAGATAAACTGTCACCGGATATAAGAAATGATTGAACTGAAAAATGTAATCCTCTTGTAAAGTCATATTCTAAGATTTCATATAAATCTGATAAGCAAGTCAAAACTATGTATAACAGAAAAATAAGCATAGTTTGAATAGCACAAACCACACGGCGGTATGTTTCACTGTTAGCCAGTGATGATGGCTCATGAAGCAAAAACCAACTAGTGGAATTTTCAACTTGAACCCATCCCCAGTGGAACTCTGCCCATTTGGACCCATTAAAAAGGAGTGCTGCTACAGTAATTGCCAGCAGAGGTGCGAAAGGTCGAGGAGGAGAATACATCGATGACAATGGCCGAAGAATTGCCTGTAGATAAAAGGCTCTGTAATACGGTATATTTACTAGGCGAAAAATGTAATAAATTTAATATGAAACCTGACCTGGTGTCGTTGTATTGAAATATAGCAGATTGTCCAAATACTTGCACAGTTGAAAGCAAGCAGTAAAGGAGATAGTAGACCCGTAGATAAATAGGCTATTTGTCCTTTAGGAAACAATTTTAAAGAAAATAGCGATAAAAAATGAAATTAATTACTAGTAAATAATAAATGATAATAAAGCCTACCTAGCGCTCCAAACTGTGGTGATCCCGTAAAATCATGAAGAGCAGGAATGAAGAGAACAAAAAGGGAAAAAAGTAGCTGGAGAAGATCGGAAAGAGACAGAACTATAAGAGCTGGAACGAGGGGATGGAAGCGGTGGGAGAAAAATACCAAAAGACAGGCGCAATTTAGTACAATCCCTGAAAATAGCGAGTGATTGGTTATGAATGTTTGCTTTTAAAAAAGATATTGGAATCTCAGAAATAGTCTGATTATGTTACATCATACTGTTGTGTCGTCTGACCTAGCAAACAGATAATTGGCTGGATAAACAAGTCGATCATGCAGCCATATATTCGCCAGCTTTCCTCTTCATATAAACACATGTCTGCAAAGCACATCTTAGTTCAAAGAGAAAAAGAAGCAGTAGAAGCTATTCAAATGCCGTCGGTACATTTCATCGAGTAAGAAGTATGCTACGACAAATAATCTTAACTGAAATGGACTATGGCTTTCGATCACGAGATGAACGTTAGCGCTTGGTTAATGTATTTTATATACAGACGAGTGTTTTCTAATTTGGTAACCATGATGTTTGGTTAAGATGAAAAGCGGGAAAGAAGCTGAAGACGGATGGGATGGGCCTACTACTACACATGTTGACATTTCAGCGCTACAGGTTACACATTTAGCATCCAAATATATCTCGTTATCTCTTTAATAAGAAATGGATAACGAGATATATTTTTGATTAACAAAGATTGGTGTTATCTATCTCTGATCTTAGGCATATGATATAATCACAGGTCTATTGAATGTGTTTCCACCACTAGTAGCAGAGAAGTACACCTAAAACTTCAGTAAAGTAGATGTTTGTCCTTTTATGATAGAACTAGATTTCCGCTGGACTGACATGCACCGATTCCTATTGTGGACGAAAGGTTTGTTGAAAAGGAAAGCGTATTGAGTATAATTTTTGACACAGAGCGAACAGATTAAACAAAATAACTACCTCTTAAATATAGTTTTTGAAAAATATAGTAGAAAGACTCATTGTTTACTTCATTTAATTACACGGGTAACTTCCTCAATATGCTGAGTATATCATATATGATCTTAGGTTTGGAATAGCACCGTATGATGACAAATTTTAAATGAAGGGAAGCATTTCGCAGAAACTCACTGAAGACAACTAATAAGGAATTGCGAGCTGAGAAAAAGTGCGAAGGACGTAATTTTGAGTTTTTCGTGATAAATAAAAAGAGATTGTGAAAAAATAGATGAGTGAGAGAGACGAAAATGAAGTAAATAAAGTAGGACAGATGGAATTAAGTAATTCACATTCCTCATAGAAAAGAAATGTGATTCGATAGAAATTTTAGGGAAAAAGTAGAGAAAAGCATTCATGTGAAAAGAGGTTGCAAGCGTATAATTCGAACTCAAGATGATTCAAACCCCGCTTGGAAAAAGAGACGTGGAAAATAGATTAATTGCTATGAAATAGAATTATTGGGATACAATTTTTTTTGCTAAATCTATAGAAATGTGAAATGCGATAGATCTCATTATCTTGAATGTTGAGCGATTCAATGTGAAGATCATTTTACTAACGCATAGATATTGCACTTATTTTCGTGTTCCTAGTAGACAAAGATAAATTGGTAAAATATTAGTTGACCCAAACAAACAATCGGAGAGATAACTATGACACCGTTGTTATTCTCCTAAACACTATTCTCAGTGAATTGAGAAATAACGTCAATTCACAGAAATGAAGCTTGGCATTAAAAACACTATCTCATGCATAATCCTTGCAAATCCAATTGATATGTTTATTCTGTATCATTAATACTTCTGTGGTAATCACTTCTTTTAAGGCGTAGCCATGTCTAGTGCATGCTTTTCAGAATGCTGTTATCATAAGGGCAATGTAGAAAATGAAAGCTCCGAAATATTAAAGGTGTCTTTCTAACAGAGATAATTGGTGTAACTTAGAGAAGATTTTCACCGCTCATCATATAGCGGTGTTGATGAATGATCCAAGACGAGGAAGTAGAAGCAAGCAATATATTTAGAATAATATAGAAGATTAAAATGGGAAGAGAATAATACGGACAAAAGAAGGTTCTCGTTTGCTACTGAGCAATAGAATATCTGAAAGGACATCGCAATAGCTGACTATTATGCTGATGAAGAAGCGACCAATTTCTCAATTGCCCAGGCGAAACAGATATAAGCACTCTAGTAAATGCTTCAGGCATAATCGTTGCCAATAAAGAAATGAATGTACACATACATTTTTCAGAAACTGTCAAACACATGCACACACACAAACAAACAGACATTGCACCACTAGACACTGACAGTTCCCTAGGCCTGGTGATGTGCTGCAGATGCACTGTGATTTCCATCAGCATTCCAACATTTTGCTAATACGATTTCTGGAAGAGCCTAGGTTAGAGGTAACATTCCTGTAAGTTTACGAAAGCTGCGAACTTCTAATGTTTACAATGAAAAATAAAGATTACCAGTACATTCAATGTGATCATTATGTCAGATTAGTCGATAGTATATTCAAAAGGCTTGAAAAATTATTCAGGGGAATTATCCTATTTTATTTCACGTATCAATGGCTGCAAGACTGTTTTCTCTAAAGAATGATATGAAGGCGACATATTCTTTGACTCATGTGGATAATGTAGAATACATGTGAAGATCTAGACCGAAAGAATTAAATTACCCATCGACCCCCACAGCTAGTCTACTCTTCCAAAACACTGACATGCTATTCTATTATGTGTTTAGCTCTGTGTTTAACTCTATTTCTCTCAGTGCTTTCTACTGGGAAATATATAAATTCCTAGTGTAAGTGACAAAAGTATACGTGAAGAAGTCTGGTACTCAGATTCTGCGAAATTATATAAGCAAAATGTTGCCCAAATCCTCTCAAGACTATATTATTTTACTATTCTTGGAAATAAAATCCTTAGGAATTAAAAAATATTAACACGAATTCCTGAAATTTTTTAATCATACTAATGTATGTGATAAATGCAGATAGGGAAAGAGAAAAAGTGTAGCCGTGCTATACAAAAGTTCACACACCTTGGCAGCCTTCATCTGAGAGTACACAAATAATGTATAAGTGCGTTTCAATTTTTCCGTGGGAACTTCCAGAAACTATGATGTATAAATGATAATTAAGTACAAATTAAATTAAATTATTCGTATACAGCGAATTGTCCTCGATATTTTTAAACGCATTTCCTTAAATTCATTGAAATGGCTATAAATAAATTCCGACAGCGGAAATACCTCAAGTGATGATGGATTCAGTTGTGTGAGAGAGGTGATGTTCGCTGACAAACTCATTAAAAATTAGCATTATTTCAAACAAATGGATAAATAAAGTGGCTACGTAGAAAATTATGCATACAAACACATTACTCCTGCCACGAAACGTAAAATTTTGTGAGTGGGATTTCATCGCTGCAATCATCTAATTTCGTTTTAGACTTTCTAGCACTTAAAAAAAGACTAGTATTTATTTAAAAGTTGATGTAGACCCGAAATATGAGGGACCCACTGTATATCATGAGGTTTAAGAAGAAAAACCAAAGTTGGGAAAATAAATTATGCGTATCCTATATTTCGCTCTAATATTGATTGATTAATTGATGAAACCCCCAAAGGAGTTGCATGGAGGGATCTCACGCTTGGTATATAATGCTCCAGCTCATGTGACGAAGTGCCATCAACTCTAGCAATAGCACCTAGCATCGAACTGCATTAAAAAGCTTTGTGATTAAACATTTTTAACATGCTTCTTCGAAAAGACCAAAACAAAACCAAAAAACCTAGTAGTTGATTAAACAATCATTATATGGGACATGCAATAGTATTCGTGCGACAGTTGTAGTGAGTTAATAGGCTTAACTAATTATGCTGATGAGTTGAAGGTGCTGTCTGTGAGGTGAGTGTTCCTTTCTGCAGTCAATTATGATTATTCCAGAAATACGGCTTCATCCGTATTTTTGCACGTTATTATGTAAACTATGATGTGAATAATAATGTGCTGATATAATATAGACGAGAGATTAAAATGTGAATTTTTTCTCTTCTTACTGAGAAACCTTCAGGTATTAAAAAATAGTATTAAGAAACTATATAACTAGACAAAATAATTAATTCCTCCTAACAATGTAGTCTGAAAAGTGGCTAACTAGATTGCAAATCCTTAACGATAAGTTCTTAGATATAGAAATGAGAGGTAAATGTAGTTACGTCATAATTATGGATGCAAATGTAAATATCAGTTCGGGAATGACTGCAGTCTAACAAATAGCTGTTTGCGAAAGTCTAGTACATCTAATAATTGCAAGATGTTTTTCAATGACTACTACTTATCGCACAGCCTTTCAGATTTACGTTACAGCGATCCAATTACCAACAAACTCAAAAATTGTCATTCAGACATTGCCATGTGTTTAGTTGTAACAATAAAGTACTTCAGAGATTCCAATAATACCAGCATACTGTAATGTAAATCAGGGCCTATTAATTTCGCGTTTTCTTTGCTAGACGCCGCATTACACTCCCATTCCTCATAGTCGCTTAGGTTATTTTTGTGTTGACAAATTGCTTCCTCAAATTGTCATCATTTTGCTACTAGTCAAATCAAATCTTTTGTAGCAATGTTTTGTGGATTTAAAAATTTAAAGCATTCAATGGCACTTATATTATTCATCAAAATTATCGATGAGTTGCATAATTGATTCTACAAACAATTTTGAGACTATTAGAGTTAATACTTCCTCAGTTATGAGCACCTATTCCTCTGAAGCCAGATTACAAGTTAAGCATAATTAGTATCTAAATTTACCGAGATTTTTTCATACTTTTCTGTAATAAAAGAAACACACTTATGCCATATAGATACATGAATAAATAAGTGACTTTTTTCTAATACTCAAGCATTTTAGTGTTCATAGGACCGCTTTTTTCACTGACTAACAATTACTACTAAGTACCGGTTTAGAAAATACTGAAGTACGTCTCATTGAACGTAGTTCCATTGTCGCACAATATTGAATTTGATCACTAATGCCATGTAGTCCCAGAATGTCAAGTAAATTAGTGACTAAGAAAGTAGTATGGAATATAGATTTTATACGAAAGAGTACCTATGCTTTTATTTGTAAAGTCATTATTAAAAGCATCTGTTTTCCCTAACCTAGATCCTTTAATATATTAATTTCAGAAGATTTCGCTAGAACGATTCATTTCCCGACTGCAAAGATAGGTTTTCATTCTCCTGAGTGATCTCCTTCATTAATTCTCTTGTCTTTTCTGCGTCCCTACACACCCCATCATGTCTAGAGTCTTGCAAGCGTATCCAATTCGAGATCAATACCTCACATGGGCCAGCAGCACTCCGGATTTGTCGTTGAAATAGCTCGTCCTCGACTAGGAAAGTTCCAGGTAAGTTCTGGTATGCTTACACCAACATCAATTCGTGTTCCGTTCGTCAAATCCATCCACCGCCCACATTTAGCTCCTCTATCTTAACACAAAATTGCCGCCGAAAAATATAGTATACTTCTCTTTTTAACATAGAAATATGACTATGATTTTGTCTAGGATTTATGTACGGTTAGATAGCTATTAATCTCTTCATTTCTAAAAATAGATTTTATAACTTTATTTCCCAACATCTTTTGAAATTTTTATATTGTCGTGAATTGAAAAATGAACTAATTCCAACATCAACATATAAACTTTCCAGTATAAGTTAAGCAATCTGTTGTTTACATTGGTTGAAGTATTCTTCTAATTACTTTCATCCCTCAGTTAAGATAAATGCACGCGGAGAGTGAATATTTACCATTAAGATATGTATACAAGAGATGATTATCACAACAATTTAATTTGTCATTAGAACCAATCAGAAAAACTGGAGTCCAAGATAGTGTTAGTAGAAATTGTTTCCATTACTCTATTGAGGAACAAAAAAACTATCGATCCAAAGACTTGTACTCTTTGACGAAATATGTCTAATAAGATCTTAAAAAACATTGAATAATTTATAATAATACTAATTAAATATCCTTAGGCAGTACCTCAAAAAGACCCCGATGAGGTATCCACACCTCAATGGAGAATTACCGTTAATCCATCCGCTGAACTGTTCGGTTCTCAACGACTTCGCCAATTGATAGATCGACTTTATCACCAGCAGAAGTTATTAACTCCGCAGGATGCTCGACAGGTATATATATTTTTAATCTGGACAAGTGTTTTATAATAACTTCAATACTTTATCTCTTATATAATAGTGCAATTATAAAGTCAACTGTAACTATGGATATCGTACTCTAATTTATAAGGTCATGTCTGCCCTCCAAGCAATAGACCCATCTGCGGACCTTCTTCTCCCTCTCCTTACTGTACTTTCAAATGCTACAGCATATCCCGCTAATCAGGTATTTATTATATTTCCTGTTAGAACATTACATTGCATCTCTTCTTTACCTATACTTTTCATAATTGTTGCTTTTCTTTAAATATTTTTTATTTATTTGTCAAAGTTCTTTATGTTTTCGTCAACACGTATTTTTAGCTGCGCTGGTACTCGATCCAGAAAATCTCTTAATATATTTCTATTTAACACAAGCCATTCTTGAATTCTATTGGATATTTTGCATGTGGTTATGCCAATTTTTTGATTCTAAGCGCCAAAGTTGCTTTCAATCCATAGTTCCGCGCAAATACGGAGGTCGCGATTTCAGATATTTGAATTTGGTTTTCATATTTCACATCATAAATAATGCTTGTATTGACTAAGACCATGTTTTGACGTGCAGAGTTGGCCGGAAACAAGTGAGAATCGATGAAGCTAAGGAACCTGACAATAACCTGCGACATTTCATAGTGTATGTGCGAGTGTTTTATAAATGTGGAAACCAAACTATTTTGCGATATATATCAGCAATATTTAGATTCTGATGAGAGAACTCCGTATTACTGAACGAGTGGTAGACATGCTTTGTGGACAGCGGACCGGGTGGTCAAAGCCATGCAGAGTTATGTTAATGCAATGTCTCGCCAACATGGCCGTATGTACAGAGAACTACGTAAGTGAGCCTAACGAAAATATAACTCTAACCTTTGAAAATTAATCATGGGAACCTAGAAATACGTGATTTGATGTACAGTAATACCATTAATTATTAACAGAAAGTTGTTGTATGCATCATAAGGCCTTATTGTGCTGTTTTTTTGTTTTTGATGTATCTGATCTCAATTCAAAGTTTGAATTTCAAAATTTCAATAGAATTGGTGGATTTCTCAGCTCATTAGAAGAGAGGACACCGTTATTTTCTTTCCTCACCTCGAAAATACTATTTTTAGCACTTTTGAGTTTTTATATTTATTGCATGAATTATCAGAATTGCTCACATTTATTGAATCTTAAGAGAAAAAAACAAATCCGCTGATATTTATATTTTTATATTATAAATTTGGTCTCTAAAGAGCAGAATTTCATCTGCAAATGCATTCTTAGAATGTTCCCATAAAAATATCGATAATTTCTACCCCTATTTAACCTTAAATTAAGCCTTTTTTTGCAATTTACATCACCGTTAAACATTTCTGGACTATTTATTTCTTCCCACTTTTTAGAAGTCTAGTAACTAAGACCCTAAAATGCATATAATGCGCATTTTGTGACAAATTACTGTCGAAGTAATAAATCGCTACACAGGAAATTGTACGCAGAGCTATCCCCCAAGCAATTAAGCGTCTGTCATCATCAGATGAGATGGAAGTGGTTGTTGCTCTTCAGGCATTGACGAACCTTTCTCTTAATATAACAAAGGACCAGGTACATCACAATTATATTTTATCTCAAGCCATCTATTTTTACAAAGTCACCTATTTCAACCCTTCTAAATTTAAATACTTTTTATCAGATTTCACAGTTTCTACCTGCGATTCCTCACTGTCTATCCCGTCTCTGGGTTCGAGGTGAAGCTAACATTAACGCCCTGCGTCTGCTTGTCAATCTCAGCTGTTGCCCAGATATTGTACCTTATATGTTGGGAGCAAAGGTTAAACAGAATTGCTCCCCGTTCATTTTACTTTTCGAAGATAATATATAGATTAGATCGATTATTTTGACCTACACTGTAGGCGGTAAACGGTCTTCTACGCATACTTGACACCGACCGTGAAGAGGTGCTTTTACGAGCAGTTACTTGGCTGTTGTGTACATCATCTGCTGTGGATGCTCTTCATTTGTCATATGACAGAATATCCTGTCATAACCAGGTTTAGTTTTATGAGAAGTAATATTTTCTCTAGAAATTGGGTAAATATGTACTTATATTGACTTTCGTTGTGATATTACATTCAGAGTGATCAGTCATTTGGTGATATCGTGAAATTTTTACAGGATCCATTCCATAATCCTGCACACACACTCTATTATTCAATATACGGTCCTAAAGGGAGGGAGGAGTTAGAGGGAAGGACAAAGGAACTCGCAGATCACAAGAACAGAGATATAAGCACAAAAGCAGTGCGACTATTAGAAATATTGAAAAGTGTTAGTAAAATAATAAGTTGCATGAAGTACTTATACATGTTTTGGATGAAAACTTTGCTTGCAGATACCACCATTTCCTACACCTGGATCTCACCTCAACCGATTATGATATGATCTCAAATAAAGCTACTTTGCTCCTTTCTATTTCACTTCACTCGCTCCCTTTACATAGTCTTCCATGTCCGCCTTCCTTACGTGATAGTAGTCGGCCGTAAATTATAGTTATTGACCACACTTTTCTAATGATCTCTTTTAAATCTATGTTTTGGAATATAGTTTTTTAAATCATCCTCATAAACTATCTATAAATAACTGTAGGACATACATAAATCACAAAAATGCAGAAGCAGTTTATAAAACAGCTTAACGCCTTTATCTTATATACAATTTAGTGTTTATTATTATGCAGTGTTGAATGATTCGCATATTATGAAATTAATACATGTAGCTTGAATTTCCTACTCGTATAAGATCTTGGCATGTATTTGCACTCGTACGGTAAAATGAAAGCAGTTCAATTCCTGCTCGCTGCCACCACACCATCGCAAAGAAGATAAGCAAATGCCACAACTGATGGGAACATCCGAGAAGGTCAAATGTGCCTGTCGTTGTAAATAATCTCAAGTTACTTTCTCCATGTTAGTATACATCAAGACTGATTCATACCTGGGGATAAGCGTTCAGGTAACATCGACACGTAAAAAAAGAAAGCTGATCCAGTCAGAGTATATAGTACGATAATGTTTGGCAACCATTTCTGCAATGGATTTTAAAACCATTTTCTTCGAATTTGCAGTTTTTTAATAGTCATTTTTACTTATTAGAGATTGATCACAAGTAAAATTTCATGTTGTTCTTTGCTCTTAATCCTCCATTATATAACCTTATCTGACATTAGATCATTTTCATTCATCAACAAACTTAGTTCAATAGAACTAATGGAATGTAGATAGTTGTTTATTGTCGTTTGTGAATAAATAAGTAAGAATGATGCTGAAGGAAATGTAAACTAACTGCAACATGGGCACTGCTCAAACCTCCGTGAAGAAATATCCAGTGGATCGTTGGACAGATTCCAAATATTATGATTGAAGCATAGATTATGTGAAGATAACCAATGCGACTACCAATGACCTTTCGCACAAAAAAGTCTTTTCGTGTGGGAACGTACGCAGTGATGAGAAAAATTGATAGAAGAAAGTAGAGATACGATTGCAAACACTCCTGCACTATTACATGTATTTGAAAATGTCGAATTTAATGAAACTCTATTACAGAAAGGCGATAATAAACAATATAGTAAAAAAATATAATGTAAAAATTAAGGTATTATTTACCTTAAAACAGAAAAATGCAGTATAAATTCCTGAGAGGTACATCCCAAGTAAACCTGCAGAGATACCAAATACGTCCATTTTAAGCCACAGCTCACGTCTACGTTCGCCTGCACAGCCGAAGGTGTGGTATGAAGCGGATAGCAACATACATATCTAAGTTAAATCTTACTAAATCTTTCTTGATAATAATAGCGACTAGTACTTTTGATGTAGTGGTTAGAAATCTCAAATATTAACCTGTGCACCTAATATAGAAAGCGACATTATAATATGATCCTTGAAGTGTCCATTAAATAGAGGAATATGGTAGAAATTTAATTCCCATTGACAGTAAGAGAAATAAAGAAACCCTAGGAGATGACTCCAAATATTCACCGTCTCATTTGTCCAGTGGAAAATACTAAAAAAATTGTAGTGCTAATTTTATAACTGTTTAGATATTAAAAAAAGTATCTGTTACAGATTACCATCAGACCTTTTGGCACATAACTTTGTAGTCATCCTAGTAGGTCGATAATAACCAAGCACATATTGATTAATCCACATAGTTGGACGAAGACAGTCTCGAGAGAGTAAACGATATCTATCATGATCTTTGCAGATGGTGGAGGAGCGACAACGAACACAGCGGACCATATGGGGGAAATATAAAATTAGAGGTTAGATGAGGGAAACTTGTCAAATGTGTAAATCACAAAACCATGGGCAAAAGAAATAATAGATTCAACGTTAGCCAAAAATATATGGCAAATTAATAAATTCTAAAGACGTCTAGTATGTCCGTTTAATTAGTTGTATAAATACATTTAAAGCATTATTAAGTACTAAAATTTATTCATAGTTTGCATAGACCATGAATGAACCACAAATGAAGTAAAACCCGTCTATATCTGGTTGGCTCGTTTGGTCGACAGACCGGTCTAAGTAAGAAGAATGTAGGATCTAGAATAATTGAGCATATTCTTATAAAAGCCATTTTAAACAAGAAACAATCCATAAAAGTGATTACAAAAGTGGCTTATATATGATGCACATTGAAGCGAAACTATATAATTTAACAAAGTCAATATTATAAAATACCCTCTCTTCAATAACACATTTTTGTCATATAATACTAGTAGGTTGTAGGTAAATAAAGTATAAACAAGTAAATGCGTAAAATAGAAATAAAACATGAGGATAACCAATGTTTCGAAATAACTCGAAAGTGAATGGACGGACAAGAAATGTGCGGACATCAAACCCGTTCCTCACGTATGGCATTGCGAAAACGATACGCGAAGGAACAGGAGAAAAATCAAAGTCCGTATCTAGTTCAAATGTGATTTTAGATGAAACAGTTCTAAATGATTCATACAGTCTAATTACCAAATCATGGTGCATTGGTGAAATAATACTGCAAAATAAAGTCATAATTCGTGCTCAGTTAAACGAGAATAAAAGAGAAGAAATGGGTGGTGATAAAAATTAAGATATGTGATATTAGTACTTCAATCAAAAGTTTACAGAAGACGAAGATATGGGACTCACCTAACCATCAGTTATTAATTATATATACACACTAGCTTCTTTCATCTTTTCTTGTAGTACTTAAGCTAAGTGAAATTTTAACTAATGTGGTTTTTATATATTCATTCCAACTATTATTCTAAAGCATATTATTACACTTTGAGAAAACCTGCTCATAAAGAATGTTAAAAAGTTGAGTGTATAAGTTATTGAATTAGAGAAACTATCCTTAAAAAAATGTTTTCTTATGTTCTAAATACCTATATATTTCAGAGGTCCAATGAAATATATATTATATAATCATTAAAAAATATTTATAATAAGTAGTTCCTATGAACAATCTGTTACAATAATCCATGATACAACAAAACTAGCCACTGTTAAGAATCGCCACTTTTATCTTAATGTTTATGTTACTGATTTTCATTTATATACAATCAAGTCAACCTACAGTTAATTATTTCTGACATTAAGGAAACTTTTAATCAAGCAAAAGCTAGCCATTTATCCAATTTTAAATCGAAGGTGCTTAATTGACGCAAATAGTGTGCAACGCGTTAGACATAATATTGATCGAATCCATGGTATTAGAATAAGAGAGGTTTTCGTCTTACATGAAGCTTATATTTAGAATTGTTACTGACTTCATTTTTAAAAATTAACTTTTCCGGTGTTATATATCATCGTTCCATGATTGTTAGTAACATTTTTGTTAACACATATATCCTGCCGTAACTATTATATACAGTTGTAGAATTAATGACTGGAGAGTAGAATATGATTTAGTATTCATTGATATATTTTATGTAATTTCACTTTGTTTCAGAAGTTCTACAAAGTTCTTTTGAAGAACAATTCTGACAGATATGAGCGATACTAGTCTCATTATTGATGCAGAAAATAAACAGTCTGAGTCAAAAGATATTGCTACTCTTTTAGAATTCTCTCCAGAGGAATCTAAGGTTTATTAATCACTGTAATTTAAAGCATACGGGATTGTTTTTCAAATTTTTGTTAGAATATGGTTTTAAGCTAGTTGGTGAGAATACAGTAGATGTTGTGGACCAGACAAATCAAGATATGGATGACTTTTTTGCACAACATGGCGGAGATCCACGACTTCTTGATTTGGGGAGGTTTGTTATGAAACTTATTATTTATTATTTAACCTTGCGAAATTATTTGTTTTTAGATGCTTACTTGTCTCTAATCTTCCTTCCACATTTCTCTCTGACACCTATGATGTATTTTCTGAATGTATGTATGAGATGTTATGTCATGATTTCAACGTATCTCGCGATGCAATGGAGAAAGTTAGTACAATTTTATTCTTGCCTGTGTAGTTAATATAAGGAATACATTTTACTTGCCCTCTAATATGTATATATAACTTTTAGGTAATCCGTATTCCCAAGTTGCAATCAGATTCTGAGAATCAGGTAAATTAAGATGGATTTTGGTTTATCAAAAAATCTTTCAATCGTATAACTCATAATTGATACAAGGGGTGGCTATTGCGAATAGCAGCGAGAAATATTGACTGCCAATTCAGATACATATTTTATTAGTTAGTACTTCTGTATTACAAGTTGCACATTACTGTATATGAGGTATGTGCACTTTTTATAAATATCACAATGTCAAAATGACGCAACAATTAAACTCTGCGACCTTTGCTAAGTGCTTGGGGTCTACCACTAAGATTAAGATTTGTATACCACTATTACCATAGTGGATTTTATTCAGGGTATCTAATTAAATCTTTTATTATTAAAAGTATTTTTCCTATTAAGGAAAACAATTTTGAACAAAATATTGCTGATGTCCAGTAACAAATATTGTCAGACCATCTCACAGTTCACAACTCGAACCGATATTGATTTGTCCTATTGTGGGCGTTATTTACATTTTACATGACAAGAAACAACAAAATGTGAGGATAATTGAAATATAAGGAACTTCAACCTACTTCGAAACTTGTAATATAGTTGTGTGTACCATGGGAACAACATTAGCAATAAAACTACAATGGGATATGAAATATAGTTTTAATAATTTGTAATTTTTTTCTATTATTGATGAGTCAAGCTTTAAATATCGACTTATTTGTATTTGTGTAAATTTTGCGTGTCGGGTTCAGGAGTCGGCTCTCCGTGCCATTGTATCGTTCAAATCACGTGTGCACAAGCATCGTGTATTTGCACAGAAGAAATTGGCAGTAGATTCGTTAATCAAAGTGGGCCCACTCGAAGAAATCCCCCGCGAGTTCCTCGAAATAGAGGAAGACTTAGAGATGGCCGATGAAGTGGGAGATGAAGAGAGCCCTGAAGAACAAGTGGGCCGAGAACCAGAGCATGAGTCTGAGAAGACCGATACTGAGCTCAAGAACGAGCCCCCGGTCAACGAAAGCATTGAGACATCAGGCAAAGGTACTGTAGTTTGGATTGTCGGCGTGGATAAAATAGCTTCTCACAAGTCACTTATGTTTTGATACTAGATAGAATTGGGCATCTTATGTGTGCTATTTAAGCAATATTCTGATTACAATATTCGTGCGCTAAATTCTCCGGCGACTACCTATAAGTTGGTATTCTTCCGTCCACTTAGAACTAGATTTCAGCAGTATAAATTAAGATCTTATTATAACGCGTATTTGGTTTAGAGGAGACTATTAAAAGCACAAATAATGGCCATGGAGAGGCTCACTATTCGGAAAGCAATACTTTAAATGTGCCAGAGCAACCAAAGAAAAAAACTTACGTGAATGAAGATGATAATGCTCTCTTCGAAATCAATTGGGATGGTGCACCTGAATTCCAGTGGAAACGTTAGTTTTTATACTAACATTTATGCAGATAGCTGCGAACATTATGCATAACTGCTTTTAATATTGTTTTTTAAGTCTGTCCTACTCCACTAGATACTCGCCGTCTTATTTTGGAAAATGTATTTTGGTCTGACCTCCGCAATCCTTTTATATACCGTGTTATGATAAAAGCTGAAACTGTGGACATTAGTTTTCCAATGCGATATAATATTGAAGGAAATAAGCAGATGTATGGGTGGGTCATATTGGGTTTTTATGACTTCACTGTTTTATAATATTAACCTTCATTTAAGAATAATACAGGAATAAGTTAATTTCAATTGAGTTACAGGAAAGTAACCATGATATTTCAATGGAGTAATCAGATAATGATGGAGGCTCTTCATCATTTAATTTACGTCCGTTGTGCCGGAGGTCGCCGAATTAAAGTCTTTCTCCCACAAAGCAAGTTTCTCACATAGGAATGTAAATAAGTGTTATTGAAATTATAGCATATTTTGTAGCACCTCAAGCAGTTAAAATGAAGGAGGATTTCGAGGGAAAGCTTGGACGCTTGATTAAGCCTACCCCGCGAATGCATCAACTCATAATTAAGGTGCTTCCAAAGGATCATGTGGTTTGTTTCTATCCGCTTTATAGTTATTAAAATAAATGTGATTTGAGTTTTTAAGCACTATTTAATATCATTATAGGTATCAAAAGAAGATGCTCAAAATTGGTTTCCAGAACAGACAGTTACCAATGTTGAGAATACATTTGATGAACTTGGGTCAGTACCTATTGTCACGATAATACTTTTCATAGATTTTATATTCAATAGTTCAGCCAACCTTGTGCGGTACTTACTATGGTTTCTGTTGATGACGTGATTGATGCCCACTCTTCTCGGTCTTTTGTGTCAATTACCGCCGATGGAACAGAGAATCATAAATGTCATGTATTTCTTCGTGGAGGTATTTGATTTTTCTAACTTTTGGATATATACTTATAATTTGAGGTAATAACCAAATATGTATTTGTTTAATTTAGTAGAAGCACATTTCGGATCATTCCTTACTCGCTGGGACAGGAAAAAAATGGAGAGAGAAGCTGCAACAAGAGCAACTTGTAATTTGCCTTTGTATAATTGTGGTTTTCATTTCTTATATCAAATTTTATTTACTACAGCCAAAAGAGCGGGATCTGATGATTCGAAAGTTTCATTCGCTAAAAAGCCCCGTGGTAACAATATATCTGCAAATCGTGGTGGCCGAGGTAGTGGAGTTGTGCGTGGATCGTCGTTTAGTCGTGGTCGAGGATTCGGGCGTAATGCAAATTCACCACAGATAAATCGCCGATGTGGTTTGCCAGCCAGGCAACCTCAGACAGTGAGACGTGGAAGAGACTCCTTTGGTGTATCTCGAAGTTTGAATTTTTTACTTATTAAATCCATTAATGAGACTAGTTTTAAACTAGTCTTTGTAATTATTTTATACATACATTATCTTACTTAGATCTTTGTGAGCCATTTAACTCTCTTCCGACATCTTCATCTCGTGGTGTCGTAGGATCCACACAGCGATCTACTCCATTTGATTCTCGATTTGATTTTGAAGAGAAAATTCGTGCTCAAAGGCATGAAATTGAGTTGCAAGAACAGATGTTAAGACAACAGCAGATTATCGAGTTAGTTTGTTACTTTTTGCTAATGTTAAACATCATAGGAAGTTTTTTTTTCACGTACTTCACAGATTTTCCTAATAAACATAAGTTCTAAACACCTTGTTTGCTTCATAATTGTTTCGGGTGTAGCAATATGGCTGCTAAATTGCGTGAACGTGATCGTCTTTCTCGAAGTGCGTTCGACTTGGATCGTCCTAGCGGAACATTTGGCAGTGGTCGAGATTCATTTGGTAGTTCACTTAGTGGAGCACCAAGAGGGCAATCTAACTATAGTAAGCTACTAAATATCTAGGAACTTCTTTCAATAAAAAGTCCGCTTAATTATTTAGGTTCTTCGAACTTTGGTGGACATTATAGTAACTCTGGAGTTGGATCTTTCAATAGCGGAAGAAGCAGTTATGGGTCGAGTGGTGGCCATCACTCAGGCGGAAGTGGATACGAGTGAGCCAATTTCTTTTATGATTGAACCCATCGTCACTTGATTATTATTTTTATTCCCCCAGTATTAGTGTTCTTTGCAAATAGCTTGGATGAAGTTTTAATAATTATAAACCACTTCAACTCCTTAATTAAATAAGTGAGTGTTTTAAAGGCATCAAAATATCTTACATGTATCCTTAGGTTTTAGATTTGTTTTTAAAATCTGTTTGCCGAGACCTACTTATAAATATTGTATATCTTTCTTGCAATCAACGTTTGTTTATGTCACTTATTTCAGCCGCCGTCGTTCTGGTCACTATTGAGCTGATAAGCCTTCGCTTTTCGGTTTCTGTTGTATGTTCTCGGTCATACTATCAGTTATTTAAGGAAAATTTATGTTTATATATAATGAATTTTTAGAATTGTTCGTCCTACTTTTTGTTTGTTAATCAGAATTTTGCCTTGGTAGATCAGATTGAATGTGTGCTCTGTATTTTTTTTGGAATTCTCATTTTCTTAAATTGTTTTTTTGGATTGCAGTAAATGATCTCTAATGTATAGTTGCGAAAAATTAGAAGTATTACTCTTTAATTTTTATAATTTTATTAATAGTTGGAACGGTAATACCATCATAATCTAGCAGTTTTAATGGGCCAAGGACCGTTGGTTTTGGGTGTACGGATCAAAAGTTGTTGTTGAAAATTGTTATTTTTAGTTAGCCACTCTAATGTTGTCTATCCTACCCATGCGTTATTCACGTGCTGGATTAAGCTATTCCCTATTCATCTATGGCAGTGGAATAAACTATTCCTCATATCTATTAGTCATTCAGTTTTTTGTCTTTTTTGGATAAAGTATATATATATAACATTGTACTTCTGTCTAGTAATGGGCGTGTTGATTTCTAGAGATTGGGTAAATGGTTAATATCACGTATTTTATCAATGTGATTCATCAAGTGTTATTAATGAGCTATGTGGGGATGGATTAACCCCAATTTCTTGTCCTCAGCCAATGACCTCGTGTTGCCATTGAATTCTTCTGCACTGGTGACGTCACGTGGTGAGGCGGGGTTTGGAAATTGGCCAATGTTCATTCTAACTGCTACTATTGGCCAGTTGTCTATGCCCCACCTCTTTTTGTTGGCTGATTGGTCGACAGCTGCTTAGAGTCAGGAGATTCGGGCAGCCTGCCAAGAATTAGCAGACATCCCATTCGTCTCCCTGCGCATCATTGATCGACGGCAAGATCGCTCCCGAATTTTGTTGCCTTGTGCTATTCATTTCCGCTCCCTTCTATTTGGTTATCACGTGGGTGGGGTGTCTTATGCAGTGCGCCTCTAGTCTTTGTGCGTAATGATTTTAATTCGCTACTATTTGTCTTCTTGGCTCGAACTATCCTTCTATTGATTTTATTGCTTATTACTGTTCGTATATCTTTTTCACACTTCAGGACAGGAAGTCGTATGATTTGTTAATTTATTTTGCAATTGTGCACGGCTTAGTATAGAAATAGATTTAGGTATGGAATAAACATACATATTCATATATTCATTTCATATATACGTGTATTTGTACACGTACTTTACCTATATGAGTATACATAGTGCATGTACTTTTTTACTCTGCTTTTCTTTATCAAATATTGTCTCTGTCTCTTATCGGTCCACTTGCCATTTTGCTATCGTTGCCGTTTCGATGGGTCCACGGCTTTATTCTTCTCATAACATCTTGTTTATTAATTTTTATAAATATTCATGTTGAGACTTATTTTAGTTAAACTTTACTGATTAGTTAAAGCCCTCATACACAATCTCATACCATTGACATGTGACGCTCTCTTCATTGTTATGTCTAGCGACATATCTCTCTTTGTCATCCTAATTCCACTTAACCGAGATGTAGTAAGATTCGTATTGCTCATCCTTACTGATTTACAATTTTGACGTATTTTAACGTGATCGCAGTTGCTGGCGTGATATGATCTTTTTTACATATCCATGACGGTGCGAGTAATTATGCAAATCCCTATGGACTCACTGAGGTCTATGGAATCACATGAAGTTAGGCGTCTCTTTAATACATTTATGTGTACCATTGAATATTGCTTGATATTTCATTTCACCTAGTAACTAGTAATATTTCATTAGTATTGCGAATTTTTTTGCCAATGTATACATCTTAACCACTTATTTAGGAAATGTATCATTAAATGTAAATATATGATTCACTCGTAGCATAAATTTTAGTGGTAGAATTGCGTTTTCATTAGTCAAATGATCAATGTTTTGAGTCCGGCTTACGCTTAAATATATTCACATTGATTCCACTGTGGTTAGTACGTTCAGAAATTACTGCTTCTTTCTATTCATCTGATTTCAGACACTTTTGCTCAGTGCACGCGACGATGTGTCGCTGCGGCGACCGATAGGCGCCCACCATGTGGGTCACTTACCATTTCTTATATTCTTATCATAACTATTGCTTACTTTGGATTTGATATCGACTCTATCAGTTATTGTTATTCATTTGAGCAAAACTGTAGAGAATATAATACAGTTCACGCCTCATCCAATATCATTTATATAGGTACTGAGTAGTGTCCAGTTGGCTCGTCACATTAATGCCGTTATTTGGATTTCCTTTGGTTTAGAGGCGATAGATTGGCTGGGCCGAACTCGACATGTCGTTTATACGAACGATATTTCCCGCTACCAAGCGGCGAAAGACGGCTGGAGATACGACCACCTTTGCCCAGCCTCAAATGCCTCCTTCCGGTAGGAGTGCTGTATCCGACCAACGTTCTTCAGGGTTGTCGACAATTCCAATCCAACCAAGGAGCCAAGTGTTTGACAGTCTTTGGTTAGATTTTTATTTAAGTTGACATTATCAGAACATTTTTTCATAACTACTTCGATGGAAACAGTTTTCGTGTGATCCTGTGGGTACTAGATATTTGACAAACAAAGCGATTAGTATTTGTTTTATAGTGGCAACTTTCAGTTGTACTCGTGATCGAAAACTCAGTCCAGATATGTTGAGAATGGTATTAGTAGAAGTAGATCAACGAGTTCTATTTGATAGTGAAACGATAGTACCCGTTTCTCAAAGAATTATCCCAGGCGCACAGATATCTAGCTGTCGTAAATTCCAGGTATGTTTTAAGTAATTAAGTTTAATTTTTAATATCTAGTGTAACTAATAGGAAGTAAATAAAATTCAGTAGTACATCTCTGAAATACTTTTATGCACTGCACGGGGTGCGAGACAAATTCTGATATGGATGCCATGTCGCATTATTCTGTGGTAAAAACAGTATTAGACCTAAAATTTGGGCATAAATAAGATACCTAACAGTATTTTAATCCACTAGGTGGATAAAATTTCCTCTTCCTTCGGTCATACAAGCTCGTAGATGTCCCTCGAATTTACCCACGAAGGGCTACAACTAGTTTTCGGTTAATTTCGTCTCAAGATTTAACTAAGGCTGCTTTAACAGTCCAAATTGTTATAAAATGTTCTACTCGGTTTGCTTTTGAAGACCGATAATATTGCGTAGTTTATCAGCTTCAGATCAGGTGAATCTGATAGCTACATCTTTTTGCTCCAAAAGTCTAGAAACTGCTGCCGACACATCTCAATAATTGTTTTAGCTCTAGGAGCGAGTGCCCCAGTTCTGTTATCCGAGTATTTTCAGTACCAACGAACTACTACATTCAAAATAATTTCGTCTTGGTAGTATTTTATGCGATCACCTTGACATTTTTATCGACGAATACCAACGAAGTCTTCTTAGATGCGATTATTCCGATTCAAACCATGACGGATGACGGAAAATAATTTCTGCTACCAACGGATGCTTTTTCAAGCCTTTGATGTCCACCTTGAAGAAGTCTGTTATTTTAACTATTGTAAACTGGGTTGACAGAATTTTTTCATTAGTGAGGCGCAGCCCTGCGGAATCATGTTTAGGAGTTTCTTTTTATAACGATTGACCTCCATTTTTTCCGTCAACACATGACCTCGATGAATCTTATATGGATGGAACCTCGGTTCATGCTCGACGATTCTCATTGATGTTGGACTAATCTTAAGGTCAGAATCCATTTTCCTTATCGATCTCTTGTTATCTCGATGGATACTCTTCTTTCGAGATATTTGCCGACTTGGGTCTTTCACTCCTAGGATGCTATTTTACTGTGCCAAATTCTTGGTATCGTTTCACAGTTCGATGAAGAGCTATTCTCGGAGCACTGGGCTTCTTAACGATTGTAACTCTTTTCCCTCGTTAGTCGTGCAAGTGGATGATGATTGTGTGTAGGCTTGGGAAGCTAAGTAATACTCATTACCAGAGCGAAAAAGTCGTATATGTTAATATAACAACGCTTGAATTTTGTATCAAATTTTGACGTACCCTGTATAGTTCTTGGCGGAAATTTGGTGCTGCGTTTCATTGTTTCTTTGCATGATTCGTGTATTCAGATTAAACGAGCAGTTTTTTTCCGTACATAACACGAGAAAATGTTATACGTTTAGATAGTGAATCATAGTGTAGTTCAGAACGTATATATTACTGTTTAGTTGATGAATTTTTCCGTTAAGCTCATTCACCATGTAACATAATCTGCGTCCAAGGGAGCAGAGCGTATTGGTTTAATGTTTGGGAAATTGCAAGTCATTCTGTGATTTCATGAATTTAGTATGCATAAATAATATGCATATGCATTTGAAAATTGTTCTGGATATATATACAGGTAAATTATAGTTCTTGAAGCGTCGTAAAGATATATCAACAATTTCACAAATGCTATTCGGTGCCATGCCAATCGCTACAGCCAGCGAGTCTTTTAAAGTGCATACATTAGTGTGGGTTGCTTTAATGTTTGATTTTATTGTTCTCCAGGATTACTATAATCCATATTTCTAACTTTTCGCTGTTTAGGGAAGATCAACGGCTACTTGTTAGTCGGGTTTTTTCCATACCAAGAATCAGCTCTCGGTTAGTCTAGTGATAATGTAGTTCCTAAATATTTAATAATATATATGCATATATACAGGGAAGTTCGCGGAGCCACTGAATCGTTGGCGTCATCTGATTCAGAGTCACATTATGTGAATACTATACGTTCTTTGGATGGATTGACGAAAGGGGCTATTTCATCTACAGCACCTCCTGAGGCGTTCACAAGGGTAATTGCATATGCTTCCACACATTAATTGCACTTTATGATATTAGTGGATATTATAGGTTCGCAACTCAAGTTTGCAACTTGATACGGATGAGAGTGATGATCTGCATTTCTCTCCTCCTACTGCTTCACGCCTTTCTCGAAATAGACGAATTCAGATGTCGCACAAGACAAGTCTCTGCGAGCAAGGTATGCCTAATGAATTTAAGTTTTTTGCTAAAAAAGAAGAATTGTGTCTTAGTATAATACCATAGTTTAAGACACTCAGTTTCTTCCCAAAAATGGTGACGAGTTAATTGCAACTGTTTGAGACCCTGCTGCCTACGTGCAGTTTGATTGGTACCATTTGCCGACTATCTTCGTCGGCTACCGAGAGATGCAATGAATCAATGCATTCATTGAATTCATAATAGCAATAGCCATGCGTTGATGTTTCTGATAGCTTTTACTTGGAACACAATCGATTAGTAGGGGATTGTGGTTATTCATATTTCAGTAGTACTTCATACTATTATCAGTTAGATTGAAGGTTATTTAGGGTTTCGTGAAATACTTTGCCCAATTCAACTCTAATGTATCAAATGGGACACGCAGATAATGTCTTTTGTTGTCTGCTTAATTTATGGGCTGCACTTAGTGGAATATGTCCGTTGTTGACAGTTACAGATGCTAGGGGGGGGGGGGTAAATACCACTAGGAAGATATAACGATGTATTCTTAATGTTTGTTTTGCAAGCATATAGATGCGTTTTAGGAACAACAATTAGATGGAAGTCTCGTTCACGACTTAGTTCGTGTGGTTCACAAACGGATGATGAAAATGGAAGGCAGGTGGGACTCGGTCTTATGCTCTATATGCAAGAGAAGAATTTTTTTTTCCAGGTGAGTTACTTGAAAACTTCCTTATTTATTTTGAACAATGTTTATGATATCGATTTAGCATATTCCACTTGTCGAAGCCGAATTATCCCATTTGGAGACTCGTGTGACGAATGCTGCCAGCCATCCTCCGACTTTCATCAGCAATGTTAGCCAGGTATTACAACTACTTTAACATTTGACTTTATTCATAGTTAATAATAAGGCATAGTCGTAGATTTTTAACTGGTATATTAGTTTTTGCGTGATACGGTCTGTCGCTTAATAAGTAGATAATTCTAATATACAGTAATGCCTACACGAGTCATACCACACGTACTGGATATATGCCAAATTTAGTTTCTATATGGTATAATCTGTAATAATCATGATAACAGAACTGATTAAAGTACAGCCAATATTAGGACAAATAATATACCAGAATGTTGTAAACGGTTTTTCGTGTAATCTTGTTTTTACAGGCTTGGCAGGAATTTTGTGAGTCTGTCTGTCGCTTACACAATACACCGCGATTGCGTCATCCAGTTTGGCTGAGTTTAATTGAAAGAGATCATAATGAGAATGTTGTTGCTTCGGAGTTTTGCTGTCAACTTGCTAGGCTTGTTGAGAAGTTGGATACTAAACACACGAAGTTGTTAGTTATTTTTCATTTAATATGTAATAAAGCAACCTGGTTTACAAATAGGTTGAAGTCTACAAGAGTATTAGAATATGGCGAAAAAATGAATTTCTTGCAGTTTTCTGTCTAACGTGATATCAACTGTTTTGATGCACCACATGTCATGGGTCGCAAGTGTTGCTCCTCCGTTACATACTCCCACGCAGATGAGTCTGAGAGATAGAAACCCACTTGTTGGTTCGGTGAGATTTCCCTTAGTTATGATAGTGGAAACTGAAAAAAAAAACTTGTAATTTGCTTATTTCAGATTTTGAATGATGAAGCTCCATATATGCCTTATAACGCACACATGGCTCAGTATTTAGAGATAAGTGGAAGTGTTGGTAGCACCCATCGTATTGCCAAAGTGCGCTATCTTTACTTTCAATGAATATTGTAGTGGAGCATGTTACCAATTTTCACATGTTTCCAGTAGCATTATTAAATCTGATGTAGTAAGTTTACCTCATTTCAGACTATAGTATGTGGTGCAGACAGTGATTTGATTGCAGCTATTCTCCAGGTACTTTCCTACTTTATCCGATGTTCTGCTATTCATCATAAAGGTTAGTTAATCAATAACTAGGCCTTAGTCAATTATTGTTTTTGTCACTATTCTCTTAGTGGTATCTATTGCTAGTAACATGACGTGCTGTGGTTCCACTTTTTATCCGTAGCAATAATTTGTTGCATTCTTTTGTTTCATGGCTGTCGTTAATACAATTTACAGTAGGCTAAGTGTCTTATTTCCGTTTCTTGGAAGATGATGCCAATACAGTTCCATCGGGAATTACATGTTTCCATCTCGTTTGTAAATCAAAGTGTTAACTTGAATAATTAGCACAACATTCTTTCTTAAATAGTTTTTGACTGACACTGCCACATTATACAGTTATGCATGTCTAGGTTTTCCACCTCATATATATATATATATATTTCTGGAGAATTAATTTATTTGCATGTTACTTGCATTTTTAAGTCTAATATGCCAGGAATGTGGCTGCTCGTGTGTTGACCTTCGTTCAGACGATTGACATGTGCGCAATGTTGCGTTGCTATGTTTGTTCTGCACTTTTTGGCGCTGTAGTAGTAGGAGGACTACAACGTAGAGGGAAGTAATTGACCCTATGGGACAAATTGTAAAACTCGGATAATGGTTTTTCTTTAATGTAGAAGTTAGTGTTGAAAAGACAGTTGCTTAGCTAAAGTATATATTGGATTTGAGAAGCTAAATTTTCATTGATTGTCTTTTATGTGGTATTAGATTGAATTAATTCCAGAAGACGAACGTTGTGCGCAACTGCCATTGGCCCAATCATTTTCTCCTTGTGCTGCAACGCCAGAGTCAGCAGCCAGCCCACCGTCAGAGACGCATCTAGATATCACTTTTAGTCCTGATAAAGGTTAGTAACAGTGGAAAATGTTACTTTGGTTTTTGTTGCTTTTTCTTCGTTCTATAATCTTTAAATAATATAGGACCTACTCTGTTAAATCAAGTACAGTGCATGTCAGCAATGCCTGATTATGAATATGAAAAATAAAACCTAGGTATCCACTAGGCACTAAGGGAAATGTTATCTACTAATCTCATTCTGCTATTTATCCCATCGTTGCTAATATGAAAATGGGTCATGTTCCATTACACGCGCACCTAAGTATTTATCTACTGTGTAAAACTGTCACTGAATCGCACCATGTAAGTTCGCAACATTTTAAATCAGGGTTAAGATGCAGTTCGCAATTGATTAGTCATTGGCAAAGGTTATTTGAAAAATTTCCGATAAATGTTTCTTTTTTCGAGACTATGAACACCGGCGCTTATCTTGTTTCATTGATTTTGGACCAGTTATTTTTTAGGCAAGCAATAAGTGAACAAATGGTGGCTATTTTAATAGCTAGCGCTATAAGTACTTTCTGGCTTATTATCCCCATTTTGTCAGAGGAATTACAAATATGAAATGCTGTTGGTATTTTATTGGCAATTAATCTCAGAGCAGTTACTTAGTACCATGATCATTGCTTCACATGAGTATTTGTAACTGTAGTAATGTCAGCAGAGATGAATAATGGAAATGTTCTGCCTTGGCTGTTGGTGATGCTTATCTTCTATACGGCATGGTATGATGGATTAATGGTATTGCCAACCCGACAGGTCTCAATGATCACCCGAACCTATCTGAATCTAGTGTGCGCAATGATCACATAAGGACAGTATCTTCTTTTTATGTTGGGTGACATGGGGTACCATTATCCACCAATCATCATGGAAGTTTAGTAAACATTCACTATAAAGATAAATAACTCGATATATAGCAATTGTATCCTGAAATAGACTTATAGTAAATGGAAATCAGTATACATACCCTTTTCAACAACTTGCGTAAACAAACTTATTTATTATATAATGCATTGTTTTAAAAATTTGTTTAGGGCAGTGTCGGTTGCAAATCGGTTCATTATATACTGATCGCAATAAATGTCGATATCAGTACATTTATTTTTGTTTTTCTATTTAGCTAACAATATTTACGAGATAATAACCATTGTTCTGAAGAAAAAAGGTTTCTTATTGAAAATTTTTAAATCTTATGTAATTTTAATTAAACTGGAAGTTGTTTATATAACTAATAATTTAGCTTCTGAAGAGGATGCATTTTCTTCATGCTCTTTGGAATCGTTAACATCTGTAGCGGGTCCATCGCGGGATCGGCGAAATTCTATTGATGTTATCGTAGAAGCACAGGCTGATGGTCTAGGTCGCTCATTACTAGCCGGACCATCATTAGATTACTCTTCTCATTTTGTCCTATCTGGCTTGATAAATAATGGTGGAAGTAATATTACCGAGGCTTTTTCCAAGTAAGTTTTCTTAATTTTTAAAGTTTAGTTTCTTATAGGGTGCTTAACATTTTTGCAGAATGTTAGATGATGTACGTTGTGAAGATTCGGCATGTCACCGTGCAGCTGCTTCATCTTTATCATCATCTCAGTCATCATCATCGGTCTGTGATGCTGTTCAACTTCCCGATAATGTTATTATCTTAGCTAACATCAATGAATGGAGTGTTAAGGTGATTATTTTGAAAGACGAGTGGTTTCCCCATATTAGTACAGATATTGTAAACTAATTATTTAGGTTGTATCTGGAGAAGGTCTTGGGGAAGTTCATTCACCATCTGAAGCCATTGTTTCAATGTTAGAGCAGTTCTGTGAATTACAACGGGTGGGCTGCGCACCCAGGTTCCTTGTTAGTTATCTAGAAGACTCGCTCTCGGATGTATTAGGAAAGAGCCTCAGTCTTGTTGAGATGGTTAGTCATACTATTTACCTTCATCAATGATTCATTACTCAGCAATTTCTACTTTAGGTGTCGGGTGGTTCTTCCACTCCAAACCAACTGTCACCTGAGCGTGTTCGTTCTATCGTGGGATGTGATCACTCAGACCTCCGTCTAATTTTGAACGTGGCTTCTGTCTATTGGCCACCTGTCCTGGCATCCGTTCTTTGAATGTGCTGCGTATAGAGTTGATCGTTCAGCCGTTCCACGGGTGTCTTTCGAGCAGTCGCATTCCACGAGTCCTTCTTACTTGTATCTCTTTCATAGTTAGCGCTCTGCATCATATGATACAAGCGTGTATCTTTCTGACTGCCTTATTTTCTGTCTGCTTATGGGATGGTTACGTACATGTATATAATTCCTGAGTTTGTTGTTTGTTTATTTTCATATTTCTGTCATCCAGATTTCTATTGCACAGATTCTTACTCATTTCACCATGACATTGTTATTAACCAGCTGATTATTGTACATAAGATGGTTTGGAGTTTAGGTGACTCGCATTGGCTTCAGTTTTACTGTCGTGTTGCTTCTTATTGACTTTTCCTTGTTCTGCTCTACATTAGGCTACAGTTGCGAGTATCATATTCTATCCTATAGGTAGGCGTATTGTTTATTTTTCCCGTTCCCGCTGTAGTTCATTTATGTTGTCCGCGTGCCGTTTTGCTCAATGAGATTTTTATTGTGAATTTATTCAGTAATATGAGTGAAAGTGGGAATGGGCTTATATATTGTATGTAGTTCATCCCTATTGGTGGGATTTATTCGTGTTCGTTTTCTTTTACTCGTTTGCTCACATGGGATCAGAAATATTTATGTACCAGTACTCGGAGGAATTAAAGAATTTTCATTTAATTTTTGATTTTGAGACAACTAACATAGCAACATGATTTGTTGCGTTGCGCGGGTTGAAATTTTAGTCAAGCAAGAATATGGAAGAACTGAGGCTCAAGGACTAGGAGTGGGTGGTTGCCAACTGCTACGTTGTTTAGTTCCTATCAGTGGCATGCATCCGCTTTCCGCATGTGTAATTTAGGTCATAGACGTAGAAATCCCCAAATTATACATTACCAGTTTTCTTAGTAACCTTCGAATCAATAGCTAAATAACTTATACCATTTGGCCAAAACCCTTCACGACTCGTATTAAGATGGTCAAGTGGTGTGTGCGTTGGCATGCCGTCTACAATGTCAGGGTTTCGGTTCCGGGCGGTTGGTCGCATTTGAGGTAATCTGTAGGGTTAATCTAAGTTCAGGTGGTCTAGAGGGATGTCCGTGTCAAAGGCTGAGTGCCTCGGGAGCGTTTCCGCGCCTGGGTGCTGCATGTGGGGGATGAGCCGTCCGTCTGCCGCCGGCTGATCTAAGTCAGGGGAGATGTTGCCACTTTTGTGCAAAGTTAGATCAAACGTTACAAATATTGTCGTATATATCAGCAAATGCCTTAGCCCGGAAAGGCTAAGGCCTCCAAAAATAGGAGAACAACTCCCGACCCCAGAAAGGGTCTACCCTCTAATAGAGGGCATAGGAGAGTTCTCCTTAGAAGACCTCTACCTAACTTCTATTGCTAAAAGAATAGGTAGTAGTCGGTAAAGCCACTCTAGGTGACTGGTTTTGCGAACGCTTGAAAGCGCTGAAGAACTAGAAAACTGCTGCGCTTATCCATTTTCTTTGCCCGTACTTCACGCGGGTTTGCTCTTTTGGACCGCAAAAATGTGAAAAATTTGGACATAGATTCGCCTTATATCAGAATTATGAAGTCCCCTTGCGGGGAACGTTGGCACATAACGCCAACCAGCTCCAGAAGGAATCCGACACTGGGCCGAACACTCCAGAGCGCAAAAATACTCCGCAATCCACCAAGAGAAGCAGAGGATTGCTCAGCGCCCCTCTGGCGAAGGCGGAGCACAGACCAATGGTCTCGACGGGCGCACTCTTTTGAACGAAAACCACAACCGAGAAACTCAACACCATACTTACCGGAAACTCACCTACCATCGTCCTGCGCAGAACCCACCAGCGAACCATGGAGCCGATTGCACTAATTTCCGTTGGCTGCATTGCTGAGTCAAGTTTTGTCGCTGCGTACTTCACGCAGGTTTTCACCGGATCGAAAGTTGACGAGTTTTCCTTTTGCTTTCATATGATTCTTGATAACTGATATATGGTTAAATTTAACAACGTCACGCCTCCTATCGGCTTCGAAACACTTCAGATGCCTGTCACCGAATTTTTCGAAACTTCTGGTAAGAAATCTCAATTTACGCCTCAGCACATCTACCCACTCGTTTAAATGTAAAATATTTCTTTATGAAATAAGATGAAGAGGTGGTGCTAGGAAGGAAAAATGTCAAGAAACTTGTTTAACTCTCGAGCACAACATCAAGCTCAAATGAAGTGAGATGTTCTAGGTTCCCTTAGAGCGGTATCTGGTTAACTGTTAAGCCATATACTGGGACTCCTTCAATCTCAGCTCGCTTAATCAAACGAACGACGGGCATCCAATATCGGCTATTTAACAATCAGGATGCTGATGGAAAGTGGTACCGAAATGAATCTGTCCTTTCCTCCATCCCTGTCGTCTTAACCATTAGGCTAGATTGTCAACAACAAGGGACTCTGAGAAGTCTTGGGAGATCTAGGCCACCAAATCCATTAATTTATGCTTCCGGAAATAGCTTGATCAATCTCTCTACGCTCTGAAAATGATAGCAACTGGATCTCAGCAAAATCACCGACTGGCGACCTCCGGAGCCTAGTAGGATGGATACACTGCCAGGGAGTGATCTTAAAGAAATTTGTTCATCTAGTCCTACCTGAACTAGGTTACATCGGCTTCCTGCAAAACAACAGATACCTCTGGCGAATCCTTCCATCTTTTCCCTCTTCTCTGCATCTTATTCTGATGCTACGAAGAATGACCAAATTCACTTTATCGATACACCGTACACCACGTCTATTTGCGTTACCATATAGTTCACTAGATAGCCTGGTACTTTTTGTATATTTGTGGCGTCAAACAAGAATATAAACTATTAACATTTATTAACGTTTTTCACATAAACATGTCACAGGGATTTTCAGAGATTTCGACGATAAGTACTTAAACTTTGAAAATTGATAGATGTGAAGTCATTTAAAGCATACCTTCTCGCTTAGCTTCCAAATATTAAGACAGTTTTAATTGACGTAGAACAATTTTCAGGGAGCATATGGCATTTATATGCCGAACCTCACCTTATGTTTTTGAAGTAAGCCAAATTATGAATAAGTTTTACAGGACGTATCTAGCGCAAAAATTTAATTTAACGAGTCATCCTCATCTCTTGTATGCTGAACATTTATCAGAATCTTAGTAACCACTAAATTATGAATATAACATCTTTAACTGATATTTTTTCCTGTTTTACAAACTTACTTTCATAGTGTTTCAATAATCCCAAACTCCATAAATACTAGGTAGTTCCTCCTCTATAGAATTTAATATTGAAAAATAGCTTTGCTATAACTATTCATTTAGCTCTTATAATGTGAGTATAACAAATGGTCATTCCATTACGAAGGCACTAAAAACCAACGTAGATAGGCATGACACGAAAAAAAACAACAAATAGCATGAATTTTAGGTAGTTTTATTTCTGCCTACTGCGTTATCAGCTCTTCCTTTAACCATTTCTTCATTCTTATCGTTTATGATTTTTGTTACCTCTGCAGCTATCTTTTCCTATAAATTTACTGGGTATGCATGATATTAAAAATCAGGGAACATAGTTTATAAATACTTGCAAAATAACTAGCCTGTTGGATTATGTTCTGTTTTCTAGGTGCAATATGAACACTATGCCCTTTTTTTGGTCCAGAAGGCTTTGTCTTCTTCACCTTCTGTTTCACTCCTTTTGGAAGAGTGGTCTAAATATTAGTCAAATGATACAACTATTTAGTTCATATATGAAAACCATACCTTTTGTTTTACTTGATGCTGAACCATGCTTTTATCTTAAGAATACAGTATATACGGCAGCCACTAAGCAAGAAATGGATATGAATGAATGTAAACGAATGCCTATCACAGATGCCTGAAGAACTAGATTGTTAGTGCTTTTTTTGAAGATCATACTTTTAATAAACTTACTATAACTATTATTAGTTTACCTTGTAAAAAATTCCGAAAAATCCTTTCCTTTCAGACTGAAGCCAATTATTTACGCGAGGAACCCTTCTCAAATAAGCACAAGAACAGATCACAAGAAGGGAAATAATTAGAAGCCCGTCGAAGGAATATGCTAAAAAGTATATATTCAAACGAAAACTATAAAACACCACATAGTTCCTTCATGAAGTGAAACCAACAAATAACTAACCGTTCATAAACAACACCCCAAGTTCAATAATGAATCTGTAAAACAATATAAGTGTGAAAAAACAGTAACAATAATATTGAATAACTGCAGTATGTTAAGTGAAGTCAACATATTTATGGACACAGATCAATTATTAAAATACTAAGATATTTATATAAACACTGATAATAGACCTCATAAAAGTATTTGTAGGAAACTATGAGATCCAATAACAAAAATTATATACAAATTCAAAACTGTTAATTTAAAATACCTGGCTTGACACTAAATGTTCTAATAACATGATATGACCAGAGCTGAAGGTATTCATAGGAGAAATCATAGCTTTTGCAAATCTATAACTGCATGAGTTATGAAATATATAAACAAATACTATCTAATTATTATACATAAATTTACAATTCGTAATTTCGAAATTTTTTTGCTGTATCAGACTGGTAACGGTCTTCCTTCCAACGGGAAGTTGCGTTATTTGGAAACGTTTTGCTGACTTTCCCATCTTCATGTAGATCTGTTGCAGATATCATCGGAGTCCCTCTTGGAGAAACCCAGTGCATCGACTGAAATGCAGCATAACATCTACAATACAAAGTGGTATGCTAAACTACAAATTATTACTCACCATTTTAATGATATCACTATTTTTCCTGAATTCTTCATAACTTAATGGAAGCGGACTATCTAACCACAAATCATAGGTTTTTTTCTGAGATGGATCGGATAGCACCGAATAAGCTGACTAAAAGACTGAGAACAACTTTATCACCGAATTGAATAAACCCAGGAATAAAGTTTCTTAACATTGCTTGGGACATATACCTGTAATAAATAGAACTGTTCTGCATTAGCTCTATCATCTCTCAACTTATCTGGATGCAGAAAACGCACACGATTACGGTACTCAGCTTGGATCTGTTCAATCTGAAATATTAAGAAACCTAAATGTAGCACTCTCGATTTAAATTAATAAACATTTACCGATGCCTGCCTATCACACCCAAGAGTGGTATAAAACTCTGGACTTTTCTTGACATTATGGTAGATGTCATTAGAAGAAGACATTGCTAAATGAAAACATTTTGCAAATTAGACTAAAGTAAATAATATGTGGTTTATATTATATTATAAAAATTAGACAATATAATTCATAGATAAGTATGAATCAGTATAGCAACTTGTGAAAAAATATGCTGAACAAAAACAATAAATGTTGAACAACAAAAATTTAATAAAGTACAATTTATAAATGCCTTGTCTCTTTTATACGTTTACTTTCTCCATCGGATTTTTTCTTCTGTTGAACTTTTCCTTTTAGCTCCAAATTCTTCAAAGCATTTCTTCGCTGTTGTTTATATATCTAAAAATTGTGTAATGATAACTGCGCATACTCCTTACTTCATCAAATTCTATATTATACATGCAATTAATCAAAAATTATTTATAAAGTGCAAAAAGGCATAGACAAGCGTTTATACAGAGACAAAAAACATATTTTATTAATATTTTACCTATCAGCCAATGTTACAATAAATTATACCGCCATTTTGTAAGGTTTTAATTCATCCTACTACATTTTTGTAATATTAAGAGACCGTGCCATAAGAAATTGTAACACATTAGGGCGTGGTTATCTGAATTTAATAACGGCCATCAGCAAAATTTTAAAATAAATACATATGACATCTTAATAAATACCTTTACAATAGAATCACGGTAAGTCGACCACCCTGAGGCCACCTTATCGATCGATTGAGTTCGTCGGAAGTTAGATACAATACTACGAACTGTAGGTTCTTCTCCTGTGAGGAAGAATTTAGAGGAAAATGCCGTTGAAATAACCTAAAAAAGTTATATATAATTTAGCTTTCCCCACATAGTATGATAAAAATATTGCTGAAAAACCTGTTTCCCCTTTTTAGATTCATTAGTTTCCGCTATAATATTATTGAACGTTTCAGCTGTACGAGTTTCTCTTATTTCCTAAAATTATATACATAAGAAAAAAAATACAATGAACTGAAGGTAGTTTGCCTACAACTCATTAACCTTATCTAATTTAACAGGGGCATCTTCTTTCTCGTCACCTTTATCATCGTTTTCTTGTTGATTGACATTAGATCGTCCAATTAAATCCAAAAAGGAAAATTTGGAAGTAGAAGTATTATCTAGTTTATCTTCAATTAATTTATTCCTGAGCTGAAAAATTTTCAAATAACACTGAAAATTCTAACATCAAATGCAATGTAATATAGAAATCCTCTAGAATTAAAAACAAATCAAACCTCCTCTGCAAAATCTGTATCAATTTCATAGTAAGGTTTAACAGACTGCATACTTCCTTTGTCCACTTCAGGAATTACTTGGCTTTGTTCATCATCAATCCCCTGTAATAAGACCAGTTCTAATACCTTTCTTACCCTCAAATTCATATATACTTATATATTTACAGTGCTCACAATATTTCTACAAGTACAGTTACAAATAACAACCTTTTCAGTGGATTCTGATTGTTTTAACCACTGAATATGTTCTTCATCATCAGGATCAAACCTATAAAAATAAGCATGCAAAATCCAAGTAATTCTATTATATTAATATAAATTTTGTAAATTTACAGACCTACTAAAAGGCCTAGATGATGGTTTGATTGAGTTTAATTTACCCTTGACTAGTGAATTTATATTTTTTCCTAGAACTTTTGACAGAAGTTCGCGATTTTTCTGCTTTTCTAGGGCCATCTCCTGTTAATGTGTTGATAATTTAACGAACAAAACATTACACATACTTTAGAAATTCATCTTGTAATAAATTTTAGTGATTTGAGTCCAAACCTCTTGTTCATTTTCATCTTCACTGCCACTTGATATAAATTTATCATCCATTGTAAAACGGGAATCATTGTTGAACCGTGCTTGCATTTGCATTAATTTTTCCCCTTAATATATATATATATATATGGAGTGGATAAATATCGAATCAATTGTAAAAGAAGTATCTGTATATATTTTCCTATTAGATCGAGACAAAACATAAGGAATGTAAGCTATAGAATTAACACCCTTCGTAATTAGACAAGAATAATACATGTAAACAAATTCGTATCTTTCAAATCCTTAAGAATAGTACTAGCCTTTCTTGCCCTGATGATGGTTAACTATGAAGTTCTTATCATCGTCAGAACAGCCTCCAGACAGGCTTTCTTCAAACAAATTTGTTTTTAAAGGTATCTGTAAAGCAAAAGTTTATGGTTATTCACTCTAGATCATGTGATGAATCCTGATCCACTTTCTTCCAATACCCTTGGCTCCATGAGAATCATCAAAGTTAAAACCAAACTTAAACTCATCTTCTTCACTGTCTGAATCCGAAAAAACAATTTTATTCCTTTTCTGATCAACTTCCCTCAGTGAATATGCAACAACAGCTTGTCTCTGCTTCACTAATTCCCTTTTTATTTCCATACTCTCCATTCGCTTTTTCTCCGATAAAGCACGTTTTTCCGCCTTTCTTATATCTTCATCATCAGCTTCCATGATCTATTTTACAAGTATTTAAAAGTAGTATTAGAAACAAATAAAGTAATCAACAAATTCCAGCAATATTGACATTCGGATTATTATCCAGATAAAGTTGGTATGAAGATTACAAATGACTTTATTTCGAGTTGAAGTTTTAAACAAATAAAATTGTTGATCGGCACATAAAAAATGTTGATAGTAAATGTGTAATGAGTATCTAGTTGAAAAGCGGCTATGGAGACTATATTGACATAATTCTTTAAAACTATTATAATATGAAACAGCCCAAGACTATTAACATGTTGAATATTTCAAGATCCAACTGCTGCAGCAATAGTTTCTAAAGCACTAACATTAGAATTAACAACAGCTACCAAACTTTCTAATCCGTCCTGGCAACGCGCCAAGTATTTTTTCAACAGTATTACATCTGATTCTCCAAGGACATGCGGACGGTCAGTAGTTGTCTGATCCCGTACTGTTTCATTCTCGGCTTGTAGCATATCAGAAAGATCAGATATACGACTCTAAAATAATAATAAGTAATCATTCAATAGTTAATAGAAAAAAACAAGTAGGACAAAAAAGACCTTTATCTGTTGGGGCGCATTAATTCGTGCATTGATAGATTCCAATGCAGTTTGAATACTTTCCTCTGTAAGGTCAATACCATGTGAGAATCGCTGAGTAAGGAGCTGCATAGCAAGAATTCTGAAATTATAAATATTGATACAAAATAGTCATGAATAAAAAAATCTATATAGCATTCCTTATCGACTAATCTAACCTTAACAACCGATGTGATAGTTGCTTCCGAACGACCTTATGTTGAGCCATATGAACGGAAGCAGCAGCATAGTGTGTTTCCAAAAGAGATAATCGAGAAGACATAGCATCTAATATTTGATTTTCCATCGCTACCTAAAAATTTTCGAAAATGTACAATTGAACACTTAAGTAATTTAATACTTAATATTATTTCATAAAACTATATTTCGTTAACAAACTTCTTCAATTTGCGCCTTCTGTCTTGATCGTAGTTGCATAAACCCACGAATAGGATACGGAATTAATCTTTCAGGATCGGGATTTTCTCTGACTGCCTGAGCCCATAAAGCTGCATCGAACCCTATTATTAATACGATTAAATCCACAAGAAGGAAATATCATTTAGTTTTTTTCAACCTCAGAACGACTTTTTAAAAATCCAACCTGACGGAGGATCTTTTAAATATGCCATCTTTTGTTGCTTGCCCATTTGTATACGGGATATTATTCTATCTTTGTCAATCTAAAATCAAAATTTAATGATGACCTAAGTTAGAAAAAAAATTCAGTATAGAATATTTGTGATAGGCTAAAAAAAACCTTTAGTTGAGTTTCCATTTGTTGTTTTTGTGTGGGTTGATTAAGATATTGAGCAAGCTCTTTGCTGCTGATTCTACCACGAAATTTTTCGGTAACGTAAATGCACACCTAAAAAATGTCTTCAATAAATTCTAAAAATAAATAGAGAAATTACACGCATATTAGCGCTAAGCAAATAAAGATAATAACCTCAGTAGAATTGTCCGAAAGTGGTTTAATAGATTCAATATGCGAGTGTACAGTTGGCTTGCTACCGAGTATGACAAATAAACTATCCACAAGTTTTTGCTTTTGGGCTGATGTAGCTAATCTAAAAATATTTTATTAAACATAATTTCTATCGTTGAATATCTAACGAAAAAATATGAGTTAATTATAGAAGCACTTACTCTGTGTGTGGGCATCTTATAACAAGAGCAACTATTCCATCCGAATCACTATACTCGGAAGTACGATTATAACCAATAGCCTAAAAATAAGATATAAACATGAAAATACAGTGAACAAAATAATTATTTAAACAAAAACAAACCTTCATTCTATGAAACGGTCCATCTACCGCATATGGTACAGGTGGCTGATTCACCTTATGGAATCCGCCTCCAGTTCCTAAAGCTGCACCTAACTGGTTCAGACGAGCAATTATCTCATCCCGATCATCACCAAACAATTCTGTTCGAGTTAAAGAACGAACTAACGCATCAGAATTCTAAAATCGAAAAATTTAAAGGACAAAAAATATCGGAATATAAACCACTGAATGTGAATTTAAACATTACAATTCAAGAGCTAATTACTTAAATATATACGGTATTATATAAAGTATGAGTACCTGCAAAATCCCCTGTAGAGTATCTTTAACTTCCGTAGACTGCTGCTGAGCTGGAGTTCCAAACAGTCCTCCCCCAGTCGGTTTTGATCCAAAAAGGGAACCTCCAGTCGGAACAGTCCCAAAGCCCGTTGTTGTTGCTTAATGTTTAAAGAAACATAATATTTTAAAGAAATATAACTAGTATTTACAAATATCCAGAATTTCATAAAGCGCCTGAATAATTTACAAAAAAAAAACGTATAATCCTAAAAGTGATTAAATTCTTTTTTAATTAAGAAATTTTTAAAAACAAATGAAACTTGGTAAAATAGGGCTTATTACCATAAATAGATGAGATCGAAAATTCTAAGCAATGTATCACAAAATATGGAGTGTTTTGCTTATTAATGTATAAATGATTTAATTGAGAAGAAACGCTTCAAAAGAATTAGATTCTTAAAGGTGTGACTAATGTACTAAACTTACCATAGTTTGAGTAACTCACGTTTTGTTAACAATGATCCACTGCCTGAGCTAGTTCCGAACATACCACCGGACGTGGAGGTAGATGCTCCTTCTCCGAAACGACCTTTCACAAACCAACATCAACACACTGTTTGAACCGTCAATGTTAATGATGGATCAAACAGATAGTAGACGCTTCTAACAGAATGTAACAGTCAAGAGTGCAACTACTTACGTTTAGAAAATAAAGATCCTGTAGTGCTAGATCCAAAGAGGCCACCGCCACCACTAGATGTTGTGGTTGCTGTTGTACTGTCAAACAATCCAGTAGAAGTCGTGGTTGCTGATGAACCAAATAGTGATGTTGTAGTGCTAGCTTGCGGTGTTGACCCAAAAAGTGGTTTTGGGGTGGTCCTAATAATTAAGCTTTTCAACAACAAACACTACTAAATCATAAATTAAGAATTCAAACACTCCAAGAATCTGAGTATTATTTTTAAGACAATACAATTACAAGCCTTGCTCGGTTATCAGATCTAGCGATATAAATACTAATTGCAATATAAGTTGAATTTTAAAACATTTAGATAATGTAACTTTCCGTGGTTTTTAAGAAATAAACTAATTTTTTACTTTTTGGCCAAATAATTTTGATCTATAGCATACTGTACGCCTTGTCTTTAAAAAATTAGTTAGCTCCCAAACCATTAATAAGATGTTGAAAAACTACTACACTTCTTAACCACTACATATAATACATAAATAATGTTAGATTTGTTTACATGTCATTATAACCACATAAAAAGCGTAATATTGCTATATAGATAAAAGTGAATATCAATAATGAAAATTGACATTCAACTTAAGTGATATTTAATAAGTAAACCTGAAACAACACTGACAACAGTAAGGATAGTTTAGAGATAAAATGCATGTAATGGAAACTAAATTAATAAAGAAATACTCACGTTGTTGTTGATGAGCCAAACAGTGATGATGTGGTGGAAGGATTAGTCCCTATCGAAAATGCAGTAGATGTTGGTGTACTAGTTGATCCAAAAAGTGGCTTGGGTGTAGAGGAACCAAACAGACTCATTGCTACACTAAGAAAACTTTGATTCAATATAGTATACATACATCGTGTTAATACAAGATTTTTGTTTAGAAGATAGTGAATATGTAAGTAGAATCTTTCCCTCTATTCATTTTTATTTATTTCTCGATATAAATTAGATAATTTGGAAAGGTACTTCAAATAATATGGAATTTACAATCTATTCAAATCTAAATTATATATAAATAAATTGTGTGCAAAATGTTCTGATTAATGATCTACTAAAAAGACGCTCTAAGTTTTTAAAAAATTGCCACATGAGCGCAATATTTGATATATATATATATATATATATATATAGCAGTAGTAATTGACATCTGCAATTACTTGAAAGTTACATTAACTTCAAAGGAATACAAAAAGAACCTATAGACACTAATTATTTTAAATACGTAAAATCATAGTCATCTCCAAAATAAAGAAAAACGGGAATATAAAATACTTGCTTTGCTGTTTTATTGGCTACGTGCCAAGCTAGAGCGCAAATAATAGAATTCTGTGTTAATATGAACATATATATCATTTAATATTATGAATAACTACGTAATGCGATAATTTGATTTGCCTGTGATAAGTGAAAGACGATTAATTGGACACATTTTGTTTTAGTAATGATTTATTAGATACCCGTACTCGCTTGTATAACTAGGAGAAACGAAAACAACAGCTAAATTGTTAAAGGACTTACACATTGAATAAGACAAATATTACAATAATTATTACATAATTATACTATTCGATAGGTATACAATCCAAATGTGATTTAGTATTTTTTGTAATAGAAGTTTCATTCATTTGCAGAAACACTTGCTACAAGGTCATCATATTGTATATTTCCTGCTGACGCCGTTATTCGCCTGGACGAATATACTGCGGCACCCATTCCACTGGTAGTGGGTACTGTAAGACTATCTGCGAGGCTTAAACAATTCATATCCATGAGAAACACCAATCTTCTCTACAAATTTCCGCTTTAATCTTCAATAGTTTTCAACACTATGTAGAAAGTTCCTAGGCTTCATTTTCTCAATAATAAAAATAATTAGTAGGATACCTTAACCACACTACTCATGTTTCCACTCAACTTCTAATGCAATAAGATCAATAAATTTTCATTTCATATTTTCTATTTATATCTTGATACCAAATTATACTGCTCTCACTGAATCTAACAACATTAAACATATATTATACTAGCAAATGTTACTGCAATTGGAAATTCTATAGATCACACAAAGAATACATAAGCCCTAAATACCAATGCCGCTTTTATCAGCTACTTTACCAGACCTTTGTTGGCTATTTAATTTGAATAATTAACAAAAACCTCTCTCACGAAAGTTATTTCAAACAAAATACGACGAAACGACTATGGAAGACATAAATGTAAAATAAATGATTTATTTGGTAGGTCGATTTAGTAGTTCAAGCCAATACACATCTGTCAACTATAAGCAATGGGAAAAATAAGGCCAGCGTACAATTCCTCTTTAGTATTTCTTTAAAATCAGAAAAATAAATAAAACAAGGAAATTTTTAAAAAATCAAATACAAAAATGCCTGTCTACACACAAGGTACTCAGAACTCGGATTTCTTGTAACGAGCATAAACGGTCTGACCAACATGAATATACCCCTGAAGAAAATAAATTACGTAGCATACTTGTAAAGTTGTCCATATAGAACTGTAAATATAGACATGGATATTACATACTGGTCTGTTTACTCCAGCATTTACTCCAAATATAGGACTATCTTTGAACTCATCTCGCATTTTCCCATATGGCGCCAAGCGAAACCTGTATGAAATAGAGAAACTGTCATCATAGGAGAGAATTAGAAATTAAAAACCATCAGGTCATCTATAAGTTTAAAGGCCTACTCTCTGAGTTTCTTTAGAGGTTGTACCTCGTTATCTTTAGTTCCAGTTAATGGATCCACAGTAACCATAACACATCTAAATAAAAGATTGAAATATCAAATCTAAATATTCATAGACCTTATACCTCGTGCATGGCTTAAAACATTGTAATTCAGTGCTACCAATCCGGAGATCAATCCATTTGTCTTCATCCCAAGCTGCACAGTGATCTACTACAATAACCGGGCGAAAATGTAGATTTGTTACCTGACATAAAACTAGTACTAGTAACAACTTATGTTGTTACAGTTTCTGCCTGTTACTTATGCCTAACCTGATTATCTAATTTCATATTCAGCTCATTGAGAGATGCTTGAGTCGTTATCATGTATGGTGACAAGTCAGCATAAGCGCACTGAAATTAAATGAATACCCAAACCTTTTTTAGCTCTCCCATTAACGCACATCGTATTTTCCAGTTGGAACGGAGTTATTATTCCACCATGAGTGTTTAGGAATGCATGTCCTCTCCGTGAATAAATCCCTCGTGTACATAACGAGTCTAGTATCTAAAAAAATATATTGGGAAACTCTGTTATATTCTTAAAATTAGACAAGACTTACTAGGTTCATCAATGAATTTGGATAAGAATTTGGCCACTTCATCGCCACAATCAAGCCCATCTGTGCGGAGGTTTTCGTGCAATCTGAAATGTATTAATCCGTCTAGTATTCAATATGCTAAAACATCATGTAAGATTTTTTAAATAAATCTACAACTTGTTGGGAAAACTTACGTAGTTTGGCGAACGTCATTATTATTTTTAACATCTATAAGATTTACTTTAATGGCATCGCCACTAGGTATCTGTAGTGTAAGGATCCCCTCATGAACATTGCAATCAATCGTGACCATTGATGGCTTTTGACGAGCCGTGTAAAACCTAAAATAGTACATGGAGTTAAACAATAACTGCGACATATAAGCAAAAGCATGTGGTGTACAGCTGATAGGAAGATATATAGTAGAGAATTTGAACATATACCTGCCAGTATCTCCATTAATTACCATAAAATGTCTATCGAGTAGTTGACCAGACGATGGTCCTAATGAGTCACAATAGAATGAAAATACCTAAAATACTCTAAATTTTAAAAACATAATGTATTATACATATGCTCAGAAAAATAAAAAAGGATGCATATTTGAAACCACATTATCTCAAGTATAGATAAACAAATCTGCTTACGGGCTTAGCTTTACATGATTTGATAGGATAAACGTAAAGTGCTTGAACGGTACCAATGGGTATGAATGGAGACCTCCAAGAGTTGACATAGTTCCATATACGAATAGCAGCCTATAAAGTTATCCTTAGTAAGTTAATCTGATTTATTACGTACTTGTTCCGCTTAAAGATAAATAATTTCACTTGCGACTGCGCTGAGTGGTAGTTGCTCAATAAGATAGTTACAACTGGTTTTATAGAATAAACATTTAAAAGACTACCCACATTGCATACAAGTACAGAGGTCCCAATAATCCCCAGAAGAACTTTCTTGTCATCGAAATTCATCGTATTAAAATAACAAAATATTTAAGCTGTTGTTTTAAGTTAGGACGTATGATTTAACCATAAAGATGGCAAAACTACGACTGACAAAAATTATCCAATTAATTATAGCATTAGGCATATAACAACCAAAACCAATACATTGAAACTACCAAATTCAATAGAGACATCTATAAAACAAAAGTATAGCTAAACCTTAATACAGATTAGTAGAAAATAGTCACGAACTAAATAACGTTCATATCACATTTTTACGACCACCTGATATTGTTCAAACACTATGTTAAGCCAATCAATCTAATTTCTCAAATACGTTCGAGCGAGACAAAGTTGTCAGGTATTTTCGTACCGCACAGTGACCGCTTATCACGTGATCTTTTCTACAGAGAACGCAGAGAAAACTGCTTAAACAGCATAGTTGGCAAACATGATACGTAAAACAGCAATAGTAGTCACTAAACACGATAAGAGAAATGGGTGAACTGAAAAAAGCAATCAAAAATATAGTTTCAAATATTTTCCTTTACTGTAAACCTAAGCTACCTTTACGTGGAACAATACATTAAAATGCTCTATATCCACTGTTTATGTGGAAGGGCTTAAAAATACATACTTATTCGTAAATGCTATTTAAATATATTAGTAAAAATCTTAAATAAAACGGACAAGACAATGCTGAATACACCAAAAACAAGTGAATAGTATATTTTAAACTGTTTTACAAACGGAACAACAGGAAAAATGTAATTTTAAACTAGTAAATACATATGATAGTGAAATGTATAGGTAACTTTTTGCATGTTCTTTACCTTGCAATATTACTAATATTTTATTCAATAAAACAATTGCAGTACTTCCATTATATCCATGTTTAAAATATTTAATATCACAGTGTTAACATCTAGTATATTACTATAATGAATTCCAGAATTAGTAATACGTAGCACTTCATCAGATTTAAATCATCGAATGTGACTGCAATATAATGAATTTCAACATTCATAAAACATAGCTCGTACATTAATAGTGATAAGTGGTGGTTTTTTATCATAAAGAATTCATAGTAACTTAGTCAAGTATTGGTCTAAACTGCGACGTCAAGATTTTTTGCAAACAACAATACAAATTTGACGATCCATAAGACTGTCTATACTGTGAACATGTATGACGCATTTGGTCAACAAGATGAGGAAATCCATATCAACTACTAACTCCAGAAATATCCCCATTATTGATCTAAGCTAACCAAAGTCAGATAAAAATAAGTTATAGTTTTGGTCATTTTTAGATGATGCATCATAATTGCAGTTATTCATTGCCAAGCTGATTGACAGCCAAACCTTCCTTTAGTCTAGAACTAGTTCTAATTATTCTCCTCATATTCTGTGTCATTTTTTACACTTATTTCCAATACTAGCAACTCGAAGTTATTAGGTTTTGAAAAATAAATAACCAGATTATATACTATTCCATTATTTTAAACGTCATACAGAATCTACCTATTCCGAAATGTTGGCTGGCTGGTGCTTGTTATTCTTGAATTCCACAACACATTTTGTGAATTATTCCTGTTATGTATAAAACATTCATACCTATGCTTTCTTAATATTTTTATAGGAAAGTAGTGAATATGGCCCTCTTATAAATCGTGGAATAATTTGTCTCAAAAGAGTTCATTATCATACCATATTGGGGGCTAGACCAAAACTGATCTCTTAGTAATTTTTCACTAACATTGCGTGATAATTATAAGAACAAAAGCTTTATTTTTATTGGTTGTGATAAATAGTGATTATTATATTCAAATAAGTTAAAATTCTAGAGAATGAATACATGGTAGATTAAACAAATGTCATATACAGATATAGGTTATAATTTGTCATAAAAATATTATAGATAAAAGAAATATCTGTTGTGATTTTTATTCCTCGACTGGATAGCACTGGTAATCTGACTTCTGACACATATACCTTTCTGGACACCGCTCATTCACACAAGGTCCAATAGCCGTGGAACCCTCCACAATTTTCTCTACAAGAAAAATGCTGCTTAAAAAACAACGCATATTCAAATTTGATAGTTATAAAGTCTCTTTGAGAAATTACAAAAAAATTCACGTGTAGGACGCAAGCACATATCATTGCTACAAGTGTAGCTCTTGGGGCAAAGGTTGTTGACACACGGACCAAGTAATTCCACTAAATGATTGCACGATTCGAACAAGAATGTACATCTAAGTAGAATTCAAGAAATTATATAATTATCAGATAGGGCTATGACCATCTTTAATAAACAAAATGGTGTAAAGGAGGACTTAGGTGCCACTCTATCTACAACTCACACTTGGTCATATCTGGTAGACATTCTTCTTCCTTACACATATATCCTCGTGGACATTGCTCTTTTATACATGGACCCACAGCTAATTGATTATAAGAAGCTAAAGTGAAACTACTGCAAAACTACTCCACTCAGTTATCTTGTCGAGTTGACACTTAATATAATTTATATAATATTTCTAATATAGATCGAATGCTTACCGTGTTTAATAACACTGGCAGAAGCACAAAGGAAAATAGCGAGAAGAATGGTCGAATGCATTTTGAACACTGCGACTGACCAGCGGTCAGCAGCAGTTGTTTGTTTCTATAAGGAAGAGCACACGACAGCGCACCTCACTCTGCACACAAAGTACTTCACAAAATCACGTTTTCTTTATCGAAAGCGAATATCAACATCAATCAATATCATAATATCCGTTGCACAACATTAATGTTAATACAACAATATGCTTTCTTGTTGTCTTTATACAGCAGCTTTCAAGAGTATAGGAGCTCTTACATTAGCTGACATGTGTATCTCCTTTTTATAAGATGTATCAGCTCTCTTCGATCGATATCCACTATCTTCTACAGAAGTTTTGCCAGCAGGAGCCTGATTCACAGCCTCTGGTCCTTGCTCCTCTGCCATATTAAATGTCGGCCCACCTCCTCCCATAGGAGTAACGAGTTCGTCTCCATAGCTGTTATCTCTTTTGTGTCTATAACCACTGGGCTCAACATGAGCATTGTCTACAGGTGCCTGAGCAACGCTGGGTGCGGGCTGTTCAGCTGCCACATTAGCACCGTAATTATTAGCACCTCCTCCACTTGGTGTTACCATCTCGTCGCCATAGGAGTTATCCGACCGTTTAATCACTGAAAGTGGCAAAATGATCCACATAATGTCGATCTACCATTTATTTTTCTGTAAACTTATGTTAATTGTGAAAGTGATATTTTCGAAAAACGAATTGTAGTAAAAATATACCGACATGATTTCGATGAAACGAAGAATATAACTGTGAGGAAGGAGAGGTAGCTTAGCATATTTAACAGTAGCTGTTGTTGTGTCAAAACCTTGCCCATTTTATAGACAGGTAAGTGAAAGGAAGACAACAACTTATTTCCTCTTGAGTTGGGTATTTCCACATGGAGAGCCACTCCATGTTGTCATAAACACTGAATAGGGCAAGAAAACACTCCGATTTAAAAGAAAATCTTTGCAACAAGTTATTAACTACTATTTGTCTGTCACATAATTTAAAAAAATAACTAAGGATCAGAAAAAAAATCTTACAAACACTATAATTTGTATCAAAATATTTTAATACCACAATTTATGCGACTCATCCTTAACAATATCATGTCCCACTTCCTTATTTTTTAGAAGTAATATTTTAAATAACATATTAGCCTGCGACCTGTCTATAAATGCGAAAAAGCTATCGCAACAGACCGGTTGTGTTACATGTGCTTAGTCTAAGCATTGTTTACTAGGCAAACCAATTAGAGATAACAGAAGAACAGTAAACAGAGGATATTATATTAAAGTTGCTAGACAGCCATCCTATCAGCTTGAATGGATCCCATCTATCATTCACAATTGCTGGATATCGTGTATTGACAGTAATAAACCAGTAATCACTTTGCTTCTATATATCACCACTCCCGCTCTGCATACCAGTTCCACGACAAATCAACGATCACTCGTATCAAGTATAAAAGAACTAGGAGCGAGAAAAGCCGGCGGTGGACTTCCGTTATGCGATTACTATGGATAGCTTTGGCGCTGGTCGCCATTTCTCAGACCAGACACAGTATGTCTTTTCTAATACTATATTAAAGACATTAAATTCCTAATTTCACGAATTGTATTGACATCTTCACTTTATAATCAGCCATATGTATATTCTCGTGTTTTCTGAAAATTCAGCACAATTTAATACCGCTAAATATAAATTGTTCAAAAAAAGAGTGATACCATTTTCTGTATAAAAAAAAACTGTCATCTTCATTTTAAAAAAAAACTTTCACCGAATGTTTTCCACTAACTTTCACTTTTCGAAACAGCACAAATTTATTTGAGATAAAACCAAACTGACGGTTAAAGTAGAAAATTAAGTTATTCGCAATAAGTAGTGAAGTACGCTATTTCAGTACAAAAAAGAGCACCGCCAGAAGCCGAAACAACACCAGCAATAGGAATCGAGAGTGCAACAGGAGGTACAGCTGTTGAAACTACAAGAGCCGAAACTATCCCAGAAAAACCAAAACTAGAAGACATATCAGTAGCAGGAACAGGAGTAGTAGAAGCAACAATATCAAAAACAGGACTAATAGAAATATCAGTAGCAGCAACAGCAATAGTGGAAATAGCAGGAGCAGAAACAACAGTAGCAGCAACAACAGTAGCAGAAACAACAGTAGCAGAAACAACAGTAGCAGAAACAGCAATAGCAGAAACAACAGTAGCAGAAACAACAATAGCAGAAACAACTCCAGTAGAAACAACAGAAGAGACGAAAACGACGAAAAAAACGACGACTAAATCAACTAAGAAGCCAAGTAATGGCGGCTCACAAACAAAATATGTTGATGAGCCAGTTATACCCAAGCAAAACAACTATGTTGACGAACTTGTTGTACCTAAGTACGGGAAGCCTAAGCCATACACAGGATCTGAACAAAAAGCAAATAAAATATCTCAATCAACATTCACAGGAAACTATCAGGTGCAACCATCCGGCTACAGGAGAAAGAGAGCTGAGGAATATGTTGACGAAGCCGTCACCCCTCCTCCGGCTGAAGTTCCATATGCTCCAGCTGCCGAGGA
>JAJAVP010000011.1:1054317-1122920 GCA_020740425.3 Heterorhabditis indica | reverse complement strand
ACGCCCGCTCCAGTAGACCAAGGCTATGCTGCAAATCAGGCTCCACCTGTTGTGCCAGGAGGTTACAGGAGAAAGAGAGCTAAGGAATATGTTGACGAAGCCGTCACCCCTCCTCCGGCCGAAATTCCATATGCTCCAGCTGCCGAGGAGACGCCCGCTCCAGTAGACCAAGGCTATGCTGCAAATCAGGCTCCACCTGTTGTGCCAGGAGNAGACCAAGGCTATGCTGCAAGTCAGGCTCCACCTGTTGTGCCAGGAGGTTACAGGAGAAAGAGAGCTAAGGAATATGTTGACGAAGCAGTTACGCCTCCTCCTGGTCATAATCCTTATGAACCAGTGGTTGAGGTGACTCTTGCGCCTGTGGATCAAGGCTATGCTGCTAGTCTAGCCCCGCCTGTGAAATCTGCTGGTTATTGATTATTTCACATAGGAAATATGTAGTTATATTTATTGTAATAGTAATTTATTTTGTAGAGGTGATAATAAATTAATCACTCGTTGTGGTATAAAAAGACATGAAAACTTCGAAATATATATTTTTGTTTTGAACCCTTTATTATGAGATTTATGAAACTTCTTGATGGTCGAAATGTATATTGAGATTAAGCTATTGGTATCCAGAGTCTTGCTGTGCAATTGAATGTGTTGGGCAAGCCACTGAAGTAGTCTGTTCAACAGCAACAGGAGGTTGCTCTACCAGAGGAGGGGTAACTGCGTTAGTAGGTGTAAGTACAGGTGTCACTTGTTCGTCTCCATAACTATTGCGTTTTTTACGGTATCCAGAATCTTGTTGAGCAATTGTGTTATGTGTACACGAAATAGTAGCCGGTTGCTCGACAGTGATTGGAGCTTGTTCTGCTGGAGTTCCTTCGGAGACAAGAGCTGTAGTTCCTGTATAGGGCGTCACTGGTTCGTCTCCATATGCATTGCGTTTAAAAACTGAAACGATTATGCAGTATTACCAAAAGTTTTAGATGCTTGGAAGTTATTTATAACATGTGGAACGTTGTTTATATGTACGTAAAATATACATACTTGATCTTGATGTGGTAGAAACAACGATTCCCCAAAGGAAAAGGACGGATCTCATGTTGAAATGATTGCTGTCAATGCCTCAAACCTCGTCTTTTATATCGTTTTGCACCGACATCAACCTTTTCAGTAGACAAAACCGGAATCTTTTGAAACCGTTTGAAGCAGCATACTTTGTAAAAATCGATGAAAAAGACATGTTGCTTCGGTTTGCTCTTTTATTAATCCGGTGTTTAATAAGAGGATATTGCTTGAATAGTTGTTTAACATTTTACTGTTGGTAACATGTTATTTGTCGTATTAGCTAGATCACGTTATGTTGGATTAAGTTAATACAAAATACCTATCACGTATTGTTATAAAATGTTTCAAACAATTTTCAATAATAATATTTGCCATCCCAAATCTGAGGTCAACTTTCGTACTACATATAGCAAACTGCCAATATTAACTAATTATGATAACTTATCATAGTATTCAAAACACAAGCTGTGATTTCCAATAAATTAAACAGGTAAACCACCAGGTGCTCCTAAAGCTCTTCCGTATTCCTCACATCTTATTGTTTAAATGGTAATGAAATCCTACAGGTAGAACATCATCATAATTCGCTCTTTTGGACTTCCTATGAAAATAGCATAATATCCATTACACAAAATCTACGAAGAATCTTACGAATTAAATCCCATCAGTAATTTGCAAATATATTAATATCGATAGTAATTATCTTGATAGTACCCAAGCCAATGATCACATTAAACTCTTGCCCATTGTCCTTTATGCCAAATTACCTGAAAAAATTCGGAATCTTGATTTTCCCATACACACTTTGACATTTGCGCTCATATTCATTGATTTGATGATGCATTACTGACCTTCTAGGAGTTTTTCGCTAATTTGAACTGGTCTTTGATCGCAGTCGAAATACCTTCATGCAGAAACAAGGCTCAGCGCCTGATTCTGCTTTCTGGCAGCTAATCAAATTTTGCAGATACAAAGTACTTTCTTCTAATCTAGTACAGTTACATTTCCGTCTAGTTTTTACTTATAAATCAATATTTATGGGAAGCTAAAATTCAGCAGACTAATTTAGCCTTTAGAAGCAAGCACATCTTTATGTTACTATCAAAAAATCCCATGAAAAATAATTTATTCCACCCGGATATTCTTGGTGTAATTCAACGGAATTTTAGTGAACTGATGTAGTGGTCTTCAGAAATGATATATTATATACTTGATTACTCTTTTTACTTTTAATGTTGCTTAAGATGTTATCCAGTAAAACCATTTTGAGCTCAAGTATAGACTAATAGAAGCGTAATGCTGCCGATTAATCGGCGATCATATATGATAGTGGTAATTATACACTGTAATAATATTAATCTGTCTGACTGTCAGTTAACCGCCTTTCTTTGAATTAAAATGTATTCAACGGGTTTGTTAGTAGAAGTACTACTTTGATACTCAGTAGATTATCGCATAGATACTGCTTATTTCCAAATCTGATTCGTTTGTACGAGCTATCAACTGATAATTATCGAATATTTTCACCTGAATTTGACAGGTTTCTTCTCAATGCCCCTAAGGTATAAGTAACTACCACTTCCTGATGGAAGTTCTTGATTACGTTGTGAACATGTTCTATTTAATAAGTAATCGCAAACTTTGATGTTACATAACACGACCAAAGCCTAGATCATTACGATAGGGAGGGCGATTATGTTGTAGAGGAATCATTTTTATACTTTCTTAAAGCATTTGAAGAAACAAACATAAAAGATAGAAATCTGATTTTAGAAATTCCACTCTAATTAACGAAGTGCTTGAAACAGTTGAAACAACCCGCTCCATAGTATGGGAAAATTTGTATAGCATGAGTAGAATATGCAAAATAAAACCCCAAGAACGAAATTATCACATAACTGGATGTAACTTTAAGATAACTTGTGAAGATCACCTGATAATAATACTTATTTAGCAGAGGCGTGGAAAACGATAACATGTTTATAGCTACCACGTATTGACAATTTTTACATAGAGATCATCCTTAAAAACAAATAGCTTATTTCTAGTTTCATAGGTAGTTAGCATATATTTAGTAACCTCGGCGTATTTCGAAATTCACCAAAACTTTGCTTTTAATCAATGTTGGTTTAAGAAAATTATCGGTGAAAATAACAAATTATGCATAACACCGAGGAAATACAAGAAAGTGATTGATCCATTAAAGGAAGCTACGCACAAACACTAATTGGTAATATAATAGGCATAATACTCAAAATCTAAGGTTGTGACAGCAACAGTAATAAAGCATTTGGAATTTGTCAGATACAATCTTGAACTCACCACACAGACATGTTATTTATCTTAATTCTCATCAAGGCAAACTCCGAACATTAGGTTTCGGAACTCATTGCTCACTAAGCCTCTGATTTTATATCCATCCCACTTGTTTTGCTAATTTAAGCTGAATAAACTCGTTTCAAGTGGGTGATATAGAACCAAAGTACATCCTAAGAAATTTCAGTCAAATAAGTGCTATTGATTGGGTTCACTAACGTGTTTCATTAAATAAAAATTACTTACTAGAATTAGATACGATAGATACATAAACATCCATTATAGCATCTACTATAACTGGCAGTTACAATTTGTTTTACGATAGACTGAGTTGAGAGATGTGACTCAAAGCCGCAGCAAAATCATTAGTGTCATGTTGTGATACAGATAAGAAGGAGAGCTCTCCTCCAGCACATAAAATTGATGTTAACTCTGATGGTTGGCCACACAACTCCACAACTACTAGGCGTACTGGAAATGATAATATTACAGCATATAATTTACATCCATCACATTCAAATTGACATTCTTATCATTCTAGCAGGCAAACAAAGTATATTTCTCTTAAAATTTAAATTTGTCTTAAATATATAGCACTTTAATATTTTGTTCTACATTACCAATCTAAAAACGTAATCACCATTAGTGCAATAAAATATATGCAAAAATTTGCTAATGAGTAAACACTAACCGAAATTATTGGTAGAGATTGGAAGAGTATGGCCTTGTCTAAAAAGATCAATGTCTTGAGTTGATACGAGACAGAGGTCTGAGTTCGTAGTAATTAATCGAACAAATTCCATACAACGATCAAGAAATATATCATCGGCCTCTTCCCTTGACTGTCCAGCGTAGACATAAAATCTCTGCAATTTTAAGTAAGCATTTGACGAATATATTGAAGCAAATAAACCTATCCGAGTATTTTCATCACTCACCGCTCCTTTTCCTTTGCGACGAACGGGAATAGCTGAAGACGTTACGTCAGTACTAACACCCTGACTACTAAGTGCTAAATTGTGATGATCCGCCTGGTAAATTCATGATTTCGAAAAAAAAAGAAGAAGATATATTTCATTGTTCTTAGCTTTTTATTTACATTTTAAAATAAGAACTGACCAAAATCAAAATTTCATTAGTGATTCTGAAGTTCGGTACAGTTTTATCTGGAGTGAAATCGTGGACTGTTGCAGTGTTGTTTTTGAAGACACTTAGGTGAGCTGCTCGAATGTCTTCTGTGAATTATAATAGATTCATAGTTTATTTTACGTCTTCATTTATAATGATGCCACCTATTAAATTTAATAATGATACTATTATGACAAAATATAAGTGTATAAGCTAATTAACGCCATTACGCTAATCCGTGGTAATCATATTTATTAACACTTTTACCTATAGAGTTTAGTTCCACTACCTACCTTTGATAGTGCTATAATATAAGGTAAGAGGATAGAACATTGCTTCTTTAGTTCCTTCAATGATCGGTTGTGTTGTACAATGTAGACCTAAGCGAAGTGAGCAACAGTCTCTAGTCCTCAGCTGTTGGCAAGCTACTAGTACAGTGCACCTTTCACAATCACGCACGAACACACTGAGATAACAGTATTATTTTAATATTAGTAGTGAAACGTTCTTGTATATAATAATATAGCACAGTACTCAATGTGAATAAAAACTCGCCTGCCGGCGCACGGTCCAAGAACGATAAGGCAGTCACGACAATCATCAACTGTAACAGTGGCGGTATAGTCAAGCACCATTAAAACGCTTTCCTGAATCAAATATACATACATGAAGGCAATCAAAAGAAAGTTTACAGTTTTAATTAAATGAGTATCGAACTACGTTTACTCCATGATATTACTCCATTTATGCCAGTGTCTATGATTAATTTCCCTGTGATCATAAATAATTTGAAATCGTAATGTATTCAGTATAAGATTTCCTTCTCATGGCCTCATGCAAACCTTGCAGTTTTCGATAGCTATTGGTTGACCTCCTATTCCTCTTCGTATCTCGATCGCTCCTTCTAGGTCATGTATTCTGAATTTTTCCATATCCAATTCTCTTCGGTTCTGCCTTTAAAACTGCATAGTTTATCTTTATAATATATATAAGTATTAAAGGATGTCAAGCATCTAACTGCATCGCAAAGTAAAGATATGGACAGTTTATAAATCGTAAAATGGAACGCTTAAATGATACCAATCAGTGTTGAAAATAAGTGAACACCCGTATTCATGAAGGTGAATCTTTGGATGTTCTCGGCCAAATATCCAATACATATCACGCAACATCGCGTGCTAGCATGGTACTTACCAAGAGAACTGTGGCTCATTCGATGTAGGCAAGCCATCTTCTGTCTCCTTTTCGGTGACCTTATACTGGTCCTCTCTTTTTGACCGTAGTTGACGCCCGCAACAGAACCAGCGCATTACTTACCTCAGTGAATGCAAGTAGAAAATAACTATTTAAGTTTCCATAGCAACCAATGTGAAGGCGGACATTCTCAACGTCTAACCCCGACCAGGGACAAGCATAATCCTTTACGTGATACTCAAATCCGCATAAAGTACTTAAAACCACGTAGCGTCTTCGAATTCTAATCTACACACTAACTCCTCTCCTTACATAGCCACCACGAACTTTCAACTGTTTATGAAACCAAACTAGAATAGGGCAATTAGCCACATACATTCCCAACTTCTCACAAAGAATATCACCTGACGAACAATTCTCTCACAACAATCGAAAACTACATGACACCACAAACCTCTCAAAACTTCGACTGTAAATAACCAACAAAGTAAATTCTTTAAAATCCAAAATAATCTCCTTTATCTTCACGCCCACCTCCATAACAACCTTGAATAGATCAACAATAACAGATTTCTATGTATCAAAACCAAGGACAAATAGGTATAACAGAAAACGAAAACCAAGTGCCTTCGCAGACCTGACCGGTTATATACAAGAGGGAGACAATGAAGAAAGAGATCTATTGCTGATTAGGGCAATCACGAGAAATATGTCCAGTCTCCTGGCATCTGTAGCAACGCTTGGACTCCACAGATCCACTCTCTGTACAGTCGCGAGAGATATGTCCTGGCTTGCCACAGTTATAACACTTGTGTCCGCGGTATCCTCCACCTCCCTGATTACGGTCGCTCGAAGGACACTCACGAGCAAAGTGCCCAGTTCCTCCACACTGATAACACTCAGATTGTCCACCACGTCTGAAGCCGCCTCCGCCACTGCCACCACCACTTCGTTGCTGAGTGCATTCACGAGAAAAGTGACCAGTCTCACCACAATTATAGCAAGTGGAGCCTGTAATATAAAGCACTATCTAAATACGAAAGTAAAGAGACCCCCACGCGCTCTCATTGTTTCAGCAAAACTTCTCCTCATGTGATTCCCATAATACCATATAATATCACTATACAAGAATGGGAATGGAGACGAAAACAATGAATCACCTAAGCGCAATCAACACCCCAAACACCATCAAGTAGCACCTCCGCTGCGACCTCCGCCGCTTTCTCCAGCTGAAGGGCAATTACGAGCGATGTGTCCCGTCTCGTGGCACTTGTAGCACTCCTGGTCGGACATGACTAACCTTAAAGAAGTCGATAGATTCCATACCTTCAAAAGAGTGAAAAAACAACCACGCTATAGCATACTTATCTGAACTCAATGTTTTATTCAACACACTTAAAATGTGAAAGAAATGTCTTATTCAAGCAAGAATGCAATAAAACATCTAAAAGAGAAAATTAAGATTATTATGATAGGTGTCAGATACCAACTACGAACACGATTTCGAAGGACAACTGAAGATACAATGCCCTAAAATTACATACGATTTCGATGGGCACCATTCCAGAGGTAAGATGTGCAGGTTAGTTTGAAAATGCGGGAGCATGAATGTGTTTTGTCATACTCGATTGTAAATGGCGCAGACTCTACTTTGGAAACACCTTTCATTATTGATGTGTAATTTATCTTGAGAAAATATTTGGATTTAGAATAAGTATCTATTCTTCTTATTATTATAATTTTTACCATTAATACTATTAGCATTAAGTTGTCTCTTCCTTACATTTAGTTGTTTATTACGAAAATGACTACAATTAATAATATCACATTAAAAGAACAGTTTGTTATTTATATAGCTCTAGTTCAATAGTAAAAATAAAGTATGCAACTTTTTGCTAATTTTTAAGTGATAATTGTTTTCTGATGTGGCACTTATTTCTAGTGCAAGTTTTCCAAATATTTTAGTTGTAATATGGATACTATGCATAACGAGAAGAAGCGTGCTATACCAGCACTTGGATTTTATCCCCATGAACCCATCAGCACTGGTGTATGTTCTTTCTCAAATATTAATATGATTTTCGTTTTTCCACATTACTTTTTATCATATTTAGACAACTTTAATTGCTATGGAGTATGATGGTGGGGTAATAGTTGGAACCGATTCTAGAACAAGTGCAGGGTATGTTGCATTATTTCTCGTGATATTTATGCCATATATTTTTAATTATCTGTTTTGCTAGATAAAACTTCAAAGTTTAATATTGAATACGAAAGAGATTCCATTTTATGCATTTAGTTCGTTTATATCTTCTCGTGCGACCAATAAGATTACTCCAATAACAAACCATCTTGTTGTATGCCGATCAGGATCAGCTGCAGATACTCAAGCTATAGCCGATATAGTTAAATACCATCTTGAAGTATACTCGTATGTAAAATATCAGTAACTTTTATTTTATATAGGGTTAACAAAGGAATGTTTGTTTATGAATAATCATGATTCAGCATGTTGGAACAGGAGCCCGTAACAATTTATCGTTCGGCTCAGATTTTCCGTCAATTTCTCTACAGTTATCGTGACCAATTGTCTGCATCTGTGCTTGTTGCTGGTTGGGACAAAAACGAAGGTGGCCAGGTAAGATTTTGCATTGTTCAATGGTACCTTCTCCATAATTTTAAAGTGTAGTTTCTATAATTCATTTTTCCAGCTTTATGCTCTTCCAATTGGTGGTTTCGTTACTCGACAAAAATCAACTGCATCTGGGTCAGGTTCTACATTTGTACAGGTGATCTAGAAGTGGTGATAGATATGTAATATTATAAGTTATATAGTAATCTACAGGGTTTCCTGGACGATCATTGGCGTCCAGGTCTTACCCAAGAAGAATGCAAAACGATTGTTAAACAAGCCGTTGGGTTAGCTGTGTTCCGAGACGGGTTAGTGGATGGACATTCTCTGCTTTTTTTGGTTTTGAATAGGCTTTAACATATATTTGTTTCTTAAATATATTTCGAATTATAATATTTATCAACTTGGTGTTACTTTATAACGTGATGAGCAGAAAGCATAATTTATTGTTTAGTTCGTCTGGTGGTGTTGTCCGTATAGCTACAATTGACAAAAATGGAACGTCGTTAGAGCTTTTCCGTCCTGATAAACCTGGTTTTCCTAGTGTCACTGCACCAGGAGCTCATCTTTCATTCCCTCCTCATATCGAACAGACCAGCGTATGATTTCATACGTTTGCTTATAAGTATTTGTTATCGTTCCTTAAGCTAGTTTTGTATTCACCATCATTAATTATTTTACAATGAATACAGTTTTTTTTCTCTTGGAAATGGCGGAATTAATGGTATTAGTTTTGTTTGCATTTTTTGATCTGTATCTATTCCAAGGGAGGGTGGTTAGATCGTCCCTATTATTGCGCCCTAGTTGCGGCCAACCAATTGAGCGACAGACTAGATTTGAACCAAAATGACCGGTATCAGCAGAGTTAGCTGGTTATTACTGCCTCGCTGTATACAAGATAATATGTGACAGGATCATTAATTCTATTTGTAATATAATTTTTTTTATTGAAAAAAGTCAGAACAGTCATATTGCTTCACATCCATAGGATTGGGGCGAATAGCGATACCTATTTGCAGTATTTTCGCTCCAGTCGCTACAATAGTGAATAACAGTCATAGAATAATTGTTTGTGTATCAACAATACTTTGGAAAATAGGTTGGGCACAAAATATTTAACATGCTTGAGTGGTAGAAAGACTATTGGGCGAAAGCACGTCAATTATTGAGATTCTGAATACTGTGGACTTATTAAGTAAGTACATGGTTGCTGTAGATGCTCAAGTAATTTTATGGGCTAAATATTGTGGAGGGGAACCTGAGAAGGCAGTCAGAATCGACAATCAACGAACTGCAGAATTCTCCCTAATATCGTCCATGTGTACTGGCTTCCACCTACGTTTGTACATGTGGCAAGTAAGCTAGGGGCTGCAGAGATCGATGTACGTTGCTGAAAATGTTGGAGATAACATTTGGCATTTTAGAACAGTATAACATGCCTGCAACCAAATCTAATGTAATGTATTTTTTTTAGATCATAACGCCAACGGAACTTGTGAGTAAATAAGTACATTAATCTGGCTTTAAATGTCCGTTTTGGATGGTAACCATAGAAAACAGGCGGAAAGGATTTGACTTGAATGCTTTGTGGAATCCTTAGAGACGGATGAATAGGACAGCAGTGTAGAAGAATAATTATGACAGTGGAGAGTAAAAAAACAATAAGATGCAAGGACTAGATATATAAGAAAAGAAAAACCTGATCATAGCCTTCTACTGTAGCTGGCTGCCCTCCAGTCGTACAAGTAATAGCAACAGTTGCTCCTTGTGCATGAGTATTTCCAAAGCTTACATCACTATAGTCAAATCTACAATAAACTTTCCAGAAATACCATTTTAAGAATAAGTAAACTATCTGTGCTTTTATTTCATAAATATTATGATTTACCTATACTGATCGCTTTGATCGACGGCAGAAACTGGGTAAAGAATAAGATCAGAACAGCGAGCACCCACCATAGCTAAATAAAGTAAAGCTTGTACATAAATTTATTATATGCGCGCAAATTTTGTACCACAGTTGGTGAGTTTTCCAAATGATTGATAGTAGTTATGTATTTTCGTAATTTTTTTTTAGCATTGTGCTAATTTTAGCTCACTACTTTTTCATACGATCACTTTTAATATGTAGCTATCTAGTAAGTGGTTACAAAGAACCTACTACTATAATTATGTTGAAAACTCCGCTTTAACTATAATGGATTTAGTCCAGTGATTTTTTTTTGGAATAGGAATAGACGACTAGCATAGTTTAAAATTTGTTGTTAGATACATTAAATATGAATACTGAAGCACAGAACTATTTGTCAAACTATTTACCAAAATTAGTTAAGAATGAGTGCAGTACTTGTATATAAATTAAAATATGATGTTAGCTTAAGATTAATAAGAATAAGAGGAATTACCTGGATCATTACTTTGGACAAATCCAGGAGGTGCACAGGACGCAGCAAGCGAAAAGAGTGGAAGTAGAAATGGTAGATGCAATCCCATGAGGGAAACAATGTCACAGTATGCAACTTCCTGTTATACATAATATTAACACTGGCAATAAAATTTCTCTACGTTTTAATCATAAAGACCTTCCTTAAAACTTAGGATGTTTCAAACGGATGGAGAGAAAGTAGGTTCACTAGGATTCAAAGCAGTTGCCACGCCCCTTGAGGTGGATGGACCGGATTGCAAGGTAAATGGGGTAGAATAGGGGTAGTGAATTAAGGGAAACGGGAGTCCTACGAAGTCTCAGTTTAAATTGGTTCGGAGGGGGTAAAACCATCAAATTAGTAACGGTGGGAGACTTAAGTAACTCATTAAAATACTTACTATATCGGATATATTCCACTCCATATCCGTTAGTGACAGTATATAAGTCCAATAAAGTATTCAAAAAAAGGTATTTATGAATTCCACTGTTGAAATATGGGCAGAATTTCAATTGCCACAAAAAGAAAACAGACATTCGGATATTAAGATTTGATGAAAACATGTAAAGCACATTTAATACATGTTAAATGAATTACATTAATACAAAAAATTGGAGGAATAAATCAACAGCAATGAATATCCTATTTTCAGTAAAATTTATAACCATTAATTAAATACCCAATATTTAGACAATAATACCTACATCTAAAAGATGGTTAGATCCACAACATTATTCATGAAAATTAGGGAAAGTGAATAAACTACCGCTGAAGTGCAGCAACTGCTTTCTCTGCTGCCTCCGATAAGTTTGAAGCAGTGATAATCGGTAGTCCTGATTGCTCCATAATATGTTTTGCTTCAGTGACATTCGTTCCTGAGCAAATTAATAAAACCACATAAAAACTACTCATATGATATAAGGTAGAAAACCCATGAAAGGATTTATAAGAATAACCTAAACAAGTATGACCGCTGAATTAATGTTAAAATCACCGTAGCATAGGAATAATATAAATGCGATTATGAGACGATTCACTATCGCGGTATGCATTTGGGCTAAAATTTTCATTTTCAACCTCTCATTACCTATTTTATTAGGAGACACTCCTCATTTTTTATTAGCATTTAAACCTTAATGTCATATAACATTTTTCAATTACATTCTCTAATAATAAACTTCCCTTCATAAGAAAAGGTAACATCTTATAAATCCCCAGTAATTGGCCTTTTTAAAAAGTGCAAGGGCCCGTATTGTTAATCTATAAAACACCACTTTATAAAATCGAAGATATTAAATGTATCTTATTAGATGCTATACAATTTTTCTAACATAATAAACGATAACGTTATCCAATGTTTATAAAATTGGACCAACAGCTACTCTAACATTATTTTTCTTAGACTAACTGATACATTAGGAATCCTGTGAAACCTTTCATATTGCCAGGGCGATGACAATAGAAAAATTTAGAATGGCTCTTTTATAGGATATTTCATTCCAACAAAAATTCAGCATATTCATAACAATAGTTAAAACTAAAGAGACTTATAAATTACAGATTTAGAAAGTAAACCCATGTATTTAGATCTCGCTAAATTTGTGACAAAATTCTTCTGATTTACTGTAGAATTAATTATGGTTAAAACTAATTATTAAAGAAATCATGCTTCCCATCTTTATTTACGCATTGTCAAAAATAAGTTAAAATCTACAATACATTTTCTTTACCCAATTTTCGCCATCATATTTTCTGTTTACTCTTACAGATACTCTCAGCATCAATTTTAACCTGTCCATATGACATAACAACACTGGGTAGCAATTATACAAAGGGAAAGAAATAACAAAGTGTATATGCATTTGTCAAAAAGCTTCCTTATTCGCATCATATTACGGTCCATTCACTATCCATAAACAATTATAAATATACTTATTGGACGCAAATTATTATATTAGCAACAGACACTCCCATCACCAGGACTGAGCCATTTCCAGTTTAATTTACTCTAAGCACTTAATTGCAACCTCTTCTGTAATGTAGTATTAAAAATACCTATTCTAGTCTGACTATATTGTTGTAGTAAGAATAAACCTACTTTCAGATGATGACACTTGAACTCATCGCTCACTACGTAGATCAAACAATAAATATGCTAGGAATGATATTCAACTCTATTTTACTATTCATTACATGCAGATATACTCCAAAGCAGATGAATACTTATTCTGTCCTAATTGTGAACACTATTGTATCAGACTTCACCATCTCCCTATGCGGATTTCTTACGTCAAACAGGTAAATTATATTCTCAATGAACAAAACTAAGCAAAGTAATAGTTTAAAACAGTGGGATCTTCAAAATTAATGTTGTTGAAAAATAAGTTAATTTTATAGTGCACATTTGCTAACAAATGCATCTTCTGAAAGCTTATATAATTTCTGTGCAACACGTTTAAAATATACTACACTACCAACTGGGAAAACAATAATACAGTTGATCGAATATCCTTTTCTACTAATAACGGCATGGAGTCGATCAAATTTCAGATGGCTACTGACCGATTTCTTCCCACTACCACCTCAGGTGTGCCAACTTATGGGCCTTGTTAGATGTTTCTAGGTCTATACGTAATAAATGCTCTCAAATATTTCAATACGATTCACACATATTGACATTAACTAGATTTTTCTATTTAAAATATACCTATGGATTTCATCTCTTAATACTTCGTCATAGTTAAACGTGAAACCTGCAGTAAATCGCACAACAAAGTGGTGATACTTCCAGTTACCTACAGTTATCTATTCTTACATGCTTTGCTATTCACGAGTTGCATCAGTAATCCTGATTAAATAGCAGTTCAATACCGATACATCTTTCAAATGTTCAGCATAAGAAAGTTAACGAACTATCAGAAATAAACATACTAAATCTTTGGAATAATTCAACACTCTTGATTAACATTCGCAATGAAAACATTTCAGAGTCGTACCATCAGGAAACGCACTTGTATTCATCTCATATGGACCATGCATACAAGTTGGACAAAGAACGTGCCTTATTCTCTACACACTCATGTTCCATGCTCTTGCGCACGCCATGATGTCCCAGTTTGTGTCATTTTCGTACCGGTATTACATTCTAGTTAAGACAAGAACTCCAACAAGAAAACAGCTGACTTATATCTGTATTGCTGTCTATGCCCCAACATTTCTACTTTTCGTAAGTTTTCTTTCTGAAAAATATTATGAATTCAAAAAATACGAGGATATAATTTTACTTCCAGTGTATTCATACTATGCACAGCACTAACCCATCCGTACTACGCCAAATAGTCAAGAAATATCACCCGACATATAACCTTACTGATTTAACGGTTTCTGGACATTATCCATTTACAGAATGGACTACTTTAGCTACAATAGTTTATCTTATCATTCCAAACATTCCTTTGTATGTGCTCATAATTGTTCTGCGGAAGAAAACCTATAAATTATTGGGAGATTCATCAGTAAGGTTACGAAAAACCAATAGAAATATCCATATGCAACTTATGAAGGTATGGCATAATGATTATTACTAAGTAGAGCGGATAACCGCTGTTTAAAACATGGTTATTTGTTTTGATAACTAGGAAGTGTACTTTCAGGTACTCACGCTCCAATCCTATATGCCAATGTTCCTCATTTTCACCATGTTATTTTATTTAATTGGGCAATTAGAAATATATAACCATCCTGTTCTTGAAAATTTTACTACAACGATAGCTGCTTTACTACCTCTTTGCAACCCGGTTATTGCACTGATGTTTATAACTCCGTATAGAACAGTAATAATGAATCTAATCGCTAGAAGTGGTAAGAACATGTCATACAGTAGTATGTCAAAGAATGTTGATGTACATAGCACATTACAGCCCTTGTCAATAGAATAAACTATTGATTTAATTATGGAAATAACGTTATTTACAAATTAACTTACCTTCTATTCTCACAACAAGAGGAACATGTAGATCTATCTTCCTGCAAGCTTCTACCACTCCATTCGCAATCGTAACACAATTAACAATACCACCGAATATATTGACTAGCACACATTTCACCTAAGCAATTCAATTATGCTGATTTTCATAGATCCAAATTAAAACAGGTGTATAAAATTAATATTTACTTGAGGATCGCTTGTTATGATCCTGAATGCGTGAAAAACTTGTTCTTCAGTTACTGCACCACCTACGTCAAGAAAATTAGCAGGATCACCGCCTTTCAATTTAATTATATCCATTGTGGCCATTGCGAGACCGGCACCATTCACTAAATAAAAATATTGAAGTCATTAAAATAATAAACATATTACTTGGATCTCAATTTTGTCATCTATATTTTCGAGTTGCGGTTTAAGAGATTTTTTAAAATATAAATCTACTCCAAGAATACTAATTTTTACAGTTATATCATTTATATATAAGATTATAACTCGAAAAAAGATTGCCTTTTAATAAATATTAAACGGAGGGGTTTAGAACCTGTTACATAATTCACTGAAATTTGTAGAATATAATTCAGATAAATGTTACAATTTTTAACCGAAAAATGAGACGTCTTTAAATAAAAAAAAAGATTTATAATAAAAAATAAACAGAACTGTTAATAAGGCGTTTCCTTACATGGCCAAACAATATCCAGATCTTTAACGGATAAATAGGTGAATAAAGCTCCAAAACTTACCCAGACAAGCAATATTCCCATCCATGCCAATATAATTGAGATGGTACCTATGAGCTTCAACTTCCCTAGTATCCTGTAACCAAATATTCCTATTTCCCCACATATATAAGGTTGAAGAAAAAAGAAAACCAAACACACTGCACTAGATCACCTGCTCAGAATTATCTTCCATTGAAAATATTTCTTTCTGACGGAATGCTGCACTGTCATCAAAATTCATCTTAGCGTCAACGCAAAACACTGTTTAAGAATGTTATACAAGAAGAAGTAACCATTAATAATAATATTAAATATAATTATTATAACTAAAGAAAACAGCATTAAATCTAAGGTAAGGATCGTACCTCGTCCATCGTGAGTCTCCACAAAGGGGTTTATTTCCACTTGAGTAGCATCAACAGATATAAAAAGATCATAAAGTCGTTTAATTTCTTCCGCTGCCTAAATAAATAGTTTTGTATGAGCATATCTTAAATGGGGAATTCCGTGAAAACAAACATTCTGTGTTAGGCATCCTTTAAACTGAAGATTTTCCGCTATTTTTATCGCTTGTGTGTCAGATAACCCACTCTCGATATCAATAGGCTCCTAAACAGAAAGCATTTCATATCCGTTATCCTATAAAAACCTTTTTGAATATAAAGCTGCATAACTTAAAAATAAGATGAGGCATAGTTTCGGCCACGTGCTCAATGTCCATTCCACCAGCTGGTGAAGCAACAACTACAGGACCATTTGACTCCCGATCCATCAACACCGCCAAATATGTTTCTCGTTTAATTGATACACCCTCTGCTACCATCACCTTAACATTTTTATATATTGCTTGCATTAGTGTAAATAGAACACTACGACGTAAAGCATACTTTTTTGACCTCGACTCCCTCTGGTGAAGTTTGCTTCGTTACCAAACGTTTGCCTACCATTTCCGGGATCGATCTAAGTGCTTCATCCTTGCTGTAATTTAGTGAGTAATCCTTCATTCACTAATATAAAAATCCTAAGAAAATATATGACAAGATATGTATAAGAATTCCAAAATATTAACTTACTCCATTGTAATAAATACACCTCTTAGACCAGATTTTCCATCTAAAAACCGTCCTTTACCTCGCCCACCAGCAAGAATTTGAGCTTTAACCACATATTCTACGTTCCCTAAATTTACTCTAGATTAAAATATGCAAGTTGAGTCATTAAATTGCTTCTTATAAGACAATAAATATAATTACCAAAATTTTGAAGTTTTTCTGCCGCATCACTTTCTGAAGTAGCAACTATAAATTTCTGCACACTGCATCCATACTTATTTAGAAGTTCTTTGCTTTGATATTCTTGTAGATTCAAAGAACGAATTTGGCAGCGCTATAACAATTGAAGCAACTTAAAAGCTCCATCTCTTAAAAAATGCCATTTAAAAATTTAAAATATATTAAAATTCCAATAATTATTGCTTATAAAAATATCAATTCCAAATTGCATAAATATGAAGGAAGTGAAAATTTAGATAACACACCCCTGTAGCTCTCGTAAGTCCTAGAAAGCTCACTGCACGAAAAAGCATACCTTAAAAGAGGGTAATTTAAATCTATACAATGGAATAGTTATTAAAATGATAGAATAAACAATAGAAGACATATTTCACCCCAAACTGAAACAAATACGGCATAATGACTAGAAAAAAAATTCAAAATGCATTGGGTAATTTTGTCATCACATATACATCAATACTTCCACAATTAAATAGGGAATTATTACGACAATTCTCAGATAATATTCAATACGAACAACTGTTTTTATCATGATCTGACTCACAATTTTTAAGCTATATTAAAACTAAAAATAATTTATTATATAAACTCTGATGAATCATACTACTACATATACACAAAATACATTAAACACCTAAATTGATAATGCAAATATAACAGAATGTCACAGTATGATATATGGCAGATTCTAACTTTTGCAAAAATTTTAAAATCATAGCTTACATTTTGATAAAATTGTATAAGCCAGATGATGTTAGTACAGCGTGTTCAAATCAGATGAGACCGTCAGTGAATTAGAACACTTTATAATAAGCATAGCTCATTCGGTTTCGTGGAATCTTGGCAAAATGTCTTATCAACACGTTGCAAAATAAACTTAAAAATTCATAAATGAAGGAGATACTTAATTTTAAATAGTAATAAACAAAATAATGTTATAAGTTGCAAAATGCACCAAATAAAATTAATTTAAACTCTTATTATTCAAATCTATAAAAGTGCTATTTGCCGCTAAACATATAACAATAGAAGGCAAAATAAATGCAACTGGAAGAAAGCTAAATTAAAGACATCCACCTATCGCTAGCAACTTACAGTTTCATCTTTTCAGCAACGGCAGCAATTAATGCAGCACCACGGGCGCTGCCTTCATCAGCTGGAACCAACTCCCACTGAAACCAAACATAGAAATATTAAAAACAACATACAGAATTTTATCCTTACCTGAACTGAATCCGGTGCTAGATTATGAAGTTTATCATGAAGCAAACGGTGGTAAGTTGGATGAAATTGAATCAGAGCTCCTCCAACACCAATTTTTACATGAGAAACGTCCACATGTCGCAAAAGAGCACTAATGGCTAAAAATCACAATTTACTTCAGTGATCGAAATAATATGAAAGAAATCGAAGAGAAATTCTGCATTTCTCACAGACAGCTTTAATATATATGGCATTACGTAAAAGGCAAAACCGTACTAAAAAGATGTGGCAGCATATACCTCCTTTTCAAAAAGATATACGCCAGTGAGCTAGTACAAGTATTTCAATCACTAATTTTATAATGCGTTTACTATTATTATTTCAAATTCTGTTAATTATTCCGTTCACAGAAAATTATATTTATACGTACATTAAAAATAACATGAAAATCAGAACCCACAGTGATAATAATGAATAACTATATAGTTCAAATCATTATTAGTTGGTAAATGTTAGCAGCACGAAAAACATACCAGCAGCTACAATACCAGCACTTCGATTAGAAACAGCATAGCATACTTCACGGATAATGAGATAGTCAGCAGACCCATGCATTGGCACATCCAATTCATCACATATACGCCGACATGTTTTATAACTACCTTCTTCTTCTCTAAAACAATTATTCTCATGAAAAATAACTAGGGCAAAATAAAAGATATTAAGAGAAACTTACGCTAATATTTCGCTAATATATTTGGTGGGAAATGTATCAGGTTCATCGAGTTTTTCACATGGTTGGCCATCGAAAAGAATCCGATCCAATAATAGTTGAGAGAGTACACGTCGTACCAATTCACCCAAGTACAGAGCACCAGTTAACTTGTCAATACTTAACATAATAAATTATAAACTAGATTTCCCTTTCACAAAAAAATATTTGATAAAAAATACATTTGTTTGCCTTGATGCACAGATGCAGCATCAATCTCCTTATCGAACTGCGTCAGAATCGCATCAAGTTCACCCTAAAAAATTCATACATCAGTAGTCAGTGTTATTAAAGTTGCAATAAACACATATTTGTCGGCAAAACTAAGTTCTTAAATTCCTCCAATCCAATGAGATCACCTTTGATCCAAATTCTTCCCATTCCGTGACTACGACCATATTCGGATGAGAATACCCCATAGAAATAGCGTCAAACTTGGTTATATTCGAAGTTTTTTCAAGATATGAAGAATTGCACCTTGAAGAAATATTTTAGATAGAAAATACTAATGTTGCTAGAGAAAACTACTAAATTTATATAGAAGTATAGAACTAAGTAACACTTACCCATATCCAATAACAACACCAATGGTACATTCTGGACCATATTTATGGCCAGCCGCTGCCAATTGACCAACAGTATCATTCATAACAGCTTTAATCTGGGCTTTCGTTGACTATAATCCATAATTATACCAATTCTTTTTCTTATAACTTCAACAGTAATATATTGTCGTCAAAACTAATACGTACATATTTTTTTAAAACTCAACAAACCATGTTCATTTCAAGAGCTTCTTCGAGTAACTGTACTACATCTTTCCTCAAGCAATCTTTTATATCAAAACCTTTAGTCCACCATAACAGTCTAGCTGATCGAATTGACAGAAGCTCGCATGGATATGAGAAAACAAAACCTAACGAAAAATAGTGTAAGATAAATAATTACTATAATGAACATTTCTAATTCGAAATACTTTGATGGTATTAGAACTAACCAATTGGTAAATTAGCTTCAACTAAGCCAAATTCTTGTAAAAAACGTTGAAGACAATTGACTATGAAAGTGAAAAGCTAAAGAAAATGTAGTTAAAATATGATGATACACTAAAGATTATTGTCATCTTAGAAGTAAACGAAACTTACTTGATCACCAGTGCCTTTCATAACATGACTAGGAACGATATAATTATTGTTGACAGCTATAGGTTCTTTACCTAGACCCTTCAGAGTTAGCAACATGATGCGGAGATTTTTACCCGATAAATCAATAGCGACATATTGCCCTTCTTCTGAAAACTATAAATCTAATACACAGCAATATTTGCGATAAATTCTAACTAATAAAAACAACATCTGTATGATATATCGTATAGTAGATTAAACCACTACAGGCAACATTTGTATAAAGAACAAATATAAGGTAATATGCTTAAACACAACGTACCTGAACCATCCGGCAGTGCTGGTACATATGAAGGAAGCATAGCTATAGATGACCCATCAACTTTAGCTAAACCAGCCTTCATCTCCATTTCGATTTTTTTACTTATGGACTTTAACTGATCATCACTGACAACGAACTTGCGAAGAATCTTTAACTGACTTGTAAAACACACCAACAACTCATCACGAATAATACCTTAAATAAAATAAATGTATCAGAAAGGAAAATTACCTCTTGTACTTCCTCGTTTAATAGTCTCATTCCCATTACTGTCCTTTACTATCCACTCTAATATTGAGTATGCAGGTATAGTTTTATCCGAAAACAAGGTCTGCTTTCTTCTAGCATACAAACAAATATTTATGACATAATTAAAATTCTTTGCTACTTTTGTGATTCATAAACGAAGATATAATTTTCCTTATATAAAGCTAGGCAAAAAATCTCAGATTATAGCTGCAAATAAACTTGTTCTAAAAATGCAAAACCTTTGCTTATAAATTTCGTAATATAAATTTGCAAATATTCAACACTGTCAATACATTATGATTATGAAATAAAACTTAATGCATTAATAACAAATGAATAACGCATGTACATAACTTCAACATTAATGACTAGTGGCAAATGTAATATATTAATGCACTCCCCTGCACTAGTCGAGCAAACAACGTGACGTCCGTAAAACTTCCATGAGTGTTTATTGCAGAAGGAACCATATTTGCTTTAGTATCGTATCACATAGGAATAATGTAAATTTTTGTTTATTTGTTACTTAATTTACCACCACATTATAATAACTTCAAAATGTTCTTCACTTCTCTGTAAATGTATTATCAAAGTTTATACACCTTGACAATTATTTATTACCAAACATTTAAAATATATTGACTAGATTTATTATTCACATGTGTAGTATCAATCTGAGAGCAATTGAGCATTTTTCAATACAATCAATGATAAATTTTCGATATTATAATATTACTTGATAATACAATAGATCCTATTATCATAGACGACCGTATCGTAGGAAAAATGTAGAAGACAAGTGTGCAAGCGCTTTGTTCATTTGTCATAAAATATTCTAGACGGAAAAAACATAAACCATAAGCAGTAAGGTATAGATACGGAGGAGTAAATAAACTGTAACTCAACATTGATTAAGCTCAGCGCACCAGAGAGCTTCAATGACTTGTTGATCGACAAACTTTGCCAATTCTGCGATCCTTTTGTCAGCCAACTGATAGCACTGGTCAGAAAAGCGACCTTTTGGCAGTTTCATACAAGCAGAGTTTGCAAATGTGGTGATGTGTGTCTATAGAATACCCAGTGAGGGATTTCATTGGTAAATTTAATCAAAAATTAGAGCCACCTTTGAGGTTATCGCGTAGTTTTTTGCGTTTTCGAGCATTCTTTCGCAGAAAGAACAAGTCATTCGCTTTTCTTCCTGAAACAGAAATTTTAACAGTAAGGTTCATATACTGCACTAATAATAAACCTCTTTTTCTGCTAATTCTGCATGTTTCTGTTCAATTTTCTTCATTTTATCTGTCACTGTACTCGATTCAAAAGAGGATAGTTTTGCATTCGTTGTCATTAAATTCTTAATGGAGGGGCCACCAATCTATAATAAATTCATATTACCAATAGTTATACCATCAAACCAGAAATTAATTTAAGCTTAGTAACATAATAAAGACATTAACAGAAGAATGTTAAAAACTAACGGCAAATGAATTCGTCTCATCACAAAGGTTCAACCTAACACAAATGTCTTTTGTTGAAAAATCATAGTTGAGAGAGAAGTATATCTCAGGCAGCGACGTTTCCACGAATGTAATGCATTGTTTCTGTAACCAATCAATAAGGCTTAAGTACGTCATTAGATTAAATATACTGCACTTTACAAAGTAAAAGGTCATAAAATATTAATTGCTATTTCGACATCACTTATTTTCAGGATTCACCCATAAGTTTAGTGTATATCACCTCAACTCTGATAAAATATGCATTAATTATCTCTGCAAAACGGTAACCTTCGAGTTAAAATAAAGAAATGATATCCTAATTTATACCTTAAAAACGGCAGGCAATAGTCGGCATTTTTCAAACAATGTGCTTTTTAGCTGGTTTTGACTGAGACCAACTCTATGTTTCGTGACTGATAAAAGCTGTGAACAGATGAAACATCCAAGATTGGAAGACTCTGATTGCTCAGTAGTTCTACAAATAGAAAATATGGAAGAGTACATTGGTATTTAATAGGAAGGGCTATTTTAATCAAGAAGTAAATAGAATAATAATTTAAATCCATATCTATCAGCCAACCTTTCTGTTTTAGGAATATAGTTTTCCTTTGAGTTTGATTCAGAATAACCACCATGACAGCTGTATATCGAAAGGATTACTGAATATATTGATTATAACCACCATACTATGTGTGGGGATGAATCACTCAATGCAGTTTTAATATTTGTGTATTGAAGAAGTGTCGAGTTTTATTGAAATGTTACGTCATGATAAAGACGAGGTTTCGTAACGCATATATGAATTTCCTAGGATATCCATTTTATTTTAAATGTCTATTGAAAAGTACTAAGAATAGAGCGACATATAAACCAACTCTAGACTGACCTCTAACTAATATTTGCATTGCTTGTGTATACGTTCTCTGTCCCTAACCTACTTATTTCCCTCTTTCTTTATCCTTAAATAGGGTGTGACAAAAGTATACCTTATTATTTATTTTATAAACCTTACTATAATATTAAAAAAAAGCTTATTATATAGACTAAGCAATATAATTACAAATGTGACCTACTTCCACTGTTCTGTAAGCTTTGCCATATTCATAGAGATCCCGCATACTTAAGATGTTTAAATACTAAGTAAACTCCACAGTATTTGAGGCTAAGTATATTAAGATATAATACATCTACTTTTTATTCCATTTTCTCTGTTAAGAATAGCCTCATATGTAAGTAGTAAAGTAAATACTGTCCATGCACTTTATTCTACTAACAAAAGCCTTCTTAGTTATATTAATTGACTGTTGCTCTTATAAACAAAGTAGCTCTTTTATCTCATTTTATCTATAACTTCTATATCTTTCTTTTTATTATTCACAACAACAAATTAATAGCTTAACATTTTAAATCAAAATTTTTGGCCAGTAGCCAAATTGATCTAATATGGCCTTCCATTAGAGCAACAAACTAATGTGGAGCGAAAGCGCATTAAGATCTTCCCGCGACATGCATTATGATAAGTCAATGTCACCTAAGTAGTTAAAGATCTAAATATTAAGAAATGACCTCCAAATACCAAATATAGATATTAACTCACAAATTAAGATGCACATGGTGCTGGATGAAATGCTGTAGAATCTCCTTTAGCTCTTATGTGCCCGAAGGGGCGGGGCTTACAACTGAGCACTGGAGATCATTTGCATAAAACAGCAAATACTGCGAATATATTTACTAATTAAAACTCATTGTTGCTAATACTATAAGATTGACGTTTATAAAGAATTTTAGTGCAGAAAAATGATAACTTGATTTGGAAATCATTATCTTATAGGAGATCAAAAGAGGGAGGGAGATAGGAAAAAAAAGCATAAAATGGGAGTAAAGTAGTGAAGAGTGAAAGGATGAGAGAAGAGATGAAGGAGAAAGAGAGATAAACTAACTAACTGTTCTAAGAAAAGAATATTCGTACTAAACTTACAATAATAATTAAGGAAAATAATATTGAAATGAGTTTATAGTAATTATATATATCTGAAAATAATAGCATAAATAGAGATCACAATAAATTTAAAACATTGTTTTAATGTGGATACGATTATTTTTGACCCTTGATTCAATTCACCTTCAATTAAACATCCGCAAAATGGATACACTGCACCATTGAGTTAGAAGAGGAGATACGTGCGGAGGTATTTGCGTTGATGGTATAAATCGACAAACACTTCGCACCTCGATTTCCGTAGAGGGAAGAAACTTAAGGGCTATCAATACCATGCAGAACAGAACGCTTCGGACGTCAATGAAGATTGCAAGATAGTCACAATGAATGCTTATTCAAATTCTGTTTTCAGTGAAACTTAATGTTGGAATCCTGCACACCTTAATATAAATCTCCATCTAAAACGGCTATTTTAGTGAGAACATAAAACAAATGACTTTAAAGAACTTTCTAGAAGTTATTCGACAAGTTGTAAACCTTAGGCGCAGTACTATGTAACTTTAGTCTTTTATACTTCAGAGCCTATTTTGGATATAAATGACTTCATTATCAAGGTTTTAAAAAATAATTCGTATTATTTGCTTATCCATATCGAATAATACTAGAGAAAAACAATATGATATGGGTATAAGAATTGAGTTCTAAGGAGTTTTGGGGAAAAGTGAATCTAGGCGACCATGGAAAGTATATCAAACGAGTTTTAGTTAGATCAAACAATAGGATTATGAAAGCGAGGATCGAGAACCAGTAGCGATTCCTCTTCGATTGGTTAGTGTTTCGGGGTAATTTACGGGTCGAGCATCCGAAACAGTTGAATGGTTAGAGGAGGGCTGGTTCTATATCTGCAATAGCCCGTTTACGAACGAAAACTAATGTGGGACTTGAGGAAAGTAAGATAACACGAAAAAAGTGAAGCATAAGTTTAAAGATGCTTTATTTTTAGGTCAGAGATATGCTTTTTAGTCGAGTATCAGTTTCAATAGCTTTCGAATAATAGAAAACAAACACCTGTTACATTCGTGTGAAGCTAAGGTGATTTTGACGTATAAAATTTAAAAGACTGCTCACCTGTGGTCGGCAAGCGATTGCAAAGAATCATAGCGTCCTTGAGCCGCGGATTTGCATACTGACTGCATTATTATCCTGCAAAAACTACGCTCATAAACTGTAATATGAGGTTTCCAGAGGTCACACGAGCACAGTATCGATGAGGAAGAGTAAGTACAATGAGATGAAAAGGAGAGAAGAAGTGTCGCTGGATTTAATTTGAACCTTTGTAACTAAGTGAAGAGTACAAATGAGGTTCGATATGTTGTACTTAGCTGTGTCTTATCTGTCCAGGAAACATCGCAAAAGTGTGAGCGTAACAGCATGGTATTCTTATAACTTACTGTATATAAACAATTCTTATCTAAGTTTATTTTCGAAATATTACATTTCACTTGAAGCCTTATGTTAAGAATGATCAATAATACTGATTTCTACAATTTGTCGACTTTAATCGAATAATTGCCGGCTAGTCAATATTATATATTTAAACCAGTCTAAGAACTCAAAGGGTTAAGCAAAATATATAAGTTACTAATATAATCAAATCTAAGCCGACTAAATAAAAGCAAAAATAATTGACATAAAGGTTAAGGAGACATTGGTGATGTAACTTTGACCTACTCGCAGTCTACTGCGATTTAACATGATAACCAATCAATAGAGAGATAGGGCACAAATACAGATCCTGTAACAGATCTGGTAGTAAAAGTTTTATACACGAAAGAAGGAACGTGCATAAGAAAGGAGGGCGATGGCATCTTCATACTTATAAGTAAAGATTATAAATATTTACGGCTAATTATGTATCAACTTCTTTGCATCTAATACCAGGTGTTCAGATGCGAAACTGCCAAATTTAATATCAAAAGATTATGTAAATCCTACCATCGTGTCAACAGTAGAATAGGTAAATCAAGCAGCCATTCAACAAACTGTTGCTGATGCTTTGAGCTTTGACTATGCAATTAATTCAGTTTTAAGTACTTAAGTGACTAAAGGAAAATTGATCAATTCTTACTAATAATGACAAAGCGACATTAATAAGCGAATTGATATAGGAAGTTAGCTTGTGCAAGCGCAGATTCTAACGGGTTTAACCGTCTAGAGATTTCCACATCATCAAGACAAATTGCGTCCTACCAAAAAGAAATGCCAAACAGTGACTTTAAGGATAACAAGTGGGTTGCACGAATTCGAGGGATAGTTTTGATACTAAAGAATAACCACATGAAAATTTGCTGTACTACGTAATTGGAAGCATGAATTAATTTAGTACAATTATTTTCAATCCTTCATTAGCTCGAAGCATGATTCATAAGATAATAAGTTGCTTAGGTCTGTTACCACTCATGCAAATCAGAATTACTACCGTAGAAGAAGGAAAATGATACCAATCCATTACTATTATTATTGAAATAGAAACTGAGACAAAGTATAATCGAGATTAATAAAATTTATTGATGAAAATCATCTAGTCAAATCGGTACCGAAGTAGCTAGACAATTTGAAAGTTGGAACAAGTCAATTTCTCTGAACTAAATTCAACGAAGAATGGATAAATCAGGCAAAACTAGTTATTATGGATAAATCAACCTTAACGGAAAGTGACTGAGGATTGGAGTTTTGGTATCACTCACCACAGTTTACTATTCGGATTAATTGCGTTGTTCGGGAAGTGTACAAGATCATCTGAATGAAATACACAGACGGGAAACTCTTGATCATTTGTATCAATTTCCTGAAGCTGAGTTCAACAATTTTATGTTTGCTGTTTCTATTCTGTTTCATTTATTAAGTTGTCCACTAATTTTTTTTCTGTTTCTCTAGCGCCTCTTACCACATAATTTTATAGCTATGTTGCTACGTATAAATTAGACGTTCTCTTATAAACTATTTCGACATTTCAAATTCGCGATATTATCAGTTCTATTATGGACATCGATTTTACTCACATACTGGCTATCACAAAAAAATTGTAAGTGTGAAATGTGGTTTTTCTATGACTCAGATGTAATTTGCCATTCTGTTCTCACGAATGATCATAGGGACATTGATCATTGCTGCAGTTGATTCCGTTTTCTTCCAGCACGTCTATCCTGAGTGTAAATTTTGCTCAGAGCACATTTCTCCCTCTATTTGTTATTATAAAAGTTCAGTTAGTGGCAAAATACCGATACTATACGCTTCAGGAAAAACATTTGTTAAGCAGTACACCAGGCTGCTATTTTATTTTTTGCTCAATTCATTGATTTTATTGCGTCCCTATTTGGGTTTTGTTTTGAGGATAATATTTTTCTCGCTGATTCTATTATAATATTGTCGTCGTGTTTGCATAAGAATCATTTCGTTTAACAAGAGATCACTATGTCGGCGCCGTAGTTCGTCGGTTAGCATGTGCGAATATGTCAAGAATGATTCACAAATATTTTATTAATTACTTTATTCTTAACTTAATAATTTTTTCTTTATAAGCATGTTTGAATATTAAATATCATCTTGTGTTCCCAATAAGATTCCTTCTTTATTCCAAATAATATCGCATGATAGCCTTGCTACGATCGAGAAGAAAATCCAAGGTAGTCTCACATTCTCTAGCGTTCCTTTGTTTTTTGAAATCTACTTGTGACACGTTGTTAACGTATTCTCGTTTCTTGTGTTTGTGTTTCAATAAGCGATCTCGCTAACTACTTTATTGGATAGCTTTTTCTGTCTCGTGAAATCTCACATAGAATTCATAGTTTCACATTATGCAAACACGTACTATCAAAAATCCGTACTTCTCTCAAACATTATTATACTGCTGATGTGGGCTATAAATTTTTCGCTATCTTCGGGATCCTAGTTCTACTAAACATGTTCTTCAAAGTTAGGCCGTTCTAACAGTACGGCACCCTGTTTAGCTACCATAATCGGCATCTATTTACCTAACCATTTCCGCGCCCAGAATTCAAAGACCAGATCATGTCTGCCGTTACCTTCAAAAAGTGCCATTAAAGGGCGTTTTTTAAAGTTATCGGAGCTCTCCTTCCAGAACTAAGCTAAGCTTTTCCTGCTTTAACTCTTTCTTCCTATGTGGTTTTCCATGTTAATCTAATTATATTTTGTCTTAATGATGTTGCAATTTGTAAAATGTTTCGAAATATCACCCAACGATTAGTTATTTTGCTTAATTTAGTTTCAATGAGAGAATAATTCTGACAGTAGTCTATGTTTACGCTAGATATAAATTGATCTACAATTTTTCATTCTGCTGGTTTAAAAATTCTTGGAAAAGTTGTATTAAAAGCTAATTAATATTTTGTTTAGATGACGATAAATTATAATCTAGCAGTTTCGACCTCAAAACCCTGGACATTATTTAAACTCTTATTAAAGTGGCGAGGCAGTATATGGAAAGCAGTGATACTAGAATTAGTCGTGTGGTTAATATTCTATGGTATTCTGAGCATTATCTATAGAACAGCACTTTCGCCGGATCAACAACGGCAAGTGGATTAGAAGGAAAAGAAAGAAGGAAAACAAAATGCTGAGGGAAAATTAAAATATTTATATAGTATTTCCTTTTCCAGTACATTTGAGAGAGTGGTACAATACTGTGACGCTAGACTTAGCTACATTCCTCTCAATTTTATGCTCGGTTTCTTTGTCACTGCCGTTGTCAATCGATGGACGTATCTCTATCAGATTATTGGATTTATAGATAAGTAAGCGCTTCTTTATTATTACCTTAACATATATTAATTCATTATTTGAATTTATCTTTTCATTCGTAGTATCAAAATATGAGATTATAATATGATGAGATAAGCGCGGAAATTAATAAACTCGGAAAATTACGAAGATAATGTAGAGAATTTAAAGAATTTAACCTACGACAGGATATAAGAATAAACAATGTCTTGAGTAAAGTTCAGTTTCTTTTTCCATAAAGTGGTGTTTTTATTTAGGCGGGCAAAGACCATTTAAAGATCACTGTAGTAAGACTAACTAAGATGGGGTTTAAAACCACGTCTACTATTTTAACTCTTCACAGTGAGCATAATTTCCTTAGAAGAGTGACTTGGTCAATGAAAGCATTGCAATGCAAATGTTATTAACAATAGTGGAAAAGAGATTTCAATAAAATAAAGAGAATAGAAACATTCGCAATCTTTGAAGATGGAAATCAAAAATCGAATCATTTACCTACCAAAATCTTTACCATTTTCTACTCACATAGCTTGTTTTAGCATAGGTCTGATGACAGCAGAATACGTACGTGGAAGAACAGAACTCGCTCGGATGTACCGAAGAAATATTGTCCGATACTGTGAACTTGCTCAAGTATTAGTCTTTAGGGATATCAGCATGAGAACTAGAAGACGCTTTCCTACTCTTGATACCGTTGTTGCTGCCGGTAGTCATGACATATATCGTTATTCTTATTTAAGTCTCTAAACTTTAATACTAGCTAACTTTTTATAGGCTTCATGATGCCTCATGAAAAGGAACGGTTCGATGAAATCCAGTACCGTTATTCCAAATATTGGGTACCATTCCAGTGGGCATTGGCTCTTACGTACGATGCACGTAAAAGAGGGCTAATTGAGAGCGACTATTACCAAGTTGTCGTACAAGAGGTCAGCATGATTTTAAATGTACTTCTGGCTTGTTAGGACATCATTGGTTCGTACTATGGCTAAGAAACACGAAGTGTAGGGTTAAATGGCGATGTCAGTGACAAGAAATCTAGATGTTTACAGGAGATTAAGAAATTCCGAACGGGCCTAGCTTGGATTTGTAATTATGATTGGGTACCTATTCCCATAATGTATCCTCAACTGGTTTGTCTGGCGGTGCACACGTACTTCCTTGTGTGCCTTCTGGCAAGACAGTACATTGTATCGGAGCATGCTGACAACAAAACAGAAGTAAGATTGAGTTTTTTTACAGTTTCCCTATATTAGGGGACTTCTGAGTACAATACTTTCATAAACTAGCTTAAATGCAGAAATATGATGTATTTATTACTCAGTGGGGACCAGATACATTACAAGACATTATAAAACAATATTTTGCATACTATTTCCATTTTTCTGTTTTATTTGCGTTATAGTCTTAGATATGGTGGAAAGGCTTAATAATATTAAATTCTAAATGGAATAATTCAAATATCCCTTTCCATAATATTTCTGGAAGAAAAAGATTCACAGATAACAAGACGAAAATCAGATACCAAACTGTCCAATACGATTAAAATAACTTAATTGTTCTGTTGGTCAAAATGCCTTGTTTATAATGTTTAATATTATCCTGAAGGCACTTTAAATGCCAGATTTGTCCAACTACTTTCGTAAACACTGTTTCAGGTCGACCTCTATTTCCCCATTATGTCCACACTGCAATTCATATTTTACATGGGATGGATGAAGGTAGACTTTCTCATCGCTGTTAGAATTTACGCTTCTAAGCCTATAAATATTTTAGTTGGTTTTCACTTATTATTTTGTTGCAATATCGCCTTTAGGTGGCAGAAGCAATGTTAAATCCTTTTGGAGAAGATGATGATGATTTTGAATGTAATGCTCTCATCGACAGAAACATAACGGTAGGATACGTCTCGCAAAACTATATTTCCTTCACTTACCAGTAGTTGTTTAAAATGTCAAGTTTACTCTCTAGATTTATTTTGAACAAAGTCCAGAGAATCCAGACGAAGTTGATTGAAATTGGAACTCGAAGTATTTTTTAAATATTGATTAGCTAAATATCATTAGTTTGATTTTAGATGGTGCTTATGATGGTTGATCAAGGTTATGATCGACCGCCAGAATTGCAAAAAGACACTTTCTGGGACGAAGAAGTCGAACCCCTATATTCAGAGGAAACAGCTCGAATCCCTAATAATCCACTTAAAGGCTCTGTTAGCGATGTAAAGTTCGTAGTCAAACTTATTCTTCCTCATGCATGTCTTTGATTACTATATTATACAGATAGTGACATAAGTCTGTGTGAAAATGTGGTGCAAGGGAAAACAAGGGTATAGTTAGCGAAAAGTATGGAAAAACGTATATGGAAAAGAGATGGAGATCTATTTTTCATATTTAATTTCAGATTACCTGAAAGTGTACATCAAATCAAAATGATTCCTCATTTCGACGATCGTGATCCTTTAATATCTAATTCTCCTTCGTTAAGGAGAAGAGTTAGCGTTGTTCCTGTTAGACAGTAAGTCTTTTCTGTCATATTTATACCTTTCATTATAGAACTCTTAAGAGATAACCTAATTTTAATTCCAGAAGTGACCATCGTCAAAGCCGTACTTCTGTTGGTTCTCTTGAAATGTTTCGTAGTTTTAAGAACAAAATTGAAAGGTTAGATAGCTGGTTAATCTAAATTTTTCCGCTATAGCCTCATTTAGATCCGTTTTTTATGTTAGGTCATTATCTCGTGGCCAACTTCACGAGGATGTGCCGCGGAAAACTGTATCTCATGGGAATCTAGAAACACTTGATATTAACTTAAATACGAAAAGACCATCGTTGCATAGTGGCGACGTTACTCCAAAAAGGGAAAAGTCGTTCAGCAATGGAGCCTTTGTAGAAACTCGTTAGTTTTACTAATTTTCGATTACATTTGATCTCTTAATGTAATTATTTGATTTTAGCGATATAGGCTTAGGTAATCTTAAAACGCGTACATACTATCATGAAACTTTTCGCAGAAGACGAGATTTCAAACGCCTTCAGTCAAACGATTTCAAGTGATAAGGGTTTGAAAGAAGTTCGCAAAACCTCTTCTAGTACGAATATTAAAGCACAACATGACTTTCCTCACCATGTACTTGATGATGTCTTAGAAGAGAACGAAGAAGAAGTTGGATCAAAGGTATGTAAATTTATTCTGATTATTGCACCTAGAATTGCAAATCAAGTTTCGTGACCGTATCTTTAATAATAATATTTATTGATATCATAAGATTTAGTTAAAAGGGTCTACCACTCGATCAATGTATTGGAGGGATTAACATAATAATAATAATAATAATTATTATTATTATTAAAGCAGCCGTTAATGAGATTTGTGGAAAGCACATCGGTGAAACAAAGAAGTATCTTTTGTCTTGTATTACGTTAACAGTTGGCGTAAGTAGATCTCCTAAGCGAGTCCTTCTGTAATGCCTTAGATGTTCATGTGCAATCAGCTATCGGAAGCGACAAAGGAGTCCATTACTTGGATGATTTAACTACTTCATCCATTTATCCGTGGTGTTTTTACCATCGGGTGAACGGAAATTGGTTTTTTCTTTAATAATAATAATAAACAGACTTAGGAGGAGTCAAGCTCATAGATAGTTAAATATTACGCTGCACTGGTGGGCTATAATGCAGATATATAAGTTAAGAATATGATCGAGTGGGAATAATAATGATAATAATAATGTTTATGAAGGTACTTCTTGTTGTCTTCGATATCTTATTCTTATTCTACCTTTTATTTTCATTTTTGTTGACTTCTATACCTGCAAGTGGAATTTATCCATGTTCAAGAAAAGGTCAGTTAGCGACTGCTTGACGGATTATATATATATGTTTATTTATTTATTCGTTTGTACGTCAATCTTACGTGCGTTGAATGCATTATGTTGCTTTAAATTGTTTGTATTGCTTTGTCTCTGAGTTGAAATATGGAGCGAAAGCTTGGGGAGTGTCTGTGACGAGCCCTTCTAGTGAAAGGCGCTGTGTCTCCGAAGGGTGTGTCCGACTCGTATTAACCCACTGGACTAATTGCACAGCGAGAAGAGGTCGTCACCCATATTATTGAACAGATACTTCTGCATTAACGTTAGGACTGCTAGGTCTTTGGTATCCGCAAGATTATATCCATTCTAATCCACTTGGGTTCTTCAAATATTTATGAATATTTTCTGTTAAATGGTAGAAGATTAAAATGTTGGATACGTATTTACAAATGAGGCAAAATGTGTGATATGATTGGCTAGTTTTTCCCGATGATGGCGAGTTTATGTGAACAGAATTATGCTAACAAATGTTTTGAAACAAGAATTCTCAGCTAACTAGGAGAAGTGCAGCACTAGTGTTTCGTTGTCATTCTTAACTATAAAATAGCTACTGAATATAATAAGTTATATTGGATGCATACTGAATTATTAAAACACCAAGTCCTTCTAATTTTAGGTTATAAGAAAGCGAAGTGTTTTCGAGCCACGATTAGCAGAATCCGAACATCCAACCAATACGAAAGAACAAGAGAGCAAGGAGACACAAAATAGTGAAAGTTCAACAAGTGTAAACAACGAAGATGGGAAGAGGAGAGAAAATACAAAGAGTAGCGAGTTTTTCATCGGCAATGTAGATAATGATGATCATCACTGAAAGATCTCAGACTGAATAAGACCAGAGCAATAAGAATGCAATGATTGTACCATTTCATAGGTTGTAACGAGAAATTGCGTCTTCCTTCAAGTTATCGAGAGGTCGAATTTAATTAGCTTTATGGCAGATGAGATTTCAGTAGATGGCTCTTTCATTTGTCTGCATTTCTGCGTTGTGAATTAGAGTGAGCTAACCCTACGTAACTTTGTGCTCTTCGTATTCGTCTCAAAAAAGGCGCTATGACTAAAACAAATGAAAATTCCGGTAGGTGTATCGTAACGTTTTATCCTAAAGTAATCTTATTGTACCATACTTTCATAACCTTCGTGAACCAATGCTCCGAGTTGGAATCGTTCTTTTGATATACTGTCATTACAGCTAAAAGGGTAAATAACTGATGCAAAACCTTGTGCTAATTTAAACTCTAAAATTATTGAGTTAATTACTCTTTTTGTCTTTCTTGATGTAGAAATTAATCTATTCTGTTATTGCAAACCTATTAGAACTTATTGATTCTTGTGAAAAATATTTCGTGAGAAGTTCAGCGCGGCGGGAATAGTTCCCTGGGAAAATCGTTGTATTGGTATCACATCTATCAGGGAAATGCAACAAATTAAATAATTAATATTCGAAGATATCTTATTATTTGCAGTCATGCTTTCCAAGAAATAAATGACGGCTATCACTCCTCCATACAATTGGAAACATACACATTTATGTCGTACAATTCTAGAATTAAATTGCTTGTGATCTCGATTAATATCGCGAATACCTAAAAACTACTCTAAGAGACGCAATTTCTCAAAAGGAATAATAAAAGGTAAATGAAATTATGACATACTTTAGTGGCAACACCACTAGTAATTTAGCAAATTTGGTACCAGTAAGAATCTACATCACACTGTTTCTCAACCCCACTCAGATGAAGATTGAGGGCCATTGAATACTACAAACAAAGCGCTTTTGGCAATCATTTCCACCCCTATATATCTGCATATTTATACATCAGGCTCATTTCCTTCGGCTTGCGTGGAAGCTTCTCGATTTCCACGTTAGGACAACAGGCACAGCAGCAAAACATTAGAACTACGGCTCGCCTAAAATGTATGATTGTAGTATAAAAATAAATCTTTAAGCATTCCACTCACGATTGTTTTAATTTTGACATCCTAATAAGTTAATTATTAAAGTCAAATACTTTTGTATTTTACAGTTTATACAGTCAAAAAAATATAGTCGAATATCGCTTTGTTTCTTTAATTCTGTTTAAACACTACTGGAATTACATGCGATCATTATTTCTTATTTTCGGAGCACTTTACTTCAATAATTTTCTATCTAAAGCCTATTTAGGCTTGAAGAAAATATTTAAATATGTGATTAGGAACCAGCAAGCACAAACCTATAGGGAGGAAGGAACGCCACTGTGATGACGACCATCCAAGTTGGTCGAAAGTAATTGACGATGGAAATGAAGAGCTCCAAGATCTTATCTACAGCGTTTTGCTCTGCTCCCATATCCGTCAACCAAACTACTGCATTCACTAAATACAATAATGTGACATATTTTCCCACATTGGCACTTTTATCATTCGGAGTCATCGGTGATCAACTATTCGTTGATCAGTCCTAGTCTCTAGTACTTCACCAAACTTACCAAAATATGGAATAAGCATTAAGTATGGAATTATTAGATAGATTAGGGTCCAAGCTAGACGACTGCGAGCATCTCTGATTTGCATATCAACGGAAGATGCATGTTCTAGCGGTAGTTCACGACAGAGTAACACGAAGGACTTAAAAATATCTCTTAAAATATATTATTATTCCTAAGGTCCTAATGTATCACTGTTACAAAATATGTTTATAATGCCATTTCCCAACTACTCAATCACAAATAATTTTTGTCGCATGTTCTTACTAATCGTATACTACTTCATTTGTAGTCACTATTACTTCCGAACATGAATTCCTATTAACTTAGTGACAAACTGTAATATAGGAATTTGGAAGGAACGAACTATGAATATCTGGATGGAGATGACTATGAAGCAGATAATGTTCACAATACGAGAAATGATAGAGAGAACTTGTAGGACTACTTCGTGGTTCTTATCGGAGACGTATGAAAGAATACATAGAAATAGAGGAATAATTTGCACTGTCAGGCATATTGTGCTGAAAAAAAGATTTATACGAAGTAAACTTTGTAGAAGAAAAGTGCGAAATAAAGCACATACTGTACGGGAAAGGCGTTTACAACATTGTCCTTCTTAGTAGCAAGACGACAACAATTAAGAAGGATGATCAGAAGAACCATTACGTTGTAGTGTATGTAGTTATAAATAACGTAGGCGAATTTGGTAGTCCAAAATATGTGCATTCTGAATAACGTGTAGAAATGAAACTAGCCATTTGTCCTTAGTGATTTAAAATATAAGTAACTATTAGCTTCTTTTTAAGCCTATCAAAAAAGAACTCCGAAAGATGCATCTTGGAAAATTGGCCAAATAACGCGTTGATGAATGCATAGTAAGCACACTCTTTATGAGAAGAAATCATTAACGCAAAGCTGAAGGCATAGCGGTTCTACAGTAAAACTTAAGCAGCTTAACAATTTCACTGAAACAACACTAAGAAGTGTACATTTATAAGCTCTTCTGCACAATGTTTAAGGCTGTAATTTATTATGAAGTGCTATATGTGGAAAAGGTTGACTAACTGGTAAAATTTTTGTGACAACAACTTAGTCTGTTGGAAGAGCTTGAGGTAGGAAGCGACTTCGCAATAAATAGTGAATAATTCGCCGATGGTGATAGGTATGAACAGGACTGTAGTCACAGAACGCATGAAATCCTTCTCGATCTGGAATTTTACTAGATCACGTCGCTCATGGCCTTAGTGCCAGTATTTTATTTCAATTACCTTAAATCCTAATAGAAGAATTATGATTGCAGCAACCAATCTTCCTATCATCAGTATATCACTGATGATTTGACTGGTAGTGAAATAGCGCTCTGAGATATATTTTTACATTTTCCTCTATAAAATCCTATGAGTCCTATTTTAAGTGAAAAATTTCAGTAGAAGTAATGGAGAATCGTTTCGTGAGCTATATTCTTACCGCACAACCACTCTGTACATATCGGATAGTCTGTTGTGGAAGATGACATCTGAAAAATAATTTTTAAAAAATAAAAGGGCGAATATTCGTGATATTTTATAAGCCATAATATTAATATGCAATAAAATGTGAAATTTACCACAGGGAAGAGTTATAGCGGGAAATATAACAGAATCACAATGCTTATTCTAAAACAGCCAGAATCAATAAGTCCATTAAACTTTGAAATAACAAGTTTTAGATATACTGTAATGCCAGCTGCCACTGTTAAGTGGCTGAAAATAAAAAATCTATTGTGAAGTTGAAAAGTTATTCCCACCATCTAATAGTTAGTGGTTCACGATCTTTTTTGTTTACTATCCTTGGCATCTTAATTATGTGAGAGTAACAATAACTACGAAAAGCCAGAAAATTTTGAGGAGTGACCAACAGGTGTGTTAAGAAAAATGACGGCATCGTTCACGATTATTCGATCGCCAGTGAGGGAATGAAATTCCCATATATTTATGTGAGTCACACCAAAACATGAAATAATGAGTAGACAGCTTATTTTTCCCATAAATATATCGACATACAATAAATATGCTTACTGTTAGGCTCAGATTTGAACATTGAATACATTAATATGCGCACAGGAAGAAAAGAGAAGATAATAAAGAAGAAGGACAAACGCGTAAATTGCTCAATAGAGGGAATTCTTTTGAGTGGTCTTGATCCACTTTCAGCTAAAAATAAAATGGTTACTGGATTTCTGAGGCTGAAACTAAATAAATTCAAATGTGGAGCTATCCATAAATATTAATGTGAAAATTACTTCTCCATAACAGTGACTGGAGAGAATAAAAACAATCCACGCAGATATTAAGAGAACTTATTGCTCGCTTAGAAATAGTTAGAAAAGAAGAATATTTGCAAAGATATTTCTACAATGGATGAGTTTTGAACATTCAATTGGCTTCACTTATTCTTTGAAGTGCTTAAATTACAGGACCATCGGCTTAAACTAAATGGTAATTTCTACACCTACACCTCCAAAGCGCAAATACTAGAATATTACAATAAAAGCGAGTTAATTTACATAAACTTTAAGTTAATTAAAGTGAAATTACTACTGTACTGAAAACATTCAACTCATTATCCAAATTCATCTGGTGTTTTTAAGAAAAAAGACTCATAGTTTTATTATGACACATCAACTGTACATAATCAAATCGAATCACGGCAAGTAATAGAATTCTTGAATCACAGGTATCTCAAAGGAGCACCAATATTTGATATTAGAGACTATCACATAAGGTAGAATGACAAGAACGGAAGAGTCATGTGAGCAGTGAGGTAAATGAATAGAATTATTTCCGGAGCGAGAATGGGCAGAAGAACTTATTGAACTTTTTTCTGTGTGGGACAAGAAAAGCAACGATGGAAATAAGTAAAAAGATTGGACGAATAAGGAAAACAGTGACGTGAAGAACAAAAGTGTCGGTCGCTAAATGGAGTGGAACATCCTGTACAAGTTCACCGGAGAATCCGAAGATTAAAAGAAAGTCCTGTGCTAAAGAAATCGTTGCCCATGCTGAAAGAGAAATAATTAAGATGACTGGCGAATTCTGTTCCTTAACTCTTACAAAAGCTAAAAGAAATTAGTTACGGACATGATTATTTACGTCATTGTATCTAATGTAGTGATCTCAGCGTAAACAAGTTGGATGATGTAAAGAAAAGATAGGAAGCACTTGTACATCTAATAAGCAAATTATCCAATTATATTGAATACTTGAAGGATATACGTCAAGATAGTAAACAATAGAAAAACTTGATTGCTGCTTGACAAAAATTAGGAGCTATTAAAGTTCGACAAATACCCAATAAAGAATCGCATATGGAATAGATATTATACTGTTTTTCATTAAGATGCAACTTTCAAATCGAATATTCATATTGAGACATTAACTAACCAATATATGGTACAGAAAGAACATTAACGGTGAGCTGCAATATAATGAGCCAAAAAAGTCTCCACTTCCCCTCTCGAACTTGATCATAAGGAGAGGACTTTGTGTACTCGTCACGATGACGGCAAAACACGATAAGGGACTGAAAATTAGATTTTAGAGAAAAAAGAGCGAATGTAGATGAAAAAGAAATGTTAGTTTGTCATATTTCATTCTCTAGAATACGGTACTAACTGCAAGAATTTGGGTGATGATTGTGAAAACGACAAGGCATGCGGAAATTCGAATGATTGCTGTCACTCCTAGATAAATATAGACCGGAACTTCAAACAGAGAAATAAGGACTTCTATGAAAGTGAACAGCACTGGGAACAGTTGTATTTTGAAGAAAGACCAGCTGCAAAAATTTATTAAAAACTGTCGGAATAAGGATCTTTTATTGAAATTCTCCAGGTTTATCTGCCAATTTAGGTAATACAGTAAAATTTCGGCCGTTAACCATCGGATTATATATAATACTGACATTTCTAAAGACAATAATTGACTTACAAGTAGGGAATGTAGTTGATTTCTTCTGGGCGCACAACAGCTTTATGTGCATAGTAGAATGCGACAATAGAAGAAAAAAGAAAGGACCAAAATAAAAGATCAGAGAGTATGAAGCACACCAGAGTAAAGTAGAATACCTCCCTTTGAAAAGTAATCTTCAGATTATGACAAAGCAAAGTGAAAGGTGGTCTTTTTGCATATGAATGTAAATCTGTTTGAAGAAGACAACTCGAATTACGTGGAAACATTCTTCGATGTTTCATTCCCGTTCTGACTTGTGTGCCTCATGGCTAGGACTCACTTGTAGATATTGTATGTGGTGTATCTAGTCAGGACTTCTTCGAATATTCCCAGAATATCACTGAAAATGTACACAGAACAAGTCGTGGACATTTAGCGCTTTATTTTGAAAATAACCAACAAAGGCTCACTGTTGCAGTTCGTTGGATGTACCAGTGTAATGGTCTCCTCTATAATAGATCCACTCCAATTCCCTAAAACGAAAAATAAGAATATGTCATCGTTAATTTTTACCAATAACATCTTTCGCTTTGTAAATTTCTTAGAAATAGAAAGTAATAACAGTTTGCCATAATTAGATATTACGCTATTTAGAAATAGTTTACATGTGAAAACACCTATGCCACGGAATAAATGCAACTGAATGCAAAAATTATATATCAGAAGTAGATAAACAATTTCAGTCATTTAAAAAGTGAGTTCGTAGAAACAAAGAACCTCACCTCACACCAAATACCGTAACACTCATTTTAATCTCTGTATATATATCAAATCCACACTCTAAAATGATGGGTACTAGTAGAAAAAGAACAAAAATCTTTAGAAAATCTCTTTTTAGAGTTGTTGACAGCACGAGAACCAGCAGAGATAATATACATTTTGTTATAAGCCCAGTTAGGTGGTAAAAATTCGGATGATATGGAGAAAATGGAGCTGAAAAGAAGGTTATAATATTTAATTTGGAGTTTGGTATGTCATACACTCCTTTGTTATATACAGATTTAGACAAAATCGAATGTAAACCGATTTTTCAACATATTATCACCTTTTTAGTACATAAATTCATGGGACTTTTCGCAACATATATATTGTTTTTTCTGCTGTTTTTTTTTTGGAATTTGTGGCAATCAGCATGTTTACTGAAGGAAAAAGGCAAAACACATGATCAAAAGCTATCTAATCGAAAGTCAAAAGAAAGAGCAATAGTGCTACAACGTTTACCTAACGTAGTTCCATTAAAAATAATATTAGTGAGGTTCTCTGAAATATCATCGTCGTTAGAAAGAAGAGTCTCCGACAATAGTTGCTGAGTGACGTCATTCTCCGGCAATTCTCCACTGAACATTAGATGATCTTCATCCATCTGTCAAAAATTTAGCCAAATTAAAAAAAAGATTTATTTACTTTATTTAAAGCTAAGTTAAATTTGAAGAATCATTCATAACCGATAAAAGTTTCGTATTAAATAGGGTATTAATACAATGTTCCAGGAGAAAAGTTATTAACCAATGTCAAAACGAAGACTTAGATGAGACCAAATTAAAATGTTAAAGGAGTAATGGCAAAGTTTTCTTTTTTCTGTGACAGGAGCAGAATGCAGTGTGAGAATTGTATTGACGTATTTACAAATTATTCAGAAACCGGAATATATCTACTCTCTACCTCTTTTCTTCTCTTTCAAACATTTTTCCTTCTCACTGAAACCGATGTAAATGCTAGTTAAAAAGAAGAAGAGAAAAGAGAAAAAAATAGTTCATACTCAGCTTCGTTCTTATCTAGGTGACGGATAATATCGGTGATAATGCTAACTGCGCGACCGGTGGATGGGACAAAGGAATAAAAAATGGAGCAATAAGATTCCGATCAATCGATGCTGTTCATAGTTTAAAAATGTCTCAGAAACACATGGTAAGCAGCCGACTGAGGTGATTAACGCCAAATTTACAACGCGCAAGCGAAACATCGTAGGGAGAAATTACTCTCAAGGTTAGAAAATGAGAAAATACGAGAGAATATGAATAATTGGACTAAAAGGCATGAGATATCGACAGAGTGTAGATAATAATAAAACAAAATAACTAGCGCAGATCTGTGAGAAGATAAGATTTCTCTGTATCGAAGTTTTTAGAGATATAGAAAAACGTGGATAGGCAGTCATGAACCAATCGGACACTATCGAGTAGCATAGTTTATTTTAATGCAAACAATTTCAGAATGATTCATGTAGCCTATGATGATGTACCGCCACCGCATTCCGAGGCTCATATTTCTTAACGAAACTAAAACATCGAATAGAAATACTGTTCTAAAAGTGCTTCTGTAGTAGATCGGACAGGAAGAAAAGCTAATGTATCAGTGAATAAGATGAAACGTGTGTGAGTCACCTGCAAAATCTTCCAATAACTGGATAGTATAGCCAAATTTAATAAAATCGCTTGGTAGTCCTTGCGGAATGTACATCTAATCAATGGTTGATTGCATGAGACACGTTAGATTCAGCACCAACAATGGCGGTTTGAATCTGACAGCCACTAATTCAGCAACGATTGTACTTCGGCAACTCTAATAATCCTTCCGGCTGTTTTTTGGAACAGAAAACGCCGGCTCAATTATAGTTGCGGCTATTGCAGCTTTGCAAGTGCCTATTCTATTAAATGTCTATATAATTTAGTGCTTCGAATGGATCTGCCTAGAAAATTACTGATGCTATTGTTTTCTTCCCTTGCATAGTTTTTAAAGGAAACACAGCTTAAGATTTCAGCTTCCAATAGAAATACGACATATTTCTCATCCTATTTCCTTCGTAATTATATGTACATAACTTCGTTTGCAAATCTACTTCAATTAATATTCATCAATTTTTAGGATCTCTTCTATAAAAATATATCTAATGAAGTTCTATATGTACACAAAGATAAGATGACGAATAACTTTCACTATCTCAAAAACTCAGTCAAATATTTACTATTCATTGTCTGAATCGTGCTAAGTAGGTAAAGGAGACAATTGTATCTGATGTACAATGGGGAAAAGTATAATCGACAAATGTGTTACATTCTTTATTTTTCTAAAATGCCTCATAGTTTAATTATCACAGACTATCATTGGCTTTTTGTTGGATTAAATGATATATAATCCTTTTATAGGAGACAAGTGGATGAACTAAGGATAAGGCTGATGATAATTGAGGTAGCTACAGAAGTATAGCCATTGAAGCGGCTAAGAATATAATTCCGAAGAGAAGGAGAAAACTATTTTCTTACTGCCGATTCGAATTCAAATGAATTTCACTGGTAAGCCTGCCCATCATGTTGCCGCTGTTATGCATTGTTATCACCGATAGGTGGTAATCATCGAGTTGACTCAAAAGCTGAAAAGCAATACTATAAAGATGAGAGCTATATTCTATAAATTACAAACCTGTTTTCCTAAGATACTAACTGTAATACAACAAAGATGATGAGATAACTATTAAGTGCGACGATAATGGCCCGCAGAAAAAGTTGGCGAGAGCGACAAAGCACGTCAGAAAACTAGAGATCAAACTAAGTGGCCGCAGAAGATCACTATAATTGTAGTGAAGACTGAATAGAGGTTTAATGTTACGTACAAGGACAACAGATTGATACAGTAGCTTATTGGGTCTAAAATATTATTTATTGAGAATTTGCAGCTTAGAAGCAAAAGATGAATTACCTCCATATATGGCATAACTCCAAATAATAATGCTATTCTCTGAGTAGCTTCAATATGATCCAATTCAGGGTGAGCGTACTTGGACTGCTCTACCAATGCTGTACGATATTTGTTGAGAGCCATCTGCACTAGGCTTCTTCCTTCTTCAGACAATGGAACATCATGTGCTGCAATATTTAAAATTAGTGCATTTTTTGCTTTTTGCTAATATAGTATTTTAATAATTAGTTTAGAACTTACAGTCACCGAAGAGCATAACCAACTTCATAAGAATGTATTCATCTCTTAAAAGTCCTATTTTTCGAAACGTTGTAATGACTCTATTGTGTATCACATTCAATAAACTTCCTACGTAATCCTTGATTCTAAAATGTAAAATAGGAAATATAATTTAAAATGGTGGCTCATAGAGTTGTTATACAGTACAGTTTAGACTCACAATCCGGCCGGACACTGCTGAGGGTGAAAGTATATTCCACTGCCAAAGAAAACTCCATCATAGTTCTGTTCGTATGTCCAATAGGAAACTGTTAGACAAATGACCTTACATAACTGGCGGGTTACTAGTTTAATCTAAATAATTCAAGCTTAAAGAACTAATAAATCTTTATGTGAAGATGTATCTTAAATATGAATTGATATCTAAGACTAAACCTTATCTTGATCGGCAAGAAACTTAAGTTCTGGGATACCAGCAATCCATTCAAAATAATGTGCCACTAAACGACACCACATGTTCTTTAGATTTCCTAAGTTTATCTGTTGTCTACAGTCGATATCCATCTGAAGGTAAAGCAAATAAAATTAACACTGCTAACTGCATTGAAACCTTTTGTCATTTCACTGATTTAAGTCTTCTTTCTTTCCTTCTACTGACTGGTATTCTTACGGATATCCTTTGCGGGAAATAGAACGCCTCCTCAAGTGAGACATCAATAGAACACTTATTTGTACCCTCATATGCGCTTTCAGTCGGAGCATCACAGTACCTTTAATATTAATTCAGCATATAATTTCTATTTATCTGCATACTCCTGGATTAAACTCTACCTCACTAACCTTTCAAGATTATTAAAGCATAGAAGAAGTTCTCTAAAATTATTATTGAATCGGAGATCAATGGACTGGCGATATCCAAACAGTGAGATAGGCTGAACAAAACAAAGTTCTTAAACTTTTTCAATTACTGTTTTTAACATTGCTATAAAGTAATCGCTGAATAATTAGGATATTTTGATATGCTTACGAAGTGATTTCCTTCAAGTATAATATCCGGTAGAGAGCAGGGAGTGCTTCTATCCGAATTTTCTTCATCAGAAAGAGAATCTGCGAGTACAATATCCATCTAAAATGAGTAGTGAATGGCGTAGGCGGAGCAAAAAGGACAGAAATTTTCGACTATGAACAATATCTGCATGGCTTTAAGTATAAATGAGAAGATGGGGTATAACAAGAGAAGAAATATAAATACGCGCGATTCATGATGTAAGTTTTACAATGAAAGAATAGAGAGAAAAATATACTGTATTTATAGGCGTATTTATATGATAGAATAAGCATGTACATAGGATGTTGTTGTGAGAGATTACTATTAAATGACAGATTGTCATAACAAAGATAATCCGAAGAAGGCGGGATGGAAAATTGAAAATGCAATGAAAGAATAACGACAGGACGCAGCTCCTAACAGACCACAGTTTCGTGATAATCTGAGAAAATGCCTCATGGGGTGAGCACAGCATTCGCACTGGGAGGGCTGCCAATGGCACATTCTGTGTTCCGCGGAGCCAACTACATCGGAAACATCAACATCATATTGGAGCACAGCTGGTGTTTTCATCAAATGTCTGAGATACGCAGAACAGAAAATTATGCAAAAAGAATTAAAATGATAATTAGATATTACATGATTTGTTGGACGCTAATCATCTAAACGAATGATCGAACGGAGGTTCTGCAATTACTCATAATATATTTATGCATATAACATAGTTAATGGTTTTCTTACCGTATATTGAAGTTGTGGATAGTGTAAAAAGACTGTAGCCGAGAACTTAAGGTCATGTACTGATTTAGTTTTATATGAAATGCCTCAATATTGAACGCACTATTTTCCTCATAAGTTGAGAACGAATAAGGCGACAAAAATCACATTTTTCTATTTGCTGAAATGGTGTGGCTACACTCAAAGAGGAAAGTAATTGCGGAAGGATCTGTTTAACACGTGCTGCTTTTGTTATTGAAACAGTGAGTTGTCACGACTGAATGGGGTGATGAAATGGTCTTCACGACGAATCATGTCCTATTAGCTACAAGTCCAAACAGTTTTCTATGAGACGATGGCGTAATCTGGGGACATCCACTGTTTGTATCGAAGCTATCGTTTCTTAATAACAAACATGGGTACTGTCATAGCGAAAATGTTATTAACTAGGTCGAGTACATGCTCATAATATAGGCCTTTTGAAAGCATAAAATAAGCGTATATGCAAGTGGTCTTATTTAATAATAAGCTAAAAACAGCTAAAAGCCAACACTAATTATCACATTTACCAATTAACCTCATCAAGAGCTAGTTCCAAGGTTTTTAAACCAATAAATAAATGCATAAAGAATTTGCTTAGTAATTTGTAGCTAAAAGTAGTAATGAGACTTAGCTTGGGGATAAGCAATTGAACATCAGGCAAAGACAAGATGCTACACAAAAACTTCTAGGTAAAAGAATAAAATGTGACATCACTGATCACCAGAAGCATTCTCACTAGTTATTTTCTTTTTAAGTTTAACCATTAATTATACTTCTGTGACTTAACAAATGTGGACTATTGTTGTCGGGAACATCGTGCAGACACCTTTCGAGTCTTTAGGAACAGTTAAAGATCCCATGACATTCTAGATATTTAAAAAATTACGTCATAAATTCCTTTTTAGAAAAGTTTTGCTCGTTTGCCAGTAGTGTTGTGTTCTCGCTTCCGTTCCAATGTTATTCTCCTTTTCGCTATTAAATTTTGTATTTTACATACATAGTAGAGAAGGCGACACCTTCCCGATGGAAATGAATTGTATATTTTAACTGACTATATTTAGAGCAAAACATGGTTTGAGATGGTTGACTCATAAGAGAGGTTGATGAAAAGTGTATTCAAATGAATAAAGTATTTGAAAGATGAAAAATAAGGCATTGTGTTTTACCCAGATTTATTTGAAAAATCTATTAATTACATGTGTGGATGAGAGAGTATCTCAGGTACATTTAGAGTTATTTTGCTAGCACGGAGGGTGTTCTTTTCAGTAGGCGTGGTCACAAGAATAATAATCAGCTGGAATCATGACAGCTCATTAAGCTGCTCTATTAAAGCGGCCCGGGAATGTATTTGCTGCGTCTAGATCCATGTACTGGGAATTAAATATGTAATATAAAATCAAAGTGTAAGAAAACATATGTTTGTACTCTAGAATTTCCATCATTTGCGTGGTCTTCAATCAGCTTCTTATGGTAGTTCACATTTCACCACACTCTCTGACTTCACATCCACAGCGAAAATATGACACCACACAAACATTTCACCTCCTTGCTATGGAAATACTATTTTTATTCCTATAATCATCGCAGTTAATCGCCTTATCATCTTGTCGATGAATCCAAGACTATCATATCTGAAATATACAGGTCAAACAAACAAAATACTCAAACTCATGTACTGACATGATAGGTTTCCATTATTTATTAGTTCTTTGAGTCTTTTAGCCAAATAGCACAAATCGGGTGGCACTATCCACAGAGAATTTTGCAAAGCTATGAGGCAGTCTGGCTCGCCGGTTAGAACGAGACTCCAAATCGTCAGCCTTGTCAACCAATTAGAATCACTGTAAAATATTTTTTTAATTACAGCTGGTTTTTGACACTTTCTCGTTCTCTTAAAGATATTTATTGTCAATATAATATACTCATCTGCTCACTTGTAACGATTTTCATATAATCGGAAATCTTAAAATTAACCACCCAGCGGTTAACGAGTAAAACCAACAAACACTTATAACAAATGTACTAGGACATTCGAAATGATCAATAATTTATTCACAAATTAGCATACCATATACCTATATACATTTATGGCTATAGAATTTTATTTGGCCATTAAATACTCTGATAAATAATAGGGCCAAGCAGATATTTTATCGGAAGTAGTTAAATACAAAGGGCTTTAAAAAAAATTATAATCTAAATATTTGTTGATTATTCTGCACAATTTTTAAAATTAAAAGTCACCCCGAGCCATTATCAGTGGAAGCAGCTACTGTTTGCAGTTGTGAGGAGAAGAGAATGTGATTATGATGTGATACGTATTAGAGCATTTCAAGTTCATATTTACATAAGCTTATGAGTGCTTTTTGTCCACACCAATATCGACCCGGCCTAGTGCCATCATAGGAATATCCTCTTTGCAGCACGAGATTTATTCGCCAATCAGATAATTTTCGCAGTACGGTGTTCATAAACAAACTTAGCACCACCCACATATACATTAAATATATATAGAGAAGAGTTTAACTTGTACAGATATTCTTCAGACAACTTTTAATCAAGTTTTATTTTATGCTAATTGAAAAATAGAGATCTAAAGACTACTTTAATTGATAACATTGTTTTTAAGACCCAATGGAATATTAAATATCGGCGAACATACAATCTTCTTAAACGGATTATGTCTGATCGTTTCAAAATGATGCTGTAAGCACATTATTTTGCCAATAAGCATGATAAATATAAATCAAATAAGGAGCAGTTTTTACGGATTCTTAATTACATTTCTTTCTTATTCATATTGGTGCTTATTCCTCAGATTATTATACGGCGATTTTGCTTGCAGAGTCGTTCGTTCTCAATGGTCTTTTTTCTCCGTACATTTCCTGCCAAGTCTGAATTAATTGAAATGTCTAGCCAATGAATTACCAGGCTTAGTTTGAGTCACCAATCTAATGGGCAAATATGCATTCTTAACAGAAGGAAATCATTCTTAAAGCACTGAGGCTTATTTCATTATTCTAGTCAGGCACACGGCTGCAGAGCAGCGTTTGCAACTGTGGCTAATTGAAAAGTGTGGCGAAGGACTTCGTGAAACCCCACTTGGCTTTGATCTACAGCTTTGCAAACTGTGCGCTTAATAATTCACGCCACGCATGCAATTCCAATTATTCTGGAACAAGTTGCAATTTTCTTGACATGCTACGCAATATGATAATTAATTAGCAAAAATGACTATCCATGTTGTTGTGGTGAAGTGTCACTTTATGAAATACCGTTGTTAACAAGAGATGCCACGAAAATAGAAGTCACACGCTAGATTTTCCCACAAATTATGTGTACAGCACTGTAACTTACATGGCTCTATTTCTATGAAGAAGTATAAATTATCTAATCTGGCTTAAAACAATAAGTGGGCCTTTCTATTTCAAGCCTCTAAGATCACTTTCTACACAAGAAACAACGTTTTTTGCTATTCTGATTACATGGTATGGATTTTGCTCATCATGCCAATGCCTCGTTCTGATTTAGCAGTTAGTGTGAAAATACATACCATATTATAACATTTCAGTTCGAAATTGCTTTAGAACGAGATACTAATATGTACTAAGGAGATTACAGTTTCTTTCTAAACACATCACGCTTTAATTGGCTTTAAGTAATCACTCAGGAATATCGAGCAATTGAGGCACTAAACCTCTTTTACTGAGTAACAACCAAAATTTGCTGTGGCTAATAATGGCAATATTTGCTTGTTTCGGAGGTAAGCAGGGGCACAATAATTTAAGGAACGCTCTCCCTGTTCTTATGTACTCCTATCAAATAAGTTTGCATATCACGGACTATCAGTTATTTGGTAGGTTTGTTCTTTGCCCAGCAACCACGTGATGTACGCGAAATGATCTAGACGTACGTTATCATCAGATGTAAGTTATTCTGACAAACAATGCATGCACTAAAACAAATAACTGCCTATTATTCAAAGGTAATGGGGTTACTAAATGAAAGAGAATCTGAATGTATTAGAGGTGAGAGTCGACATCGACGTAGTGAAGGTGAAAAGTCGTTATTACTGTAAGGTGTATTTAGCACATGCATCGCTGGTAATAAACTAAATTAGTCATTAAATATGCTTCTATGAACTACCTAATCTCATTTTTGTTCAAATCTTTCCTTAATAATCATATAGGCACAGAAAGTCGCCATGAAAAACACGTGGTACAACAGCTGGATTATTTATACTGAAGCTGAAAACTAGGCGAACCCATCTGGTAATTATAATGGAGTAGTGAATGATTTGCTGGGTACCGTAGCATCCACTCAGGTAGCTGATGGATTTCAGATTGGGGATTAGTTCTCATTAAGCAATTAACAAGGGTCTGCAACGACTTCAAACAGAACTATGTCAAGTTATGCGCCAAGCTACAAAAACCTAACAAGAAGCAATGCGATCAAGACTATTTTTTTCCTCATACAATCAGCAGATTTGTTTTAATCCCATTAGGATATTCAAATACTCAAGACTGATATGAGGGACGTTGAAAATGTCAATCATCTTTGATTACATTTCAGATATGAGCTCCCTAGACACCTCTTTTTCGCTAAGATCGAATTTTTCATGAACAACCTTGCTTAATAAGAGAAAAACGACCCTTCTACTTTCATACTGATAAAACCAATTGACATTATACTAAGTCAAGATGATATGGTTTTGTAAACCTTATATATTGAATTTAAGTGTAAACACCGAATATGCTAATGTTGTTGTCACAAAACTTTTTTACTTAGCAATTTATTCGAGCTTAATTAGATATTAACCTAAGAATTGACAGTGTTACAGTGAAGGGAACATTCAATTCGTGAAGAAGCGGAGATCAATGTCAGGAAGGATCGCACACGGAACATGAGGACTGGTACTAAAAATGTTTTCTGGGACGATTGAGTATGATGCATTTATACAAAAATATATTCAATAAGCAAATGAATAAACTGTTTGAAAGAACTCACATAGAAAAGATGTTCTTTCCCACTATCTCAAGTTGTTTACTATTTTCACATATCACTTTTGAGAGACTTGTCTTGCGTACCGCTTCCAACTCACCTATCAAAAAAAGCAATTTAAAGATTTTTCTTTTGCAATTCATAAAGCTCACCTTGAAGTAATCCTCGAGTGCCTGCAACTTTATTTTCATAAAAGAACCTGTCACCTTTCTTGAGAGCAGAAAACTGTTCTGCTATTATAAATCCGCCAGTACGGCCTATCTGGAAAGTGATCGAAAAAATTAGGGCCAAATTAAATAACTATTCTAAATTGATCACGTACGGATCCACCCTCATTAGCTTTTTCTAACATAATTCCTGAGTAGAGATCAATGTCGTTGACATCAGCATATACTTTTTTAAGAGCTTCAACATTCGCATTTTCCATAGAGCCATCATTTTTTAATTCATCAAATGTTTCCACTTTTTTCAACCCTGCCATACTTCTAAAAAAACATGTATATGAATATATAATAACTAAAAATTTTTAAACTACTAAAGTAGTTTCTTTTTACCTGTATTCATTATAAGGAAAGAGTCCTACATCTCTCCCTCTCATTATATTAGTAGATACGAGGTCAACACCCGATGCACGTTTGCCTCGAATTTCAAATAATTGATTTCGAATGGGAAAAGAAAATTCACCATCGACCTTCATCACTGGCCTTTTCAGCATACCTTAAAATAATTAATGCACAGTGCAGAGGGGAAATTTTGAAGAAATGGAGAGTTATTACAATATTCAATTTATTCATACAAAATGATGTAGCATAAACCTTCTAATATTGATTCTGTACCGCCTTCAGTTGCCCTATAGAGGGATTCTACGTAGAATATATTATTTCCCAGATCTATAGAAGTCGCTATCGTAATGTTAGTATTTGATACTCTGAACAGAAGTTAAAATGCGATACACCTGATCCAGATTAATGACTATCTATTATACAGCCACATTTGATCGGATATCTAAATCATGGAATAACTACTTTTTTATCCGGAAAAACTTGCATATTATTAAGGATTTTATACAAATATTCATATGAAACACGAGACTTTGAGATATCTTCACTGACTTAGTTAAGAGGCCATAAAACGTTACCTAGGTAGATCTTTTCTGACTTGACTATGACCGAATCGAAAAGCTGCAGCAGCAAATTCAGATGATAGGCTGGATTCAATACGTGGAGAGTAACCTGTTAAGGTTTAGACTTTTCTGCATTCTTAAAATTAAAGATAAAGATGGCAAGTAAACTAATAGAGAATTAAATAATAAAGAAAGAGAAAGGCGCACCAGTATGATAACCTCTAGTTGCTGGTTTCAGATCAAACTGCTTCATTAGTCGATCTCCTAGAACTAAAGGGAGGTACTCCGAGTATACATGGTGCTGATACTGTGCGATGTTTACACGACGAGCTTCCTGAATCAATTAAATAGCTTTGTTCGGTACATTTTATTTCTATAGTTATTATAATATTACTTGATAAATTTTCTCATCGTCCCATTTCGGATTATTTTGCTTAAATTTTTTAGCGATTCTATTGTGCTGTTTTATATATACAGTATGTAAAGGAATCAATCCAGGCTGTAGTGAATTCCGAAAATCACCAGCCAGAAAGCAAAAGTACGGATCTTTCGATTGGCAGTTTGTATCCTATAAAATTTGAGAATATACATGTAAATGATGATCTAGGATAGAAATCATGAACATTAACGAGGTAAATCAGTCTAAGCTATACAAACATTTTTGGCTTGCGGCGGAAGAACATATCCATTATCGAAGATCTTCAATTCACCGTTCTCGAAGGATCTCACCAATCTGGCTTCACAGTTATTGGAGCCATACACCACGGAGAGATCAAGGAAGTGAGTGTTCTATAAGCGGTGCAAAGTAAATGTCGCGGTAATCATGACACCTACAAGCCGTACCTGATTGATTTGTATTCTTTCACCGAGATTATTTTGAGCGTTGAGAGCACGGGTAAAACGCATGCATCTGCATAAAATATCTCATACATTAATATGGCTTTGCACACTGATTACTGATATCTACATACTTTTTATTTTCGTTTTCTATGCTGGGAAAATAGTCATCATCAGCAGGAATGGAGATTGGGGAGCAGTTATCAGTGATTAAAGAGGAGTTACATGAAGAGCAGTCGAGAGCCTCACCATTTGGACCTAAAAGAAGGATAGTGTACATAAATTCACGAAATTTGATGATGTCGAACTACCAATTTATTAATTTACCAACTGATGGCGGGATATGAATAATGTCATGTGCTATCCACTGTCCAAACTGCATATAGAAATGGTTAGTGTTGTAGTCGAAGATTGGTTTTACTCCCTGAAGTTGCAGTAGCTTTAAGTTTATGCGTCCTCCACATGGAAGCGATCTTCCAAAATCTGGCTCAAAATACCTCTCGATGCAGTTTGTTAGATATTTCTCTTGGGGAAGGCAATGGAGTACCTTTTAACGAATGTATGCGGATTGCATTAAAACCTGGGTAATAGAAAAATTAGATATTTTTAGATGAAAATATAACATTTTTAGCAGTCATACCATCGGCATAATTTGATTTCTTTTTCAATCTCCTTAATGGCGTCACAGCAGCTCCAGTTTTGATTCGGTGAAGATTGTTGCAGATACCGGTGATGCTGCGCGCTGAAATTAAAGTAAGATAATGTTATAGGCTATATAACTTCACAATTTTAATTGTATCAGTTGTTGTGCACAGAAACATGTCAATTGATAATTTGAATTTTAAATTTAGGAGATCACGAGAGGAAAATAATCTGTCGATCGTATTAGAGGAACGAGAAAAGAACGCGTGAATCAACTGATATCACTTCTCTTATTGCTCGAATAAATTCAAAGCATTTGTGAGTGTCAGTGTCATACTTTATATCCTCTATGAGAGATGTTAAAGAGTAGGATGTATTCCGTTGCTAATTTTTAATGTTAGATGTTTAACGAATAGATATTTTGGTCCAATATAGATCATACTGAGCTAAACCAAGTAGTAACAGCGATTTCAGTTTGTTTAAAAGTGAACTAACTATTCAGATCTTCGCAGTCAAACAGATTTTCACCACAGCCAGTTGGAGCTGAATTTGTCGACCTAATGTCTCTCTTTTTGTCGACTACGCCCATTTGTTCCATAATAGTCTTGATGTCGACCTTTTCCAATTCCGGCAGTATGTTAATTCCGTGATGGTCCACTAGAATCTGCAATATTCGTTTGTTTCATCCCTCCTACTAACTCTATCTACACTTCCACTATTAAAACTTCTAGTTATTTCTTTCACCTTCGTTGTCTCCATGAGAAAATCTGCTCTTAGCTGCCCTAGTTGAACATCAGCTTTTGCTTTGTGTGCTCCCATTAGTGCACTTTTATCTAGAGTTGGAATTATTATGAAAGTGCTTTTTATAAAGTCATTAATATTAGCCTCAACCAACCCTCAATGAGCGCCACCTTTGCGTCCTTTTTTTCTAGATTTTCTTGGGCGATTTTGACTGCGTCTCTCACAAACCAGTTCATACTTTCATCATCGTCGAGCAACTGTGCCAGACTCAAACTTAATAAATAACGCTGATTTAAAAACTGGTAAATCAGTTTTACACACCTAAATCATCTCAGATTAATTTCTTTTTGACATATTTCGAATATAAATATGCTGGATATATTTATTAGAATTTCACAAAAGAACTCCTAGTTAAAGTCACATCGCAGAGGTAGGAAGTTCAAATAGTAATATATATAGACAACTGATATTATGATGACTGAAAAGATTTAACTACTCACCAGGCGGTTGTGAGATGGTAGATCAGCCAAAGCCACATTCCTACACTCTTTTCGAATCTCGGATATTTTATATTGGGTCAATTATTTGTTCATCTGAACTGTTGTATTTCAATTTTGGTAACGAGGAAATAGCGAAATATTATGCATCTCTTGTTTTGAATGCAAAACTAAATGAACAAAAGCTTCGTATAAAAAGCTCCTTTATTTATAGCTGATTTTGATGTTCTATTTTTAAAAAAAACTTTGCATAAAATTTTTTTTTGAATTAGCATTTTGGAATTTTGAGATCTTCAATTGTGTTGTGAACTGTGCATTCCCTATATAAAGTGATAACTTTATATCAAAAGTAAAATGCTGATGTCATAGGGACGACTAATTGGTGAGAAGCCTAGTTTAATGGAATACTGTGTATCATTTTTTAAACATAATCATGAATAATGCTTAAATTAATTCCAAACAAATATTTGGTAGCTAGGGTAGTTCGTTTATCAAGAGTAGATATGAGATTACCATTTAAAAATTTGGGCTCAGCTACTTTGCACAGAATTATTTTTACATAGAAAGTAATAAAAAGAATTTCTAAAAAGTATCTCACTAGCAGAAGCCACCCCCCTTCGCCAATAACGCTCCCCACTGTCTGGACGACTGATAGCCTATCACCCCCAAATTTCCTCGAAGTCTAGAAAAACAAACCAGTTCATAGTTCTAAGAATAATCTCTAGAACGGCACAGTCTCATACTTGCTGTTTGCATACTACACACGATTACTCGCTGTAATAAAATCCTTTATTAAAGCATTATTTATTAGTAGAAGCATCTTATTATTTTCCAAATAAACTAGTTAATTTGTTTAACCATATTTGAAAGTAAACAACAAAATCAAATAATCGACACCTGTGGATAGATAACATTCAATAAGAGTCACCGGCATACTGATGACACAAAACTATTTTGAAACTTATAAATGTACAGCAAGCAATTAGTCTCTAGGAGCTATCGACGGAAGGATGATTTACAAAATGCAAAGTAGTCAGCAGCGAAAAAAGCCGGAACATGAGAACGCTGAAAGTATATCAGGGCAAGAGCAGTGGAGTGATTTTTTTCCCATTTCATCACATTCTGCTAACCATTAGGTATCTATTCATAAAATGTCCACGAAATCCGCAGCATATCGTATCTGGGGACCCCCGCTGCTTCTTTTCAATGGATGATGAAACATTATCAAAACTCGTAAAAACGCGTTCCACAACAGACAAACAGTGAGAATTATCTTTACCGACACATCAGACAGTCGTTGATTATGTTCCCTGTCGAGTTTCACTTCGTTGAAGTTCATCCTTTTGTTCGTTAATAGGCTTAATTTTATACGCATTCCGTTGTTATTCTGCTTATGCGAAACGGTATTTAGCTTAACTTAGTCTAGTATTATGATGTTTTGAAAGGAGGTGGATTTGAATAATTCTCTGCATGATAATCCGCCAGATGAAGGTTCATACCGAATTTGCGCACGCATTCCAGTCAAATAGTACTCACTCGATCACAGCATTCATTCCAGCTGTGGTGATCTACAGCTGTTTTTAACTATTGCTGGTGCTGTTAAAGCTTGTCTTTCGCAATTTCATTTCTAGGAGCACTTTTTCGTGGCTTAGGGTTATCAGAGGCATTTTCCACGATAACCCACTCACTGCGCACTATTGTCAATAAGGCGTTTTCAGAATTGGCTGATTGATAGTGTCCTCCGAATTTATCCGGGTTCATGATCGGTGTATTTTATTTCTACAGTTTGTCGTATTTCCGGTCGTTAGTCGTTTATCTCAGTATGTGACAGCCAGGCCATACAATCTATTGGTAAGCATCAAAGACCATTAACTATCAATCAAAGAGTATATTTCTAGACCAATTCTGTTCTCATGGCTTGTAAGTGCAATTCCTATTTGTGGTCTCATCATTCTTTCATCAAAACATATAGTTTCATCGTTTGCTCTCCGTTCGTTCTTTGTCTTAGGGCCTTAAAAAGGCCGGTTCATGTTAAACCTTAGTGAAAAGGCAATCACAATCAATTTTAGTGCATTATACATGACGAATAGTGAGAAAGGTATTCTAACAAATAGCGGGCGTAGAGCTTTTCAGTCTCACGTGCCTGCCATTCCAGTGACCACTCCTTGCCACCTAGTTCTTCCATAGTGCAGAAGTCCTACAACGAGTACATTTGTGGCGACTATTTAACATCCGACCGGTTTGGTACCGGTGGACTATGCGTGCTTTATGACCTAAATTTTATATATAGTCGTGCTATTCCTGCGAATAAATTGCTCTCTAACATAAAGTGGGAATTATTAGCTAGCTTTTTACTATGCATTATATTTGCTTCCTTCTTACTCCCACTACTTTTGACGACGATTTTCATTATTCATAATTCTTTCTGCTGAGAATTACTTTGGTAAAAGACGCATTTGTACTCCTACGTTCTCTTATCTTTATTTGCAACATCATCTAAGCCTAAGCAATGATGTAACCTCTTCTAATTCTACGTAACATAGCGATCGCCATCACATGTCCTTCTGCGTGATTTTTCATCGTCAATAATGTGCAATGCATGTAAACAGATATTTCTCTCTCTATCATTATAATTTGATTCTTTGCACGTTTATTTCGTCTTAAATCAAGCTCTGTTTGCTCTCATCACATTCATTACTATGAGTGTCTTCTATACGCCCTCTAAAATTATTTTTAGCTATTGGGCATAATTCCATTTAAGATTATTTCGAACTACGAAATAATTTAAGAAGCAGAATAATCCGACATGTTTGACGAATGTTATTTTGATCTAAAACTCTGGATAAAAATAATATCAATCTAAGTATTTTGTTGATTTGTACTCCAATACTATTAAGTGAAGAGGGATTTGTTGTATAAGATTCTAATGGCAGCTGAAGATACACTGATGCAGTCACGACTAGCCTTCACGATCATCTTTGAGTTAGCTTTCTCAAAACTAGAACGTATCCATTCATCCTCCCTCCTTATGGATTCTTCTCTGTATTTATTTGTTGATGTTTGGTGTAGGTCAAGTCTTCCGGTAGCCGCCCATTCACTGCAATTCATATAACTGATAAGAGAAGTATTTGCCAATTCATGTGTCCGTTCTCTTCTCTAAAATTGAATTGTGTAAAACTACCTACAATATTCCAGATGACTTCTTCCATATCCAACGCTCTTCCGGAATCACATATTTTCTTAAGTTCTACTAAGCTTACTACTACTACAGGTATGGTATGTTGTAATTAAATCATGTATTATGTCGTTCATAAATCGAACAAACGAGACTATAATTATTTTGTTATAATCAAGGAGCTAACTGTTAACAAGTATTAAGGAACACATGTTTTCTCTACGTACGTCTCAGCTCCATCTTATTTTGATATTACAGTGGAGCAGCAGCAGACTCAGCTGTGGGAAATGATAGTTGTGGTGTCCTGTCCAGTGCTCTTCGTTATTTTTCTTTGTTGCTGTATAATCTGCATGATAATCAAGAATCATGATCGTCGTGAGTACCACTATTTTTTGTCTATAAATTTAGAAATAGTGCATATCTAGATGTAAACAAAGTTTTTCACCCGTTCTGTTTTGCAATGACTATGTTGCCCTTTTCTCATTTTCACCCTACCTATGACACAATATACAATGTAGTTGGAATGAAAACATTATTTTCGCTGCATAAACTATATCCTTACGGTTTTAGAAATAACTAAGGCTATGGGTTTTAGGGCCAACTGTGGAACCTCTGAGAAGGAGCAACCTGGCGACAATTATGAGACAATTGCCTCCACCTCCTAAATATGATGTCGGTGAGTACCTTATTTATATCAAAGCAGTACTGAATATAAACTTGATATTAGAGAATATTCGTATTTTTTCAGCTGTTGCAAGTAGCCAAACGCCACCACCAATGTATGCAGATATTGAAAAAGGTGTGGTATTTGATCCTCTGCATTCCCTTTCACCACAAAGCTCAGCTCCCTCGTCACCTACAAGTCCAGAGGTGTCTCTATTTATCCAATACCTCTATCCCCCCTGTTATGAGATGGGATCATCAGAGAGTACAGTGTCTTCTACGTTAAGTCCTTCTAGGACTCCCATTGATATTCAGTCTTTAGATTCCTCATTATCTCCACCCTCGATCTCACATATTCCATCAGTCACTAACAGTGTTATTAGTACCCCTAATTTAGTACAGACAAATTTTAATACCAATGACTTTTCTCGGTAATGCTCAAGGAACCTTTCTTTCTATTTTATTTCTCAATTAGCTTGTGATTATTTGCTAAATCAGTGGTTGCTATTCAGATATTCCAGTTCACTTCGGGTCATTTGTGTACATTAGATAGTGCTTTAGTCGTTATAGTATAATATTTGTTTTATTCAAATTATATATTATTAAATGTCAGACTTTTATTATTGACAATTATGATATTCCGATCACTCCTACTCCAATATGAACATAAACCCGAAAGAATCCGAATCGAGGGCTCTAATAAATAATCGGGCACTAAGGAAGACAGTAGCATTAAGTGAAGTATCAATCTACCTTTCCCACATGTCTAGTAGGTATTACTTAAAGAAAAACCCTCGGAAGGCACATTACATTTAAACTTTAGAATGTCATCATATAATACGAAGTATTTCCTACATATAACAAAAAAATACTATGTAAACACTTCCTAGGAAATAGGAAAGCTGCTATAAGATTATCAGTGTGAGAAGAAAATGTGCAACAATAATTTTGTAAAAGACCTAATACTTTAATGATTCCGAATGTCAGTTATAGCTCAGTTTTCTGTAGCAAAGAGTACCTTTTTTCGCTTGGTTTCAGCTGTTTGAATACCGATGGTGGTGGAGTTGTGTCCTCCGGACGAATGGCAGGCATTTTGGCCTAAAGTAAGTTCCAGTTTTAGTATGTAGTTAACGAAGAAATGTTACGGACATACAAGGGATTTTCTACTTACTTCTCCCTCTCTATTATCATCGAGGTCCTCGTCTGTTATTCCATTCTCAGCTTTGAATTTGGCTAGGTCCAACATCTTTTGATCAAGAGTTTCGTGAAATTCTTTATGTAATTTTCCCGAATGCAAGTCCATTACAAACTAAAATTTTAAAAAATAATGGCGTTGAAAAATAAAAATAAATTAGTAGTAATAACGTTCAAAAGAAAGCTGTGTTTTGAGAACAAAATATTTGTACTTCTTAAGTGACATATCAGACTATAATAGTATAAAATTCGTGATTAGAAAGTAAAATATGATTTATTATGGTAGACTGCACCTATCACGTCATATAAGAAAAAACACCACGTGATAAATAACAATAACCATTGAGAAGCTAAACAGAAAGATTATTCTCACCTGTCTGAGTTTTCCTGGCACCGTTAGTTGTGAAGTATCGGGGAAAAGAAACATATGCTGGAAGGAGTCGATGGCTAGCACTGGGAGGTCCTGCAGTAATAAGCCAAAGTCCCTTCTAAGTATTTCATTACAATCAGTACTGCATGGCACCACTAACAATGTTTGTAGTAATAATACATTAAATATAGCTCACCTTTCCTGTTTTCCCAAGATGTTTCAGAGGATGAGCAAATTTGTGACCGTCTGCTAATAGGGGGTTCACAGAGGCTCTCTGATCATATAACTCACGTACTACCTGCAATTATCCTGGCTAATTTCTTATTTATGGCTCCTACTATGATTTCCTAACAAACTGAATTTCTCACAGCGAAGTCCTATTTGTCTATCTCTCGTTTTCTGTCTTACTTGTTCGGCAAACATTTTGTCTTGTTCCTTCTCTTTGGGATCGCGGAAGAATATAAGGAATGGCAACCCTTCTTCTGTTAGTTCCTCAACATTCTCGAATGTTACTTCTCTAAAAATTTATCAAGAACAGAGTATGAATATTTCCTTAAAAAACTGAAGTTTAACTAACCTCACAAGAGGAATACATTTGTCAGTGACCCACTGCTTCAGAAACTCGTAGTCATCAAAGTTACCGGAAAACTGGAATTATGTTATAAAGTAAGAGTCTAGGTAAAAACTAATAAATTACAAATAGCTATAGATCACCTTTTGTTCTTCTTGGGAATCTGGATCGATAAATGAAAGTTTGTTGGTATCTATAGAATTGGAAACAACTTCATTTCCAACCCAAAAAACGCATTCCTCACGTAGAAGAGCGGCAATTTTCTGAAATATTTAAAATTTCATAATTAAAAGTAGTTCCGTTATTTTGCTTTTTAATAAGTTTCTTCAGTTATAAGTAGATAATTGTGAAGCAAGTTTTGGTTCCTTTTAAAATCTTATATATCCTACCTTAAGGTTAGCGTAAGCTTCTCCGTCTCTCTTTATCCACGCAACAATATTCCTTTTTGATTTATCCATTGTTTGTTCCATTTCCTCGTTTGTGGCGAATTCATTGATAGCCGTGGAGAGTTGGTACTTTACAAAAGTAGTGAGAGCCTCCACAGAACGAGTTGATCTACACAAAGGAGCGAGGCTGCATATCGCTTATTTCTCCCTGCTGGGATATAGAACTAATTACAATATTCCCAATTAAATATTATATAACTACCAAAAAATAAATAGTAAATGACCGGTACTCCTTTTGGATAAGCTCGCCGTTGACAAAAACTTTCATTGTGGGATACTTGTTGACATAATATTTGTCTCCAACATCGGCCTAAATAAAATGTAATTTGATATTAAAGTGAAATATACAAATATTTAAAAATATGATAATTAATGTATAACCTACCTGCCTAACACTGTCAACAACAGCCCAAACAACACTTGCCGTAGGGTTCTCCTTTTTAAAAACTTTTGCTGATTCTTCAAAAATAGGCTTCAATCTACGTGAAAATGGACACCAATCGGCGCAAAAAGCAATAAACACTACCTAAAAAAACGAATTGGTACAGTTATTTAAGATTTGATGTTTGCAGATAATAAGAATATAAACGATATATGGCCAGGGTAGAAGCCTGTTGTGTGCATGAAATATAGAGAAAATATATACTTGCGAACTAGAAAGAATTTCGTCGTGATTATCCATGCTCAGTTCGACAACTCCGTCCTGTGCGAAGCATGACAGAACAAAGGCGATTAGACATAGAAGGACCGATTCCCGCATCGTGAAAGTCTAAAAGAATACACGAACTTGGTCATAATTGTGGAAAAAACGTGTCAATTAAATATTTAAATATGTAAATTAATAAATGATCATGAAAACAATAAACTCAGTAGGAGGTCAAACAATATTTGTTACCAATTATACAAGCAAAAACTTCATTAAATATATTCACTACATTTAAATAAGACCTATCCAATGGGCAGATTAGAATACTGCTGTTGACCGCTTATTGAATCTATCGAAGAACGACTCTTGAACTATTATTAAAAAGTGTTAAAATATTAAAATTAGTGTATGAACTGTTTTTAATGAATCAATAGAGGATATGAGAGCGAAGAAAAGATTAGGTGCGTGCGCCGCGATCTGTCAATACGAAAGGATCGATAGGTCATTTGTGAACGGTTATTTGGCAGAGGATGATCTTACAAGCAGAGGAATCTTTATGTAGAGATTTTCTTACCAAATTTCTTCACTATATCACTTTGCTAAATTACTTTATTAGCTTATGGAGAGACACTTTAAATGAATGTCAGAATTTATACAAATAAGTTATTCGAAGACCAGAGAAAGTGGAAATAAATCAATATTTATCAAACCATATAACATTTGCGTACTATATGAAAAGAGAACAGTGTACAACCGGTTAGACCATATAGGTCAGAACGGGAATGGTGAGCGATGAAGGCAATATAGTAAAATGAGAGAATTAATTAGAGATGAACATTTTAGAGGAATCATCACCATCATTCAACCTGTTCCTATAGTAGCGAACAGCGAGGGATCAAACCCGCCTCGATGTCGCTTCAACCAGTTCACGTAAGAACCGAATTCGAGGAGATTTACTAGTGGAAAAAACTTCATTCACTCAAAGCTTTAAAGTAAATCCAGAACCTAATGATAAAGAATAAGAACTACTAATAAACTTTTTCAACAATAAATTTTAAAAAAAACTTTAATTTACATGGATTTCTGTATGATAGGAATATTGTTCGAAAAAATTAGCTGTTGAATCACTATCACTAATTTGGTGGAAATAGTATGTAAGTGAATGAGCTAAATATGTAGGACCAATCGAGGACACGTTTTTATCCGTGGGATGACCGACATTTTCTATTCACTTGTTTTCTCTATACCCGTGATTATCGGAAATTAGAAATAACGCGTTGAATTAGTGTTAACTTTGTTCAAGAGTTGAAGATTAAGATTGGCCGTCTTCTTCAGGCTTAGAAGATCACGAATTCTATCCACTACTAGCATTTATTGGTGGCTCTTTCTCATAGTTGGTGGAATATTTTCGGAGAGTTATACTACATTAGTAAAGCAGAAAATAGACGTGCCGATCAATAATTCATTGTCGACAAAAACTTTTAGTGGTGAATAGCAATACTTAATAAGGAATTATTCGGTGTCAATGCCATCTTGGAATGGATGGCATTGATTCGGTCACTACTACAGCATGCAGAATGAAATTCAAGCACCTGAAATTCCAAATACTTTCTTGCAAAGTGCGTCATCACATAAAAAGATTTTTGATTAAATTGCGATTAATAACCCATTTCACCACTGATTTACGCAGGAAATATTTGGTGATTTCTTTTGTTATGATTGATGATTCCGGAAGTCTCAGAATCACAGTTCCCAGCACTTTTATCCCTCCTATATATTCTGTACAATAGCCTACTTGACGACCATTAGAATTAGACAACACACCAATAAAGTGCTACAGGTGGAGTTAACTCGTTGTTTTCGTCCAAAAATAGTATAGTTTTGAATTGCTAGCAAATATATAAACATGATGTTCTTAACTAATAACTATGGTTCTAAAGGACGGCTATTGTCTGAATTGTTTATTTTCAATTCCAAAATGTAGTGTATTGCAGTTGTTTTAGATCATTTGTGTGTTTGTTCCGAGTACACATTAGTAAAGCAGGAGTCTCCTTAAAACCAAAATTTGTATTTATAATTCTGTAAATTAAAGTGAAGATGGACTGCGCTGAAACATGTTACCAGTAGAATCTATCGAGAGGCTAACTAGTGAAGATTCACTCTAATGCTGATTATTTTCACACTAAATATGAGTTTGAAATTTTTCGTCATGAGAGGAACGTTTTGCACAAAAAAATACAAAAATAAATTGAAACCATGCTTATCTTATCATCAGATTTCGGTTTTGCGCACATGAATGTCACCATTGGGGGCCACGAAGCGAAAACAAATGTGCGTGGATGGTTGGGACTAAAAAATCTCGTCCAAACCTTAAAATCACATACTATTCTCGAAGTAATTTCCTACGATTGTTATACAAATGCATAGTATTTCCCCATTTAGGTATGATATTTAACGTAAATATGACAAAATGTGACATCTTAATGAAAAGTGTAATTAGAATGACTGAAATTTAGGAGGGTATTTTAGGCATTGGGTACGCTGCCTACCTCAAACTGTTGACAACACGGAGTATTCTGCCTTTATTAACATACATGAATCATTGCAAGTGTTGATTGAACTGTTCCTTTACGGCTGATTGATTCACACCTGCAAAAAATACCACATTTTTGTGAGACAAACGCTAGTGAGAATATAAGGTCTATTTCTCGAAATGCTTAAACTATACTGATTTTAATAGAAAGAATGTATAGAAAAACAGATAGTTGGCGTGGTTTATTGTGTTTCATCTAAAACTTTCACCTAAACCAAAATGCTAAAATTTCAATCTACTGGATTGGATTCTTCTGACATTGTAATAGCAGAAGGAAATTATTAGGAAATATTGCCTTCCAGCAAATCGGTGTCCAATGAATTGGAACAAAGAATTTCCTATCAAATGCATGCTAGATCCAGAATTACAGCAATATGCGTTTTATACTTGCTTAAGGTACGCACCATCTTGAGACTAGAGCTTTGTGCTTAACTCAGCTCGAGTATTTTGGCAATGGGTCACTGAATTCAGTTTCCTCTATTATAGGCGTAGTTAATAAGACAATCAAGAATTCCAAGAATTTTAGTAGGCTTAGAAAATAGAATATAACTTCTTTTTTGTGGCCCATCTGCGGCAAAACGCATAGTGCGGCTAACAAAATATTTATTAAATAACCAAAAGATTGCTCATCCAATGTTCAATGGCTTGATTATTGATCTTTTATATTCCTCTCACATCAGATATCACTCTTATCATTAATTTATGCCGTTTGACGTGACAATTGACAAATAAGTGACTAAAAGTTAAATGTATTTAGAATATATGTGACTACACTGTTTCAGAAATGGTGTGTGTGTGGACTATTAGCTTTGATATAAAATGGGAAATGTGGACATTTGTACTGCAATTAATTTAGTTCCACTACTATTTCAGTCTTATATTTCGCTTTTTGTCGTCTAAGATGTTTTCAGATCAGTGCGAGGGATGAGTGCGACCAATGTTTGCTCACCCAAATAGTCCGATTAGCCGGCAACATTCTCCGGATAGAACCAGATTATGTCAGATTTCATAGCTCACGTGAAACGCAGTTATCAGCATCGAGCATCTTCCAGTCTGATAAGATATTTTACTAGTAGTGAGCTGTCTAGGTAAGTTAGTAGCCCACTCAGTTGTTCACACAGTGTTTTCTATACGGATGTCTGAGTTGTCTCAACTAATTAAAATAGATCAATAAATTATTATTATTTTTGTAGACATTTTGCAGCAATAGCTCAGCTTGATTTATCTGGAATATTAATAGGCTAACTTTCTAAGACGGTAATGGAGACCGTACCAAATAAACTATCGTGTTACTTTATAGTAAAATGAAATAATTATCTAAGATATTTCTCATATTCCTCTCTAATTTCTTGTCTCTCGTTCTGTCCCCATTTCTGATTAATACATGCTAATCTATACTACTCTAAGTGAGATCCAATACTTCTTCACTTATTTACGGATACTTTATAGAAATCATACCACTGAGCATTGTTAGATATTATAAATTCGGATTATCTATTCTTTTGATGCCTTTTATGTCTGTTTACATACAGTTATTATTTATTCTTACACATGTTTGTTGAACTAAAATCGGTATTATAAAATATTATGTGAAATTTCGCAATGATGAACCCTTGTTTCGATCCCACAGAAGCGTTGGTGTTTCGACTGAATCAGCTCGGTCTTCTCCCCGTATAGCTTTGCCGCTGAATCATCGCCATTATTCCGTTCACTAGTCGCGATTTTGCCGTCATCGATTTCTGTACTGCCTTAAGGAATTGCTAATTTCTCTTCTAGCATTTCTTTTTTTCAGTAAATATCCCTGTATGGCCTTTGTATATGTAAAAGATGAGAAATTAATTAATGAAGGACAAAAGTATTTGGACGTCATTTTTTATATAGTGTATTTATCGGTATATTTCGCTACTCCAACTGTCTTGGGCACGTTTAGGTTTACGTTTGCTCCCATCTATTCAATCCTCCATCTTTCTGTCCTTATTTGACCACCCAATGCATGCCATTGATACCTGAGATTCGTGGACAAACATCTGCGTCACACGCAAATCTTCTCTTGACTCAACGACACTCTACCGGTTCTTTGTTCATAACGAGTATTCAGCTGATTCAGCCGCGGCTACAACCTTACGCACTTAACAGACCGTATGTTTATTAGCAGGTAACGATATGAAATAGAAAAATGGTCTAGTAGTCAATTTTTTATCCGAAATTTTCAGTAATAATGCTTTTCGCACTCACTTATATGGCTTGCAGACTTATTTTCATAAAAATAACAACGACTTCTCTAGTCCCTCTACATAAATCATGTAGAGGAGACAAATTTTAGTAAAATATATATAGGCTTCAATCACTTCCTTTACGTTTGGAGAAATTCTTTTTCTATTTGATCCTTAATGGATCTCTCATAACGCGAATGTTTCGCACATCTCTTGTTCAAACAAACGAAAGAATACATTTGTCGCTATTCGTTTGTTAGGAACCGCTATTTGTGGCTTTACTAATTGTAGAATTATGCTCCATCTTTTTGTACTGTTTCATACGTGTAGTTATTCTATCGATGCTAGTACTGATTTTTCTGCATTTTAAAAATATTTGTAATTTGGTATTCATAGAATTCGAATTTCATAGTTAATCACTTGTTTTACTATTTTATCTTCTTAACTTGATCGTTTTCTAAACTGACGAATAAATTACATTCGCAGGCTTCATTTTTTGGCATCTTGTAAATTTCTATCTTATTGATTGTTTGACTGATAAGAATTGCCCACTGAATAGCAATGCGTCCTTATATCTTTGTTTTCTTTTAATTAAAACTGACAAGTTGCAGAATGATACTTCGGCTATTGTTGATATTCCCCGTAGCCCTGCTGCAGTACATTGGGCAAACGACAAATGGACATCAAAATTATAATCTTCACGAGAATCAATACGATCTAAATCAAAAGGAAATCGATTTAAGTAGCATAAATGGCTACGACTTCAGGAGAGGAGTAGTCAAGCAAATCTTAACGCCTTATAACATTACATCTAATGTGAGTGAAGTGGTAAAATCTAAAATTTTACAGTTGAAATCAAGTATGAAATTAACTTTCTGAATTACAGGACAACACTTTAATAAACAGTGGCGTAACGATACAATTTCAACTTCGTGGATATTCAAATCCCTCTTCTGCTTTACCGAATGGTTGGACTTGTATTTGTCCTGTAGGAGCTACGTGTAGTTATCTAAAGTCGTTACCAGCTTGCTATATTGGATTCACATTTATTATATCCAGTCCTGAGTTAGTATTTATTCAATTCAAATTATGAGACCTTGTACGAGTCGAATTTAAGACAAACAAACTATAGGGAAATATGGCATATTGTTAGTGACTTTTCAGTTAGTTTTAATGATATATAGATTTCTACTTCGATTACTCATCAAATTCTGGGCCTTACAGTTCTTATGCTTTAGTACATCAGTGCGGCATGTAGCTACCGACTTCATCACGCTTGATTCTAACGGACAGCTATCAAAAACACAACAGAATAACTGGGATCAGAATTACGTCGTCCAGCTACCAAGCAAACCTGTCAGTTATTTATTCTTGCTCTGAGATATTTTTATTGTCATATTTTCTAGATTTGAAACTCTCTATAAAGGTCGTAATCTACAAATTATATTTCAAACAAATTGAAACTTCCATACAATATATTCAAGCTTCTTTTCTTTGGATGTCTTGATTTGAAATCACCATCTCTTTCTTCTTTATATTTCTTATTATAAATTATATCATATCTTAATTTAAGTCTGCTATCGATATTTTCGCTCATCATCTTGGGACTGTAATAAATGCTGCGGATGGCAATATTGTATCAGTGGACACTCTAACTCATGTAGATACATTTGTTGTCCCTCTCTCTGAAGCACTACCTGCTGTCGATGGAGTACAAAGCATGAGTCAACAACACAGTTTCAGCGGGAAATTACTTGGCACAACGTTAGTGTATAGTTTTGTTTCTTATCTTATTCACTTACGTCCATAATTTCTTCACTACTTCATAATAGCTATCTTTTCATTTCTATGTCAAATAAATCTAATTTACTTCTTCTATCCAATATTTGAACAACATAAATTAAACTTACTATTTCTATCTAGTCTCATTTTGTCCTACTCAATCGCTTGCTCTGGTTCTTTGATCGGTCGCTCATGTGACCTCACCTGCAATCAGTCTCATATAAATCAAAATGTGGCAGCTTGCCGGTCAAATATTACTGGCTTCTTCATGGTCTGTAGCTATCAGTCTGGAGGTCAGGTTAGACCACTATCTCTTGTTAATGATTTCAACTTGAATATCATAATATTAGGTGTATGCCAGAGTTTTAGTTTTTTTTTTTCAAAGTTCCAATTTATTTCAATACTATAAAATACTATTCAATCATCAAAATATTTTCCCTCGCTTTCTATGACCTTCTACCATCTCTCGGATGAATTTTGGATTCCTTCGCGAAAAACGATATCGGCTTGGAGGCAATGAACTCATCGACCATTTTCGTACGTCGGCCACATCTCGAAAACGCTGTCCAACTAAACAGTTCTGCATCGACTGGAATAAATAGTAATCCGAAGGCGCAAAATCGGGGGAATAAACCGCGTGCGGGAGAACTTCCCAGCCCAAGTTCAAAATGGTCTGTTGAGTACTCAAAGCAACATGAGGCTTAGCGTTGTTGTGCAGCAAAACGATCTTCCTACGTCCTTGTCCATTAAGTGGTCTTATTTGTTCTATTAGGTCGGCCAGATTAGTCCCTTGACGGCGGTAGTGTTCGGCAGTAACCGTTTCACCCAGTTGGAGGATCTCGTAAAATAGCACACCCTTCATATCCCACCAGGTGCACAGAAGAACTTTTTCGGCGTGGCTGTTTGGCTTTGCCGTTGGCGTTGATGGCCGGCGTCGACCCAAGAATGTGTGCGCTTAGGATTGTTGTATCTGATCCATTTTTCAGAGCCCGTAACAATTTTCCACAAGAAATCCTTTCCACGCTGTCTAGCAAGCAACGAGAAACTTGTGTTGATACGGCGACCGATACTGTTTCCGGAGAGTTCATGCGGTACCCACTTTCTGAGCTTTAAAATCTTTCCTATTTCGTGCAATCGTCTCGAAATTGTTGCTTGATCAACTCCCAGCTGTTCCGCGAGTTCCTCATGGGTTTGCGACGGATTGTCATCCAGTAATGCTTTCAAAACACCAGTTTTCGACGTTCGTGGCATTCCAGGGCGTTTTCGGTCACCGACATCAAAATAACTGGCTCTAAAATGTCGAAACCAATATCCACAAGTGATGTAGGAGGCAACATCCTCACCCAGAATGGAGCGAATGGATTCGTGTGCTTCAGTACTGTTTTTCCCTTGTTGGA